>CAWUFW010018251.1:0-229102 GCA_963921515.1 Calotriton arnoldi
CAGTACCTATGCACTTATAAAAATCACCCAGGCACTACCCTTACACTCATGCAATCAATCAATCAATCAATCAATCAATCAGGGTATTGTAAGCATGCTACTCACCCGTGAGGGTCTCAAGGCGCTGAGGGGGGGGGTCCGCAGATCTGTTTAGCCGAAGAGCCAGGTCTTGAGGGTCTTCCTGAAGGTGTTCAGGGAGGGGGCACGTCTGACGTCTGCCTGTAGCTCGTTCCAGGTCTTGGCTGCAATGTGAGAGAAGGATCTTCCACCTGCTCTGGCTCTGTGGATGCGCAGGGTTTCGGCCAGTGCAAGGTTGGAAGATCGGAGGTTTCTTTTGGGTATGTGGAAGTTGATTCTGTCGTTGAGGTATTTGGGTCCGTTGTTGTGTAGGTATTTGTAGGCGTGAGTGAGGATTTTGAAAATGACTCTTTTCTCCACGGGGAGCCAGTGGAGACTTTGTAGGTGTTGGCTGATGTGTTCGTGTCAGGGGATGCCAAGGACGAGTCTGGCGGCTGTATTCTGTATTGTCTGGAGTTTGCGGAGTAGGGACTTGTTGATGCCGACGTAGAGTGCGTTTCCACAGTCCAATCTGCTGGTGATGAGTGCGTGGGAGACTGTCTTCCTTGACTCAGGGGGGATCCACTTGAAGGTCTTGCGGAGGATGCGGAGGGTGTTGAAGCAGCTGGAGGTGATGGCGTTGACCTGTCGGTTCATGGTGAGTGATGAGTCGAGTACTATGCCGAGGTTCTTGGCGTGGTCTGAGGGGGTAGGTAGGTTTCCGAGGGCGGGCGGCCACCAGGTGCTGTCCCATGCAGAAGGGGTGGTATCGAGGATGAGGACTCCTGTCTTCTCGGCGTTGAGCTTCAGGCAGCTGTTGGTCATCCAGACTGCGATGTCTTGCATTCCTTTCTGGAAGTTGAATTTGGCAGTGGTGGGGTCTTTGGTGAGGGAGAGGATGAGCTGGGTGTCGTCGGCATAGGATACGATGTTGAGGCCATGTTGTCGGACGATGGCTGCGAGGGGGGCCATGTAGATGTTGAAGAGGGTGGGGCTCAGTGATGAACCCTGTGGGACTCCGCAGGTGATTTTCGTGGGGTCGGAGAGGAAGGGTGGGAGTCTAATCCTTTGGCTTCTTCCGGTGAGGAATGATCAAATCCAGTCCAGGGCTGTTCCTTGTATGCCTTGGTCGTGTAGTCTGGCGACTAGTGTGCGATGGGAGACGGTGTCGAAGGCCGCTGATAGGTCGAGTGGGATGAGGGCTGTGGAGTGGCCTTGGTCCAGGAGGGTGCGGATGTCATCTGTGGCGGCGAGTAGGGCGGTCACTGTGCTGTGGTTGCTTCGGAATCTGGATTGGGACGGGTCAAGGATGGCGTTCTCTTCAATGAATCATGTCAGTTTCCTGTTTACTGTTTTCTCTGCAACTTTGGCTGCGAAGGGGAGGAGCGAGATGGGCCGATAGTTCTTGAGGTCGGTGGGGTCATCTGTGGGCTTCTTGAGCAGGGGTCTGACTTCTGTGTGCTTCCAGTCGTCTGGGAAGGTGCCTGTTTTGAAGGTGGTGTAAATGGTGCGTTGTAGTTCGGGTGCGATGGCGGCCGCAGCTCTGTGGTAGATGTGAGGGGGGCAGGGGTCGTGGGGGCCCCCGAGTCGATGCTTTTCATGGTCGAGGCGGTGTCTTCGGCCGTAATCGGTGTTCAGTTGGAGATGGTGGGCTGGCTGGTGTTTCTGGGGGGGCGGGGGGCCGTCTGTGGCGCCTGGTGGATGGTCGATGAAGTTGTCGTAGAGGTTTTTGATCTTGAGGTGGAAATAGGTACCAAGCTTGTCGCAGAGGTCTTGGGATGGGGTGATGTCTGTGGCTTCGCTGCGTGTGTTGGTGAATTCTTGAATGACACTGAAAAGTTCCTTGGAGTTGGTGGAGTTGGCCAGGATTTTGTTGTGGATGAAGTTCCTCTTGGTGGCTCTGATCTGGTTGTGGCGGTCCGTCATGGCGTCCTTGTAGGTGGTGTGGTTTTTGGTTGTCTTGGTGTTTCTCCAGTTCTTCTCCAGGCGTCTGCAGGTGTGTCTGGCTTCTTGGAGAGCGGTGGTGAACCAGGCGGCTTTCCTGGGGTGTTGTCTGTCGGGGTTGCGTAGCGGGGCGAGCTCGTCTGCGCAGTTGGAGATCCAGGTGTGGAGTTCTCTGGCTGCGTCGTTTGCCCATGTGTGGTTGTCTCGGGTGAGGGTGGAGTTAAGTTGCTCGTCGGTAACCTTGCTCCAGTTCCTTCGAGGTGGGCGTGGGGCTGGTTTGGGTGCCTTGGGTTTGTTGATGGCGAAGTGTACGCAGTGGTGGTTGGTCCATGGCGGCTGCATTGTGTGGCTGAATTGGATGCTGTTTCCTGCCGCGAAGATGGGGTCGAGGGTGTGTCCTGCTCTGTGGGTCGGTGTGTTGATAGTGGAGTTGGGGTCGCTGCGGTTGTCGAGGTGGAAGTTCAGGTCTCCAATGAGTATGTAGTTTGTTGAGGCGATGGCGTGGGGTGCGAGGAAGTCAGTGATGGTGGTGGCGAAGGGTGTTCGGGGGCCAGGGAGTCTGTAGATGAGGGTTCCTCGGAGTGTGGCTTTGGGGGTGGTCTGGATCTGGAAGTGCAGGTGTTCATCGGAGGGGAAGGTTTCGCTGGAGGTGGTGAGGCGGAGGGTGATCTTGTGGGCGATGGCGAGGCCCCCTCCTGGGTGGTTGGGGCGGTCTTTCCTCTGGATCTTGTATCCGTCTGGGATGGCGGGGGCGGAGGATGCGTTGGTCCAGGTCTCTGTGAAGAAGGCGATGTCGGGCTAGAGAGAGTCGAGTAGGTTCCAGATTTCCATGGCGTGTTTGTGTACGGAGCGTACGTTGAGGAGGATGCATTTTAGGGTGTCACCGGTGCTGGCGTCAGCGGTGTTGGAGGCCGGGGTGGCGGTGAGGGTCTGGCGGCAGTGGGGGCAGGAGAACTGGCCGTGGGTCATGTTCGGCGAGGCCTGTTGGCATTCTCTAAGTCTTCCAGGGTTGAGTGCGCGGAGGGTGGTGGTGTCGTAGCGATGGGTAGTGGGAGGTCCAGGGTTCCTGGCGCTGGCCGCGGTCTGGTCGCAGACGGGGGCAGATGGGCTTGCCTTTGGCGTGCCTTCGGCGCACCAGCGGCGCGCCCGCTGCGTGCGTCCACTGCACGACCGTGCAGCAGCCGCCATTAAGTAGGGGAGGTGGGAGGGAGGAGAGGCTGGGAGGCAGGAGCGGGGGAATTCTGGGGGGGAATTCCAGGGGGGAATTCCAGGGGGAGGGGCCGCAGGGGCAGCAGCGGCAAAAGGAACAGGCAGGCACGAGAAAATAAAAACAGTGGTGGAATTAGAGCAAGACACAGATGGGCACAATAACAGTGGCACAACAGGGAAAAATTAAGAAAAGAAACGGCTGAGAAAGGTTACGGTGGTTGCAGGCAGTCTGGTCCCAGTTGGAGTGGGCAGCAGGCGCAGGAGTGGGCAGCAGCATTGAACCTCCCAAGGAGGAGGTCGGGGTCTGGAGGCAGGAGACGGCACAGCGGAGCTGCGGGGAGAGAGTGGACCTAGACCGAGGGTCGGAAGTCTTACTCCAATCAGCAATCAGCTAGACATTACCCCTGCACTCATGCAATTACCAAGGCATTACCTATGCACTCCTCTAATCCCCCAGACATTACCCCTGCACTCATGCAATCACTTAGGCATTACCCAAGCACTCCTCCAATTACCTACACAGTACCCCTGCACTCATGCAATCACTTAGGCATTACCTATGCATTCCTCCAATGACACAGACATTACCCTTGCAGTCATGCAATCACCTAGGTATTACCCATGCAGTCCTTCAATCACTGAGGCAGTACCCATGCACTTATAAAATCATCCAGGCACTACCTATGCACTCATGCAATCACCCAGGCACTACTTATGCACTCCTGCAATCACCCAGGAACTACTACACTCATGCAACCACCCAGACATTACTCTTGCACTCATGTAATAACCCAGGCACTATCCATGCTCTCCTCCAATCATCCAGCCAGTACCCATGCCCTTAAAAAATCACCCAGGCACTACTTATACCCTTTTCCAATCACCCAGGCACTAGCACTACAGTCATGCAACGACCCTGACATTACTCTTGCACTCATGCATTCAGCCAGACATTACTCATGCACTCCTCCAATTACCTACACATTACCCCTGCACTCATGCAATCACTTAGGCATTACCCATGCACTCCTCCAATGACCCTGACATTACCCCTGCACTCATGCAATCACCTAGCTATTACCCATGCAATCCTTCATTCACTCAGGCAGTACCCATGCACTTAGAAAATCATCCAGACACTACCTATTCACTCATGCAATCACACAGGCACTACTGATGCCCTCCTTGATGCACCTAGGCAATACACATGCACCCCTCCAATCAGCCATGCACTATCCATGTACTCCTTCAATCACCCAGGCACTACTTTGGAATGAAATCCTCCAATAACTCAGGCACTACCCCTGTACTCATATACTTACCGAGGCAATACCCATGTACTTGTAAAATCACCCAGGTACTACCTCTACACTCATGCAATCAGCTAGACATTACCCCTACACTAATGCAAATACCCAAGCATTACCTATGCACTCCTCTAATCCCCCAGACATTACCCCTGCACTCATGGAATCACAAATGCATTACCTATCCACTGCTCCAATCATCCAGGCACTATCCTTGCACTCCTCCAATCACCCAGGCACTACTTATGCAATCCTGCAATCACCCAGGAACTACCACTACACTCATGACGCCACCCAGACATTACTCTGGCACTCATGCAATCACCCAGGCACTAGAAATGCACTCATAGAATAACACAGGCAGTACTCTTGCACTGCTCCAATCATCCAGGCACTATCCATGCACTCCTCCAACCATCCAGGCAGTACCCATGCACTTATAAAATCATCCAGGCACTACGTATGCACTCATGCAATCACCCAGGCACTACTTTTGCAATCCTGCAATCACCCAGGAACTACCACTACACTCATGCAGCCACCCAGACATTACTCTTGCACTCATGCAATCACCCAGGCACTAGCTATGCACTCATATAATAACGCAGGCACTACTCTTGCACTGCTACAATCATGCAGGCACTATCCATGCACTCCTCCAATCATCCAGTCTGTACCATGCACTTAAAAAATCACCCTGGCACTACTTATACACTTTTCCAATCACCCAGGCACTACCACTACAGTCATGCAACGACCCAGGCATTACTCTTGCACTCATGCAATCACCCAGGCACTACCTATGCACTCATGGAATAACCCAGGCAGTACTCTTGCACTGCTGCAATCATCCAGGCACTATCCATGCACTCCTCCAATCATCTAGCCAGTACCCATGCACTTATAAAATCACCTAGGCACTACTTATGCACTCTTCCAATCACCCAGGCACTACCACTACAGTCATGCAACTACCCAGACATTACTTCTGCACTCATGCAATCAGACAGAGGGATCACTGACAGAATATCGACCACCACAATATCGACTTACACAAATATTGGGACATAAATATCATTGTCAAAAATATCAACCTCCTATCTTTATAATGGTAAGTACAAAAATATCGAGAAAAAATATTGTTGTAAAAAATATCGATGTACAAAATGTCGTTTTTATATGTATAAAAATATTGTAAAATAAATTAAATAATAAATGTAACTTAAAAAAAATTATTTAGATTTATTTGTAAATTTTAACAATTATAAGTAATACATTTAATTTAAAAAAATTAAACATACATATATAAAATGTAATATATATACATTTACTTAAAAACAATTAATAAATAATAATTTTAATTAATGTTAAAATGTTATAAACATATAAACAATTATCAATAAATATATATATACATACACCTATAACATAACAATTAATAAAAATATCTATTATTAATTAAAATATTAAAATATTTAATATTTTTAAACCTACATTTTGCACTACATTGAGTGCAACAGTAGAGAAAGTTTTGGAGAGCGGAGGGGAATAATTTACTATTCCCACTCCAATGAGTGCAACAATATGGAAAGTGTTGGATAGCGCAGGGGAAAAAATTACTATTCCCAAACCAGCAAGTGCAACAGTAGGGAAAGTGTTGGATAACGGAGGGGTAAAAATTACTATTCCCACTCCAGCGAGTGCAACAGTAGGGAAAGTGTTGGAAAGCGAAGGGTTAAAATTTACTATTCCAACTCCAGCGAGTGCAGCAGTAAAGAAAATGTTGGATAGCGGAGAGGTAAAAATTAGTATTCCCACTCCAGTGAATGCAATAGTAGGGAAAGTGTTGGATAGCGGAGGGGAATAATTTACTATTCACACTCCAATGAGTGCAACAGTAGGGAAAGTGTTGGATAGCAGAGGGGAAAAAATTACTATTCCCACTCCAGCAAGTGCAACAGTAGGGAAAGTTTTGTTTAGCGTAGGGGATAAAATTACTATTCCCACTCCAGTGAGTGCAACAGTAGGGAAAGTGTTGGATAGCGGAGGGGAAAAAATTACTATTCCCACTCCTGCGAGAGTAACAGTAGAGAAAGTGTTGGATAGCGGAGGGGTAAAAATTACTATTCCCACTCCAACGAGTGCAACAGTAGGGAATATGTTGGATAGCGGAGGAGTAAAAATTACTATTCCCACTCCAGCTAGTACAACAGTAGGGAAAGTGTTGGATAACGGGGGGATAAAATTACTATTCCCACTCCAGCGAATGCAACAGTAGGGAAAGTGTTGGCTACCTGAGGGGAACAAATTACTATTCCCACTCCAGTGAGTGGTACAGTAGAGAAAGTGTTGGATAGCGGAGGGGTATAAATTACTATTCCCACTCCAGCGAGTGCAACATTTGGGAAATGTTAGATAGCGGAGGAGTAAACCGTGCTATTCCCACTCCAGCTAGTGCAACAGTAGGGAAAGTGTTGGATAGCGGAGGGGTAAAAATGACTATTCCCACTCCAGCGAGTGCAACATTTGGGAATATGTTGGATAGCGGAGGAGTAAACCGTACTATTCCCACTCCAGCTAGTGCAACAGTAGGGAAAGTGTTGGATAGCGTAGGGGATAAAATTACTATTCCCACTCCTGCGAGTGCAACAGTAGGGAAAGTGTTGGATAGCAGAGGGGGAAAAAAACTATTCCCACTCCAGTGAGTGCAACAGTAGGGAAAGTGTTGGATAGCGGAGGGGTATAAATTACTATTCCCACTGAAGAAAATTCAAATTTAAAAACAAACAATACAATACAATACAAAAGATAATAAAAATACACAAAACATATATAAAAATATAAAAAATTAAAAAACATAGAAACATATAATAATGTTAAAACAATCTAAAAATTACATACAAAGATTAATTTTAAATTTTTTTAAAACAATTTACAAACAAATACATACCTTGTAATAGAAATTATTTATAATCAAAAACATTAAGGGGCCGATTCCGATCTCGGCCGGTAGGGCTCCGAATCGGATTCGGCTTTACCGGATCCGATTCGGAGCCCTGTTTCCCGACCGAACCGTACGCGGGTCCGGCCGAGCGAGTACGATGCGAAATCGCCGACCGACTCGTCCGGGCATCCCGACCGCTCCGACCGACTCGCTCCCGGCTCGAACCGCTCCGACCGACTCGCTCGGACTCGACTCGCACCGCGCAATGGAGACGTTTCCCGGCCGGGTAAGTACGATGCGCGCCGCGAGCAGTCCGACCGAGCCGCGCCGTCCGGCTCGTAAGAGCTGTCGGAGCCGTACTTTGGGGGTCCGTGTCGGACCCCCCTGTACGCATAGCCGCGCGAGTCGCACACAGTGTACGGCGCGAATCGCTTCGCCGCGTACCCGCTGTAGGGGGCGCACTTGTCCGACTCGCACCCATTGAGTCAATGGGAGCCCGCGTACGCGTTGTACGACCGGCTCCCATTGACTTCAATGGGAGTCCGACCGACTCGAGTCCGATAACATACGGACGCATCGTACTCGTTCGGTCGGACTGCACGGGTCCGATTCGGTCGGAAATCTCTCCGGGTCCGGCTCGGTCGGAGAAATTTCCGGCCCGAATCGGAATCGACCCCTAATTATTACATAAATGTAATATTTTTTTCCCTACCCTATAACACCACACAATTTACAACACACATCTAAATTTAAAAAAAAGTGTACCTCCATAATTAAGACAATTAATTATCAATTAAACAAATATTATTAATTAAAAAACACATTAAAACAGATAAAAATTAATGTACTAACCAAACATTACCCCTATAGAACCAAACTCCAAAAACAAAATAAAAATAAACAATTACCAAAAATATTTATCAAGTAATAAATTAATATTAATGATCAAGTAATGATTAATTAATTTAAAGTAAATTACTTTCCACCCTCTACCCCAATAAACACCACAACACACACCTAAAAATAATTACACAATTTCCATAACTAATTTAACATTAATAAATTAATATCAATTAACCACAAATCATTAAATAATTTTAAAAAATGTACTTCCCACCATTTACCACTATAAACCCCAGAACTCACACATTTAAATTGTAATTAATTAATAAGCATTAATCAACAAATAATTAATTAATTATAAATAAATTACCTCCCACCCTATTCCCCTATAAACCTCACCACCCATTTCTAAAAATATGACACAATTAACATAATTTATTAACAATTAATTAATTAATTATTGTCAATTAACAAGCTAATTATAAATAATTATTAATAAATTAATTCCCACAATTAACACTATAAAATAAAATAAAATAAATATTATATAAAAAATATTAATAAATGTATTAAAATTAAATTACTTCCCACCCTACTCCCCTATCAACCCACAACCCACTCCTAAAAAAAGTCACAATTAACATAATTACCAATTAATTAATAACAATTAACAACCAATTAAAAATTATTAATATTAAATTAATTCCCACAATTAGTATAAAATATTAAATACATAAATATTAATTAATAAAAAATAATAATATTTTAATTATAATTAAATTACTTCCCACCCTTTTTCCCTATAAACCCACAACCCGCTCCTAATCAAATGACACAATTAACATATTTACCAATTAATTCATTAATAAAAATTAACTGCCAATTATTAATTAATTAATAATAAATTAATCCTCACAATTAACACTATAAAATAAAATTTAATAAATATTATCTAAAAAATATTAATAAATGTATTAAAATTAAATTACTTCCCACCCTATTCCCCTATAAACCCACAACCCGCTATGGAACTAGAACGCAAAATTTAATTAAAATAAAATTAATAACTACTAAAAATGTAACACCTATATTAAAAAAGAAAAGCAATACTTAGACAGAGAAATAGAGCACATACATTTAAAATACATACTAAAATACATAACGCTAACTAAAAAAACGATATTTTTAACAACAATATTTTTGCAAACGATATTAATGACTTCGATATTTTTAAAAATGATATTTCTTACCTTAAACTCGATATTCTTGACCACCATAATGTTGCTGTCGATATTTCTGTCTCGATATTTCCAACTCAATATTAGTGCAAGTCGACATTTCCAACTCGATATTCTGTCTCTATATCCAGACAGAGATTACTCATGCACTCCTCCAATTACCTACACATTACCGCAGCACTCATGCAATCACTTAGGCATTACCCATGGACTCCTCCAATGACCCAGACATTATCCCTGCACTCATGCAATCACCTAGGTATTACCCATGCAGTCCTTCATTCACTCAAGCAGTACCCATGCACTTATAAAATTATCCAGGCACTACCTATGCACTCATGCAATCACATAGGCACTACTGATCCACTCCGCGATGCACCTAGGCATTACCCATGCACTCCTCCGATCAGCCATGCAGTATCCATGCACTCCTTCAATCACCCAGTCACTACTCTTGCACTCGTCCAATCACCCAGGCACTACCCCTGTACTCATACAATTACCCAGGCAATACCCATGCACTTATAAAATCACCTAGGCACTACCTCTACACTCATGCAATCAGCTAGACATTACCCCTACACTCATGCAATTACCCAAGCATTACCTATGCACTCCTCTAATCCCCCAGATAATACCCCTGTACTCATGGAATCACCAATGCATTCGCTATCCAGTGCTCCAATCACTCAGGCACTACTTATGCAATCCTGCAATCACCCAGGAACTACCACTGCACTCATGCAACCACCTACACATTACTCTTGCACTCATGCAATCACCCAGGCACTAGCTATGCACTCATAGAATAACCCAGGCAGTACACTTGCACTGCTACAATCATCCAGGCACTATCCATGCACTCCTCCAATCATGCAGTCAGTACCCTTGCACTTACAAAATCAGCCAGGCACTACTTATACACTTTTCAATCACCCAGGCACTACCACTACAGTCATGCAACTACCGACACATTACTCTTGCACTCTTGCAATCAGCCAGACATTACTCATGCACTCCTCCAATTACCTACACATTAACCCTGCACTCATGCAATCACTTAGGCATTACACATGCACTCCTCCAATGACCCAGACATTACCCCTGCACTCATGCAATCACCTAGCTATTACCCATGAAGTCCTTCAATCACTCAGGCAGTATCCATGCACTTATAAAATCATTCAGGCACTACCTATACACTCATGCAATCACACAGGCACTACTGATGCACTCCTCGATGCACCTAGGCATTACCCATGCACTCCTTCAATCAGCCATACACTATCCATGCACTCCTTCAATCACCCAGTCTCTACCCTAGCTAAACATTACCCCTACACTCATGCAATCATCCAGCCTCTACTCATGCACTCTTACAATCACCCAGGCATTATCCATGGACTCATGCAATCACTCAGGTAGTACACATGCACTTCTCCAATCACCGAGGCACTACACATGCACTCATGCAATCACACATGCACTACCCATACACTTCTCCATATAGTACACTTGCCACAATTTATACAACACTTACAAATTTGTCTATTTTTAACCAAATAGGCGGTTCTAAAAAGAACCATTTTTTTCTTTTTTTTTGTTTTATATTTTTTCTGTGTTTTTAAAAATCTTTTTTGTATTTTTTGGTGTTTTTAAAAAAAAAAATGAAAAAATAAACAGAACCAACGGTGAAAACTTTCAAAACATTATGGGGGTGATTAGGATGGCGGGCGGATCACCATAGCCAGCCAGGCGGTGGCGATCCGCCCGCCATCTCCACCCGATTTACCCCCGCCATATTATAATGGCAGGGGGTACCGCAGCGGACGCAAAGTGCGTCCGCCGCTTTTCTGCTGGTCGGCAATCGTTCCGATTGCCGGCCGGGTGGAGCTGGGGCCTAATATGGTGGCATCCATATTAGGATGTATGGCTTTAAAGGCCTTTCCATGGCGGCGAGGCCGCCATGGAAAGGCTGGCGGGGAATCGCTTTGGTGGCCCATTGCAGGGCCCCGGGGTGGTGAGGGGGTGGGGAGCTGCACTTGGGGGGTACCTATGGCACCCCAGTAGATTGCCATGCACAGGGTGGCAGGCACCGCACGGTGCCTGCCACGTTGTGCTTGGCAATGCACAACATGGTAATCTGCTTACAGCAGCACCCGCCGCAATGTCAAATTTATGGAATGTGACCGCCAGGGTGGCAGTCGCATCCTAATCAGCGGTGTGGGACGGCCGCACGTCTGGCGGCCAGTCCCAGCACCGCAAGGGTGGCGGGCGGACTAAAGTCCGCCTGCCATCCTAATAACCCCCTTTGCATTTACAAAGTCATTGCATAAAAGAAAAAAAATTAACAATGGTGGTTTTTAATGGCAACCACGATAGCATCCACTGATTGTTCGCCAAAACATAATTTTTTTTTGCATTTTACGCAATGCTGCTCCACTCTGGCAAATTCAGGTATGATGTGAGGTGTTGTAGTTGCTGTGGTACCAGATGAAGTACTAGGTCCAGCAGCGTTGTCCTGACTTGCCTGCTTCTGTTGGTCTCGTCGCTGCTGTTCCCTTTCGAGACGGTGTGGGTGCATTGTTTGTAAATGCTTGAGCATTGATGACGTGCCGCAGGAACACTTCTTGTCAGATCCTCGTGAGAGGACCTTCTCACATATGGTGCTCGTAACCTTTCGTGCATTTACCTTTTTCTCCCCAGGTGGTATTGAGAAGAAAGCCCAAATGATACTCTCATATCTCACCTTCACAGGTTCTTCCAAGTCTTCTTCTTCTTCAGGTGGAAGCTGCTGTGATGGATTGGAAGCAGCCATTTTCTGATGTAGAAAAAAAACACCCAAAAAACTCAAAGAAGAATAGCAAAACACAACAGGTGTGTCTCCTGAGATGCAGTTGAAAGAATGAAAAAAATGGGTGGGGTCCTTCAAGTTCTAGAATCAAAAGCTTCTTAACCAATGAAATTCTTTCTTTTGAAGTCACATGGGAGTCACGCACCGGGCGCGCAAGCAGCGCGCACCCAACGCGCACCCAACACGCAACCGACGCACACCTGACGCGATTTCCGAAAACTATATTTAACAATAATATATCTTTATTACAGTTACAAATATATGATATTTACAATTATGCTAAATAATCTCTTGGTATAATATACATATTAAAGTTATATACATATACTTTTAAAACTTAAAAATTTGTGGTGGATTCAAGCACATGGCGCGACCCCCGGAAAAACGTATGTGACGGTACTCGGGGCCGAGAACCGCGCACCCTTCGCATACCGAACACGCATCGTACACGATTTAACTAATATGGTGGCAAAAGTCTTGGATTCGCGCACCCACCGTGACTGGTACACGATCGGTACGCAAATCCACTTTAAAAAAAAAAAAATTCATATTTTAGAAAAGAGAAAACATCACATTATTTTTATAAAAGTTTAAAAATTAAGAAAAAGTATTTTTGGACATTATAGTTAGAAATTAGCATTTAAAAAACCTTTGAAATTCACTGAAAAAACAATAGGTTTCAGGGACATTATAGATAGAAATTATCATTTAAAAAAACCATAGAAATTCACTGAAAAAACCATAGGTTTCAGGGACGCTACAGTTAGAAATGAGCATTTAAAAAACCATAGAAAATCACTGAAAAACCCACAGGTTTCAGGGACGTTATAGTTAGTTGGACATTTCACTCGTACAAAACCGGAGAAATTCGGCCCTTATAGTTAGTTCAACTAACTATAACTCGCCCCCGCAATGCACTGCTGATGACATCACATATTACATCACTCATGACATGGTCAGTGACATCACTGATGACATCACTGATGACATCTCAAATAGCATCACTGATGACATCACTGATGACATCATCCACATGATAATCTGATGCACCTCCTCACACCCTAATATAACCTTTGATGCATCCACTCTACATTACAGACTGCCATTCTCAAAACCATAGACACACCAACACCAGTAACTACATACCCACTCACTGATTCTTAGGTCTACATACACATACACTCACTCACCCATACAGTCACTCATACATGCAGTCACTCATCAACACAGCCACTATCATATGCACTCATACACCTTTACAGACAGTCACACACTGCCACTCACCTATTGAGTTAAAAACAGAGCTACTCTGTCATGCAAAGAATCAATCACACTCCCATTTACTCACCTATACAGCTATACACACAACACCTCACTTATTCATACAGGTACTAACAAATACTTACTCTTTTATACAATCACTTACACAAGCACACACTCATCCATACAGCCACTCTCACAATCACTCACTCTCACATATAGTCATTTATATAGTCCAATACTCACATATACTGCCTTTCACATATGTAGTTACTCACACATGTACCACTGAGACATCCATTCACTCACCAACACACCCATATACACACTCACCCACCCAAACAGCCCTTCCCAGATGCACTCTTGAACCCATACACCCAGTGAATCACCCACTCACACATCTATGCACAGTCACACACCACCAACCACCCACACAGATACTCAGGCACACATACAGATACTCAGGCAACCAATCAATAACCCATATAGACACTCATGTAGCTACTCACAAACCCATGCAGCCGCTTACATACCAACTGTCAGACTGATACAGACATTCACACAGTTTAGTCACTAACCCATGCATTCAGTAGGACACATTTAATCTCTCACTTATACAGTCGCTCATGCACCTACTAAATCATCCATTCAGACACTCATACACCCACTTATTCTTCAATACACCTTGGCCTATATATATATAAAACATTTTTAAATTTTACAGAAACACACAGTCACTGGATGATGTCATCAGTGATGTCATTTGAGATGTCATCAGTGATGTCACTGACCATGTCATGAGTGATGTAATATGTGATGTCATCAGCAGTGCATTGCGGGGCGTGAGTTATAGTTAGCTCAACTAACTATAACGGCCGAATTTCTCTGGTTTTGTACGAGTGAAATGTCTGACTAACTATAACGTCCCTGAAACCTGTGGTTTTTTCAGTGAATTTCTATGGTTTTTTAAATCCTCATTTCTAACTATAACGTCCCTGAAACCTATGGTTTTTTCAGTCCATTTCTATGGTTTTTTAAATCATAATTTCTAACTATAATGTCCCTGAAACCTATGGTATTTTCAGTGAATATATATATATATATATATATATATATATATATATAGACACACACATATCACTGAAAATATCAAAGGTTAAAAGGACGTTAGAATTACATGAATATATCAGTGCCAACATTACTAAAAAAAAGATAGAAATATATCAGTTACAGTAGTTAACAGAGTCAACTGAAGATTTTGCCCCATCTTGAACTGCTTATTACCTCACATATTACATCACTCATGGCATTCTATATTTTATGACATCACAGAAGACATTTCGAATGACATCATTGGTGACATCATCCAATGAGTGTGTTAGTTCCTTTCATAGTTTTCACAGCAGAGGGTAAGTACCATATCACTTCTCTAACTAATTTTGTACAGCCTGTGTCTAGCTAATGCATGGAAGTGTTTACAAAACACATGTGCTCCTAATGCATCATAGGTGGGTAGAGGTATTGAACACATTATACATATTTGTATTCAGGAATAACTTTGTGTGCAGGTGACAGTTGGCAGCTTGTGTCCAATAAGTTCAACACAAGTTTGTTGGTCCTGCAGAAAAAGTTTCTACTAGGGCAAAGATTCTACATTGTAGATGCAAAGTTTTGTAAGCAGCTTTGAGTATTCAGACAGAAACTTCTCTGCATGACAATTCCTACATAAGATAGGAGACTGTGTGCTATCTATACAATTTTCACCACAGCATGAAGGCTAGTATAACCTTTAGCACCTTCAGGTACTGGTTACTTTTAAGACCTCTAATACTATACTCTTTTATAGAGTAATGTGTACAAAAGAAGCTTGGATGATGTCATCAATGATGTCACTTGAGATGTCATAGAACATGTCATTGGTGATGTAATATGTTAGGCCATAAGCTGTGCATGGCAGGACCGCAAGTTTTGATTAGCTCTAGTAACTGTAACTGTTGAATTTCTGTAATTCTATGGTTCAAAACTTTATGCTGGCCCTGACATATTCACCTAACTATAATGTCACTTTAACCTTTGGTTTCTTTCAGTGAATTTCTAGCTTTTTTTTTACCGTAAACATACTTTATGACTATATGTAAAGCCAAGTCATGCCATGCACCCCCCGCAAGCAGCCAATCCCCACTGTGGGACGGAGTCATGCAGCCCTCCTCACCAAGCCACTATTGACCCATGCACGACATTGCCCATTTGCTTTTAAAAAGGGGAGGGATTGCACGTGGCCCTGCCTTTGTCCCTAAGCCACTTTTAGCTCCAGGGACCCCATACCCCAGGCTCAAAAAATATTTTAATAGAGGAGGGGGACGCATGGTCCCCCTCTCCGAGCCTTCAGAGGCCCCAGAGAAACCATTCTGAAGGGATAAATACATTAACATTAGGGGAGGGGGCATTTAACTCCTCTCCCCCAGCCCAAATGGGCCCCAGGGATCCCATCACCCGGGGCCATCATTTAACTATAGGGGGAGTGTGGCCCCTCTCCCCGAGCCTTAAGAGGCCTCGGGGACCCCATCCCCGGAGCCATATTTTAATAATACGGGAGGAGGGTGCATGCTGCCCCCTCCCTCAGCCTTAAAAAGCCCTCGGGACCCCATCCCCCAGGGCCAAATACTTTACAAAAGGGGAGGGGGCACATGTCCCCCTACCCCTTCTTAAGTCCAAATGGACCACACCCCAAGGCCATATTTTAGTTAAAGGGTTGCAGGGCGCACGGCTTCCCTCCCTGAGCCTTAAAAAAATCCTGGGGACCTCATCCCCCATGGCAAAATACTTTTATGATAGGGGAGGGGGGCACATGTTCCCCTCCCCCTTCTTAAGCCCAAATGGACCCCATCCCCTAGACCATATTTTAGTTAAAGGGATGCAGGACGCACAGCTTCCCTCCCTGAGCCCTAAAACGTCCTGTGTTACTGTGCGCCGGGGAGCTCCCCCAGGACAAAGTAGTTTCCCTGCCCGCTCTAAAAACATATCCTAGCGGGGGCATTTTTAAATTTCCTGCCAGACCAGAGCAAACATACCTTCCTCAGCTGCAGGAGTGCAGGCAGGGAAGACCAGTCTGCTCCCAGCTGGTTTGAGATTTAAACATGCTTCCACTGGGTGGGAGCAGACTTCTGTTTCCCTGCCCTCACTACTGTAGGCAGGGAAACAGATGTTGCTCTTGCCAGGAGGGAGTAAGCATACATAAATGCTTCTCTCTGGTCGGGAGCAATGTCTGCTCCCACAACATGCAGGGAGTCTTCTGGGGCCACGGGGGCCCTGGGGCTCTATCAGTGGCCCCCAACTTGAGGTGTGTGTGGGTGCCCCTGGTGGGCATTGGGGCACCCACCCTTGGCTGCAGGGGATGGGATTCCCAGGGCTGTGGAAGGCTCGGGGAGGGAGGGCTGCATGCACCCTCCCATGCATAATTGCATTTTGCCCCAAGGGATGGAGTCCCCGGGATCTAATAAAGCACTCGGGGTGAGGGATAGCACGCCCCACTCCCCTTCAAATTCAGCCCCAGGGGATGAGTTACCCAGGGCCTATTAAGACTCCGGGAGGGGGACCACATGCCCCCTCCCTTTTTTGAATGACATTTCACACTGGAGGATGGAGTCTCCGGAGACTACAGAGGATTGGGGAGGGCACATCTGTTATTTTACTAATGGTCCCCAGGGGTTGGGGTCCCAGTGGCCTTTAAAGGCTTCAATGGCCTTCCTCCCTTTTTAAAAAATAAATCTGCCCCGATGATGGGGTCCCTGGGGCCTTCACAGGCTCAGAAGTGGGCCCCCTCGCATTTTTACTGCATTTTGGCCTTGGGAATGGGATGCATGGGGCTGCTCTCAGCTTGGGGAGGAGGTTGGCTTTACATTTAGCTACAAAATATTCATTTACATAAAAGAAATCCTAAAGAAAGTTTGAAGTGATGTTATAGTAAGAAATTGTTATTATATTTTACTGTGAATATATGTATATATATATGTATATTTGACTTTCCTATTTCTTTGGCTCAGATTTACGAGTCTTCAGAAAATGTTCCACAAAAAGTGCCCTCGTGATTCTTGTTGTGCACGGAATGTTTCGGGGTGATCCGATAAGCGGGAGCCCAGAAAAAGGGGGAGGAGGGGGTTAAAAAAGTGCATTCCCTATGTTAATTCCCATAGAGATTTTAGTCGCGACTACAGCGCGAACCGCTGCCCGGAATTACACCTAATTTTGCAGAAAGGTAGATCTTGGTCCAGAAAGGACTCTTTTTATTATTTGGTGTAAATCATTCAGTCGATTTGGAGATATTAAAGGAAATTCAAATAAGGATATATAGGGACGTGTATCCTCTGAGGATCCAACAGTCCCCGTGCTGAAGCAAGAAGTGTTGGCATCCATTTTGGGACATGTTTTCAGCTGAGTTCCACAATTTTTTTTTAAAAAAGACGCAGGGTAGGAATTCCATGACCCCTCGGCCTCTTGGGGGTCCCGCAGGTACCCTGCTAGGGAAAAAAAGCATATTTTTTTTTATTTTTCTGCACGGGAGTCGCACTTGGTCCATTGTTCCCACCAAAAAAAAAGAAGAGTGTTCTCCCGCGCTTCTCTACTATTTGGCCCCGGGGTGGGCCAGGTCCCAGGGGCATGCCAGATTATAAAAGAAGGGGGATACGGGGCCACCCTGCTGAGGCTCTTTTAAGTCCCGGGGACACCAACTCCCCTGGGATTTTTTTTATATAGTGGAGGTGGGTAACACGGACCCTCCTCCAGGGCTCTTTTGAGCCTCAGGGACCTCCACCTCCCCTGGGCTTTGTTTTCAATTTGCTGGGGGACCGTACAGATCTCCCTCCTGTGGTGGGTTCAAGCCTTTGGGACCACCACATCCCGGGGCTAAATTAAAAACAATGGGGGGCCATGCAGACCCCCTGGGCCCTGAGGACCACAACCTCCCTGGGGCCTGAAATTTAATTAAAACTGGGATGGGGGCCGTGCGGCCCCCCTCCCGGGCAATACACTGCCTGAGGACCACCACCTCCCCAGGGCTGGCCCGTGATCACAGAAAGGAGACCACGTGCCTCCCCCCTCCTGTAGCCAATAATGGCCCTGGAGACCACCACCCCCCAGGGCCGGCTCCTGCTATGTCCCAGGATGCCCAACCCTGGAACATAGCTCTCTGCTGGGACTTGGTGAGAGCTTTGGCAATTCCCGCCAAGTCAGAGCAAACACTCCGCTTCCAGCAAGCGAGGGCTGATAAATGCTCTCGCTTGCTGGAAGTGGAGGTTTCATCTGTTTCCCTGCCCGCTGTCAAGTGGGCAGGGAAACAGATGAAAGGATTGCTCTCATATACAGGGAGCTGCATGTTTAGCAACTCCCTTTCTGTGAGAGCAATGCCGGCTCCCGCAGGAGACGGGGAACCGGCTTTGACCACTGGGGCTTTAAGGCTCCCCCCATGGTCCTGGGGGAAAAGAGGATAGAAAGGCAAAATAAATGTCAGAAACAAGCAGAAAGAGGCAGAATAAGGTCAGCAATGAGCAGAAAGAGGCAAGATAAAGGTGGGAAACAAGCAGATAGAGGCAAAATTAAGGTCAGAAGTAAACAGAAAGAGACAGAATAAAGGTCAGCAACAAGCAGAAAGAGGCAAGATAAAGTTGAGAAACTACCAGAATGAGGCAGAAAAGAGGTCAGAAACGAGCACAAAGAGGCAAAATAAAGGTCAGAAACGAGCAGAAACTGGAAAAATAGAGGTCA
This sequence comes from Calotriton arnoldi, assembly GCA_963921515.1. Lineage (NCBI taxonomy): Eukaryota > Metazoa > Chordata > Amphibia > Caudata > Salamandridae > Calotriton > Calotriton arnoldi. The sequence continues at coordinate 19,417 of CAWUFW010018251.1, forward strand.
GAAACAAGAAGAAAGCGGCAAAATAAGGGTCAGAAATGAGCAGCAAGAGGCAAAATAAAAACCATAATGAGCAGAAAGAGGCAAAATAGAGATCAGAAACAAGCAGAAAGAGGCAAAATGAAGGTCAGAAATGAGAAGAAAGAGGCAAAATAAAGATCAGAAACTAGCAGAAAGAGGCCCCCAACGACCCTCTGCACCCAAGGGGACTTCATCCCCCAACCAGTAGGGCACCAGGAGGTGTATTTGCAGAGTGGTTGAGAAAGGGGGCAGGGCCTCCGACAAGGTCTCAGCAAGGTCTCAGCAATCCCACTGTGGGGGACATATTGGTGGCAACAATAGGGGTTCTTAGCCCCCAAGGACCGTCTGTAGCCAACGGGACTTCATACCCCAACCAGAAGTGCGCCAGGAGGTGTGTTTGCAGAGTGGTTGGATGGGGGCAGGGCCTCCGATGAGGTCTCAGCAATCCCTCTATGGGGGACTTATTGGTGGAAACAATAGGAGTTCTTAATCCCCATGCACCCTCAGCAGCCAAAGGGGCTTCATCCCCCACCAGTAGTGCACCAGGAAGTGCATTTGCAGGGTGGTTGAGAAAGGGGGTGGGGCCTCCGATGAGTAACTAGCAGTCCTGCTGTGGATGACTTACTGGTGGCAACAATATGTGTTCTTGGCCCCCAAGTACCCTCAGCAGCCAAGGAGACTTCATAACTCAAGCAGTAGTGTGCCAGGAGGCACATTTGCAGAGTGGTTGAGAAAGCGGGCAGGGTCTCTGACGAGGTCTCAGCAATCCTTCTGTGTGGGACTTATGGGTGGAAATAATAAGAGTTCTTAACCCCCAAGGACCCTCAGCAGCCAAGGAGACTTCATCCCCCACCAGTAGGTCACCATGAGGCGCATTTGCAGAATGGTTGAGAAAGGGGGTGGGGCCTCCGATGAGGTATTATCATTTCTGCTGTGGGGGACTTACTGGTGACATCAATAGGAGTTCTTGGCCCCCAAGGGCCCTGAGCAGCAAATGGGAGTTCATTCACCAACCAAAAGTGCGCCAAAAGGTGCGTTTGCAGAGTGGTTGAGAAAGGGGGCGTGCCTCCTACGAGGTCTCAGCAATCCTTCCGTGGGGGACTTATGGTGGTAGCAGGAGGGGTTCTTGGCCCCTAACTACTCTCAGCATCCAAGGGGACTTAATTAGGGGTGGCGGAGCAATACTCCACCTGCTCACAGAACTCCACTGAATTTGGCTGAGTTTTTTGGTAACTCTGTGGAGTTCAGCAGAGTGAAACTCTGCGAGCTCCACTCCGGCCTAGCAGAAAGAAGTAAAATAAAGGTCAGCAACAAGCTGAAAGATGCAAAATAAAGGTCATAAGTGAGCAGAAAAAAGGCAGAAAATGAGCAGAATTCACTCAGGCACTCATGCACCCACTCACAAATCACTCGGACACTCACACACCTACTCAGACACTCATGCACCCTCTCACACACCCAGTGAAACACTCACAGGGACGTTATAGTTAGCAAATAGAATTTAAAAAAACTTAGAAATTCACTGAAAAAAACAAAGGTTAGGAAATAGAACTAAAAAAATTAGAAATTCACTAACTATAACTTACGCCCCTGCAATACACTGCTTATGACCTCACATATTACATCACTGATGACATCTCAAACGACATCACTGATGTCTTCATCTACCGAACCATTCACACATCCACTCACACCCCTATACAACCTCACATATACCCACTCCCACACAACCACTCACAAACCTATTCACAGAACCATACAAGCACTCACACACCCACTCATTGATTCATAAAGCCACTCACTCATCCAATCACCCCTACATGCAGCCACTCACACAACCCATACAGCCACTCATGGACCCGCTAACTCACTCACCAATACAGCCACTCACACATCCAGTCAAACAGACATACAGACACTAACACACTCACTCAAACACCCATACAACCACTCACACACTGAGTCAGTCACCCATACAGTTAATCATACACCTACTCACTCACCCATACAGTCAATCATACAGCCACTCATTCACCCATACAGTTACTCACACAACCACTCACTTACTCATACAGATACTAACACATGTACTCCCTCACCTATGTAATCACTGACTCAAGCACACACTTACCCATACGGCCACTCTCACATTTACTCACTCACCCATACAGACACTCACATATCCTTCACTCGCCTATACAGCCTCTCACATACCCACTCATTCACCCATATACCACTTACTCACCCACTCACTCATCCACACAGCCACACAGATACCTACTCACCCCTACAGCTACGCACACAGCCACTCACACAGCCTCTCACTCACCCACACAGTGACTCACAAACCCTTAGAGCCACTCCGACACCTACTCACACATGGATACACACAGTCACACAGCCACTTACATAATATGCATTACAAATAGTATCACTATTTAGTAGTATACAACCTATACTCATTTAACTTTTGTAGTACCTTGGTATATATATTCAACACTCATAAATGTTTAGAAAACACTCACTGAATGATGTCATCAGTGATGTCATTTGCGATGTCATCAGTGATGTCACTGACCATGCCATGAGTGATGTAATATGTGAGGTCATAAGCAGCGCATTGCGGGGGCTAAAGTTAATGTCAGCTCAGGTAACTAGAACTGCTTCTATGTGTTTGTCTGAGTGAAATCTGAGCCTATCTATAACGTCCCTGTAACCTTTGTTTTTACCAGCTAATTACCAACTAGCAGTTGGCAGTAGGTAGTTATAGTTAGGACCTAGTTTCCATAGGAAGAAAACAATTTCATTTGCCAATAACTTTGGCCTCATTAGACAAATCCTCCCGGAATTTTCAAAACTAGTTTTATGCTCCATTCAGCTGCTTTCTTAAAAGTTTCAGAGGGATCCGTCAAGTGGGGGCCAAGAAAAAGGGAGGGTTCCAAAACACGTTTTCCCCATGTTAATTTCCGTAGGAACTTTAGACACGTCTACAGCCCGAACTGCTGAATGGAATGACACCAAATTTGTCAGGAAGGTAGATGATGGTACAGGGAAGTGCCTTTTTGCAATTTGGTTTAAATCCGTTCAGTAGTTGTGGAGCTATTTAAAGGCATTTCCAGTTGTATATCTAGGGACGCGGAGGATTCGCGACCCCTCCTGATCTCGTGCTGAGATCTGATTGGCAGCCATCCTGTGACTTGGTTGAACTGAGTCACAGAATAAAATGTTTAAAAAATAAGAGGGCAGGGTAGAAACATCCTGACGCCCTAGGCCTCTTGGGGGGGTCCCACAGGGATTCAGCAGGGCCAAAAAAGCATTTTTTTTAAAGATTTTAGCAGGAGTCGAGCTGGATTTATGGATCCCACCAAAAATGTTTACAAAACAAACAAATTGCGGTCTCCCACACTTCGTCTCTAATTAGCCCCAGAGTAGGCCAGAGGCTTATTGATACCCCGGGGACCGCCACCTCCCCCGGGGCTCCAGATGGCCCTTGGGTGCCAATAAGCCCTCCTGTTACCTCCAGTAAGTCCCACAGAGTGGGATTGCTGAGAGGTGTTTGGAGGCTACGTCCCCTTTCTCCACCACTCTGCAAACAAGCCTCCTGGGCACTGCTAGTGGGGGGATGAAGTCCTCTTGGTTGCTGAGGGCTCTTGGGGGCCCAGAAGCCCTCCTGTTACCTCCAGTAAGTCTGACATAGCAGGATTTCTGAGAGTTGGTCAGTGGCCCCGCCCCCTTTCTTCACCACTCTGCAAACAGGAGTACTAGTTAAAAAACCATAGAAGTTTACTTAAAAAAACACAAAGGTTACAGGGACATTAAAGTAAGGAAATAGAATTTTATTTCCCAACTATAATGTCTCTCCCTGTAACTTTAGATTTTTAAATGAATATATATTCACATATAGGTTAAAGAGGAATTAGGCTTAGGTGTTAAAATAAAAAAACTAATGTTTAAAAATGTTAAAAAACACTTAAATTCATCACTGACCTAGTATAGATTGCATCTCCATAGATTTCAGATGTCATCAATGATGCTGTGGTCTTTAGAAGTGCATTATAGGGGTGCAAGTTATACTTAGGGCAGCTTCGAATAACTTGTGAATGTCTGTTTTTTTGCTTTTAAACATTTATTTTTTTATTATTAGAAAACTTAAATCCAAGTACACTTTCACCTTTGTTTTTTTCCAATTAATTTCTATGTGATTTTTTAACATAAAGCAACATTTTATTACCAAATGTCTGCAGCCAACCCCTGCTGCGTCTGGCTGAAGAGCATGTGAGATGTGGGATTCGACTCCGGGCAACCCACCCCGGCAGGAGCCCCAACACTATGGGGCCGATTCTGATTCGGGCCGGAAAACATACCGACCGACTCGGTACGGGAATATAGACCGACCGACACGTACCGGCGCTGCCCGACCTGCGTAGTACGATGAAATGCATGTGAATCACGACCGACTCGTACGGAACACAAGCCGAACGACCGAACCACACGGAAACAAGCTATCCGGCCGGGAAACTACGCAAATCGAACCGACCGACACACACCAGGAATGAACCCGACCGAAACGTACCCGCGAACTCCGACCCGCGCAGTACGATGCAATGCGTGGAAAACCAGACCGAGTCGCACGGAGCCCAAGCCGTACGACCGACACGCATACAAAACCCAGCCGAAGCAACCCAACACCGCACATGAAACCTAGCAGAAACACAGTGTGAACGACTCAGAGAAGCTCGCACGAGACAACTGCAGCGTCCTACTCGGTCAGAAGAACGTCTCCTACATGCACAAAAAATACAAAGGAAAAAATACAAAAAAAGGGCCAAACAAGCAATGACAAGGCCAATAAATACTGGGGGAGAAAAACATGGAACAAAGACACACCCACAACTCCACCCATATAAAGGCCACAAATCCCTACCATGATCCTTTGCAAATTCAACTGACCTGCCAGCACAGAACACCATCAGACAGCAACCACAGACACACTCACAGCTCATCCATCACACAAGCCACACACCATTAGCACCTCAGCAAATAGCACCCTCACATACACCCAGCAAAACCTACACTCACCCACCCTCACTTGCACACACACACACATCAATCACCACCACCACCCATCACCATGCCCCCAAACAAGAATCCAAAGTTCCTAGACAGTGAATTGGAAGTCCTGGTAGATGAGATCCTCAGGGTAGAGCCACAGTTGTTTGGTACATTGGTCCAACAGACCCCCATGTCGCAGAAAACCAAGATGTGGGAGAGGATCGTCGACAGGGTGAACGCACAATCACCATGTTTGCGCACAAAGGAAGACATCCAGAACAGGTGGTATGATGTGCGCAGGAGGGTCAAGTACCTACTAAAGAAGGATTACGTCTTGAGTCAGCGGACCGGCAGTGGCCCTCCTGCCAAACCACTATACCTCAGGCCCTGGGAGGAGAAGGTGCGGGCCATCCTACCACCAGTGAGCGTATATGGACTATCAAACATCCCAGAGCCTGGTGAGTACACAACAAATATACACAATATTGTGTGACAATACACACACATCACTGTCAAGGGGATAGTCAAACCATGCACCCTTAGCAAATCCACAGCAACCAAAAGATAATCATCCCAAGATGTGTATGTTAGTTAGATAAACACAATACATGCCATCTCATAGTGATATGTAACTGTGTCATGACATGTACAAACCTAACAACAAATAGAGCAAGGCAGTGGCACAAATCTAACCAACCCAACAAACACAGTCAGATATTTTGCCACCACTAGAACACCACCTCACAGGGAAGCTCACTGAAAGGAAGGAATTCTGTGTATGCTGGTGAAGTCAGTGTAGCCAATAGCATGATGGGAGTTGTAGTCACAGATATTGGTCACCCTCACAATTGGCCCATCAACACCACTCTGAACCATGCTCACATCACAGGGAGTGGAAAACAACTGACAAGATGGCTGACACTGGGTACTGCTGTGGGGATCACAAGGCCTTGCTGGGAACTGTGCACCAACCAACAGCAGGACACCACTGACTGACATCCTGAAAGCCAACTTGCACTCCCTGCAATGGAAGCACGTTCCATGGTGGGATATCTGGCTGGGTGGGAAGGAGGACTGCCAGCTCTGACCATAGTCACCAGCAGCTTTTCTCACACACCCCCTTAACACAAACTCCACACAACTCACCTGGGAGAATGCTTTGCCTCACACTCTAATTAAATATCCCACAAAGAACAACCACACTGGGTTATGCTGTGTGAAGCACAGGGACACTTTTGGGACTTGTAGCCAAACAAACGCCAGGACAACACTGTCAGCCATCCTGTCAGCACAGGCACACTACCCCACAGGGAAGCAGAGTCAAAAGGAAGGAAGTATGGGCATGCTGGGAAGGGGGGTGTAGGCAATAGCATGATGGGAGTGGTAGTCACAGCTCAACATCCCCCACCCGCATGGCCCAGCAAGCTCACACTGAAGCATGCACACCTCACAGGGAGTGAAAAGCCACTTCAAAGATGTCTGACACTGGCCTCAGCTGTGGGGAGCACAATGCCCTGCTGGGAACTGGGCACCAACAAACAACAGGACCATACTGTCAGCCATCTTGCCATTGCTGTCACACTCACACACAGTGAAGTCCACTCAAAAGGAAGGAAGTATGGACATGCTGGGAAGGGGGGTGTAGGCAATAGCATGATGGGAGTGGCAGTCACAGATATTGGTCACCCTCACAATTGGCCCATCAAAACCACTCTGAACCATGCTCACATCACAGGGAGTGGAAAACAACTGACAAGATGGCTGACACTGGGTACTGCTGTGGGGAGCACAAGGCCCTGCTGGGAACTGTGCACCAACCAACAGCAGGACACCACTGTCAGCCATCTTGCCATTGCTGTCACACTCACACACAGTGAAGTCCACTCAAAAGGAAGGAAGTATGGGCATGCTGGGAAGGGGGTTGTAGGCAATAGCATGATGGGAGTGGTAGTCACAGCTCAACATCCCCCACCCGCATGGCCCGGCAAGCTCACACTGAAGCATGCACACCTCACAGGGAGTGAAAAGCCACTTCAAAGATGTCTGACAATGGCCTCAGCTGTGGGGAGCACAAGGCCCTGCTGGGAACTGTGCACCAACCAACAGCAGGACACCACTGTCAGCCATCTTGCCATTGCTGTCACACTCACACACAGTGAAGTCCACTCAAAAGGAAGGAAGTATGGGCATGCTGGGAAGGGGGGTGTAGGCAATAGCATGATGGGAGTGGTAGTCACAGCTCAACATCCCCCACACGCATGGCCCGGCAAGCTCACACTGAAGCATGCACACCTCACAGGGAGTGAAAAGCCACTTCAAAGATGTCTGACAATGGTGCTCTGTTGTGGGGAGCACAAGGCCCTGCTGGGAACTGTGCACCAACCAACAGCAGGACACCACTGACTGACATCCTGAGAGTCAACCTGCACCCACTGCAAGTGTGGCATGCTTCATGGTGGGACAACTGGGCTGGGGGGAGAAGGAGGTCCGGATGTCAACCAAATACCACCAATGCTGGTCATGCACACACCTCAACATCCACATTGAAATGCATCAGGTTGGCATGACAATGAGCCACACCAATATCAACCTCTGACTGTGACAACTTAGGACAATGCAATGTACAGGGCCGCATCCAGAGGTACAGTCACAACTGTCATGTGTTTGAACCATTGATGCCTGCAGAAACATAACATACATTGTGTGTCTCTTCCAAAAACAGGTGATGATGGGGACACAGCAGCAGATGAGGCGGAGTCCCTGTCCCAGGCTCCGGGGGACCCTGAGCTCTCTGGTGTGGAACAGCCTCTGCCCTCATCGGATGGCGAAGACCAACCTGGCACCTCCGGTGGGAGTCATCATGCAGCACCAGCAGGACCACCATCTGCACCCCCTGCACCCATTCCTCCAACATCTGCCAACACACAGACCACCCCCGCCGACACGGACAGACCAAGGACACTCAATGACAACAACACAGGGACCACAGCCCACCGTGAAGAAATGGACAACAACCCCAGTACCAACCCCCAAGGGGGCTGAGGGTCACCTGTGCGTGCCACGGCAGCTCCCGCACGTGTGTCCAGGGGTGGTGGTAGGGGTGGTAGGCAGAGGTCGCTGTTAGCAGAGGGGTCTGGACTGCATGATGACCCACAACTGGCACGCATTGCTGATGCGTACCAGAATAGCACCGGAGAGGTCAGCCAGGTAGTGGGGATCCTCAAGGACATTCAACAGCAGCAGGCTGCCCATCATGCCCGCTTGGACTCCCACATGTCCCGTGTGGAGACACACATGTCGCGTGTGGAGACACACATGTCTGGCATGGAGTCCAAGTGGGACACATTGGAAGAACTGACAGCGGTGCAGAGGGACATATTGACATGCCTCCGCCAGATTAGCACCAACATGTCCACACCTCCCTGTGTGCCCACAACATCTGGTGCCGCAACAACTGCAACTGCCACAGAGAGGGAGGATGACTCTGGTGGAGAGTCCTCTGCACCGCAGCGGCCTGCACGTGAGGGTCCCCCCAGAAAGAAGAGGGGTCGTCCGAGGAAGGACAACTGAGAGGCCGATGGCCATGTGCATCCCCCAGGAACCCAACACCTGTTCTGAAAATTCTCCTTTGTGTGCAAACTGTTCACCCTGTCGAATGCAACACAACTCTCCCACATGACATGGGGAGTTTAAGTTGGACTAATGTATCAGATGACTGTGGACTTTACTCAGGACATTTCTGCTACCAACACTTCCAACTCATCTGGGAACTTTGGATTCCAATACCAATGTACAGCACCCACCATCCTGTGCACTATCCTCACACATGTATGTAATAAACTCACTAATACACCATACTTGCCTCTGTTGTGATTCCAACGTTGTTTTTGTCATGGAGAAGATGATCTGCTAAATGACACTGTGCATGCTAACTGCCACAGCAACTTCAACACCGTCATGTGAGTAATGGCGACGTGACACATATGAGGGAGACAAACCACTAGGGCTACACAACACATAGACACCAGGGCCATCGGACTCATCGCCTACACTGATGTTGCCAGGAAATACAGTGGAATGCACAGACACCACACCTATTCAGAGTCTGTGTTAACTAGCCCACAGGTGCAGTAAGCAAATGTCAGTCAGATGTGTGAACACAGACAACGCACATCCCAAAGTGAAGCACAGGTTTATTACACATTTGCAACATGTTGTTTCCACTACAAATGCAAGGTAATCCCACGTGGCAGTGGCCACACAGTCAAAAAGTGTAGAAGAAATAAAGTCCAGGGGTGTGTGGCACATCACCTGTAGGGAAACGACTGCTGCCACCCTGAAAGCTGAATCATGGTGTCGGGGGATCCAAGTTGACCAAACAACTCTGTAAGCACCCTGTGAAGGACAGACATGACACACAGTCAAAAGCACTGAAGAACAGGACAGAACTGCAATACTCATGCCCAATACATGTCACAAGATACCTACACAAAACCAAGTTAGCATGTCAACACTGTTGGGGAGTACAGACTACCTGTAAGGACACATCGCTGCACGCATCCAGTCAAGTAGCACATGGCCACACTCAAACAGCACCAGAGCACCACCCACACATATCATGCAAACTCACATCATTGACATGACAACTCTCTGGATACTCACATTCAGCTGAAGAAGTTGGTGATGAGCTGTGTGCGGACATCACCCCTCATCATCATCACTGGCATCGTGGCCCAGGCCAGGATCCTCCACAGGTGGCGGATGTTGGTCATCGTCATCCAGGATGAGAGGCAACTCCTTCCGCACTGCCAGGTTGTGTAGCATGCAGCAGAAGATGACAATCTTGCACACCTTTGCTGGGGCATATGGGAGGGCCCCTCCTGTCTTGTCCAGGCAGCGGAAGCGGTTCTTCAGGAGACCAAATGTCCGCTCGATCACTCTCCTGGTCCGACCATGTGCCTCATTGTAGCGCATCTGGGCTGGTGTCACAGGGTTCCTGAGGGGTGTCAGCAACCACGGCATGTTGGGGTATCCAGAGTCACCTACAGACAGACAATTGCACATTAGCTGAGTTGGAAAAGAGGGCAGAATACAACATAGCAGAACACACACAATGGTACAAAGTCAGTACACACCGACAAGCCAGGCACGCTGGTTCTGCATCTGTGACATCATCCTCGGGATGCGACTACTCCTCATCACGTAGGCATCGTGTGCCGAACCGGGGAAATGGGCACACACATGTGAGATGCTCATATCTGCAAGACATACCACCAGAGCATTGATCGAATGATAATGTTTCCTGTTCCTGTATGCCTGCTCATGTGCCTGTGGTGGTACCAAAGCCACATGTGTCCCATCAATGGAGCCAATGACATGTGGCATCCTCCCCAGGGCATAGAAGTCACTCTTGACGTCAGTGAGTTGTTGACGTTTAGGGAAATAGATGTACTGGTTCAGGTATCTCAACATTGCCTCCAAAACATCGCGTAGCACACGGCTGAACATGGTCTGTGACATCCCACCAGCAGACCCCACAGTGTGTTGAAAGGTACCGGTGACAAAGAAGTGTAGGGCTGCCATCACCTTCACCTTGGGGGTCAGCACTGTAGGGTATGGCCGGCCAGGTTGCAAATGTGGGGCCAACCGTACCGCCAATTCCTCAATCAGCGCCCTGTTGAAGCGGTACCGTCGGATGCAGTCACGTTCCACCATCGTTGCAAGGTCAGGGAATGGTCTATGGACAGCTGGTGCCCTGCAGTGCATAGGTGAAGAAAGAAAGATTGTCAGTCACCCCACATATGTGCCATTGACCATACTCAATATCACATGATACATCATTATGAGACACAAGTACCTGATGTGTGTGCCGTCCTGTATGGACATATATGGCACCTACATGGCCAACATCTAACATCACAGTTCAACATGTGTTGACAACAAGTTCCAGGTTGTGCTAAGGGAAATCATTAGGCTGTGTCACAGTACCCATTTACTGCTGTCACGTTCCAAACACACACCACCGTGACATGTCAGGACAGATGTGCCACAGGCATCACAGCTCATGGATAGGTAGATTCCCAGGGACCCTGTATTGCCACATGGACACTGGCATGACATGGCGTATCATGTACACGTCAGCAAAACAACCATGACTCCCACAGGTAGTGGCCCCTGTTGCCTCTGCAGGACAGACATGGACATCTGTGACACACACACGCACAACATCAAAGTCCATGCACAAACAACGTGGATGTGGAGACTGTCTCCCATTGTGCACATGGAATCAGAGACATCGGAAACACAACATGCACACAGACTGTGGAGGGCCATCACTATTGTGGCAATGGGTCACCCTGTGACGTACATACCTTCCCACATGGGACTCAGGGGGTATGTGACATGACATACACAACCTGGAAATGTGACCATGCCACATGCTATGAAATGAACAGTTGCACATCACAGTGGTCATGTGCACAACACACAAAGGATTCTGTCCCCATGAACACGTGCACATCCTGGGAGTGGCTGCCCCCAAGTGCCACCCAAAAAACCACATGTTGACCACCATACACAGAAAAGGTAATGCAGCCTTACATGCCTTAGGATACAGTGTGGACAGGCTGTGGTGTTGTAGGTGTGCCCCTGAGTCCCTGGCAAGTAAATGTGGCTGGCATACGTTCACCAGTAACAAGCATGGTGACATATGCGAGTGACTTGTACAGGGACGCGTCGTACAGCAATGGACCGATCCGTGTGCACGCATTGGCCATTGCATATGATGTGAGCGGAGACGCGTTGTACAGCAATGGACCGATCGGTGCGCACGCATTGGACATTGCATATGATGTGAACGGATACGTGTTGTTTTTCGAAATACGCGTTGTACAGCAATGGACCGATCGGTGCGCACGCATTGGACATTGCATATGATGTGAGCGGAGACGCGCTGTACAGCAATGGACCGATCGGTGTGCACGCATTGGACATTGCATATGATGTGAGCGGAGACGCGTTGTACAGCAATGGACCGATCGGTGCGCACGCATTGGACATTACATATAATGTGAGCAGATACGCGTTGTACAGCAATGGACCGATCGGTGCGCACGCATTGGACATTGCATATGATGTGAGCGGAGACGCGTTGTACAGCAATGGACCGATCGGTGCGCACGCATTGGACATTGCATATGATGTGAGCGGATACGCGTTGTACAGCAATGGACCGATCAGTGCGCACGCATTGGACATTGCATATGATGTGAGCGGAGACGCGTTGTACAGCAATGGACCGATCGGTGCGCACGCATTGGACATTGCATATGATGTGAGCGGATACGCGTTGTACAGCAATGGACCGATCGGTGCGCACGCATTGGACATTGCATATGATGTGAGCGGATACACGTTGTACAGCAATGGACCGATCGGTGCGCACGCATTGGACATTGCATATGATGTGAGCGGAGACGCGTTGTACAGCAATGGACCGATCGGTGCGCACGCATTGGACATTGCATATGATGTGAACGGATATGCGTTGTACAGCAATGGACTGATCGGTGCGCACGCATTGGCTATGGCCTGACATGGTAACGGACGCGTTTTCGAAGCTTTAACGAGTCTGATGCAGTGAATTCAGTTGGCCACCCACAACAATGTTGCAAATTAATGGGTGTCATGAAGTTGAACTTTTGAAGGATGCTGTGGGCGTGTATAAGTGGTGCAATTCCATGCATTGGCCAGATTCAGAAGATGCAAACGACTTGGACCTATCACTTTGGACACATGGGACAGTATCTGCCCCTGCAGCACACATATAATGCTGGCTGTTCCCCTGAGAGCTCACTTGCCTGCACTACATGCTCCAGGACGACATCTGCCACTACCACTGCTGCTGTCTCTGCATCCTCTGGCTACTGCAATGGCACGTACTGTAGATAGAGCCCCAGCCTTCAGCACTGAGGAGAACCAGGCCCTGCTGGACAGCCTCCTTCCACAGCACAGCAAGCTGTATGGGAAACCAGGGGAGCAGGTGAGTGTGCTGTCCACTGCCTTACTAATTGTGCATGTTGTCTGACTAGCAAGACGTACAGTGTGTACACCAGTGGGTAGCATGCTCACTGAGTAGTTGTCACCCCCAAAGTGTGTAGTCACATGCACTGAACAGGTATAGTGCAGTAACAGTGCATTCCAACAAGGTTTGACTTCCCAGGCAATGATACCATTTAGTAACTGCTGGCAAACTGTTCCTAGCCATAGTTGCACTACCTGTGTAGATCATATGCCCCTGTGATTGAGACATGTATATCCAACTGTGTGATGCACGGAAATGTGGCATGTGTAGTAATGGCCTTTTCACTTTGTCATCCTCACAGGTTGATGCCCACCAGAAGCAGGAGATCTGGCTGACCATCGTCCGGGCAGTACGATCGGTGGGGGTCTACAGGTGCAGGATCCGCAACTGCCAGAAGAGGTGGCAGGACCTTCGGGGCTGGACCCGGAGGATCGCAAGGGTCCAGCTGAAGCTGTCGCCTCCTCGCAGGAGGGGCGGACACCGGACCCTGACCCCCCACATGCTCCGGATCCTGGCGGTGGTCTTCCCTGACCTGGATGGGCAGCTGAAGGCCAGACAGCAGCAAGGAGGGGGTAAGTGCTAGCCTCAACTGTGTACTATGACTGACATGCTCTATGCACTCCTTTAGCCTGGTTCCACTTCCACAGTACAACTGTCATGTCGTCCTGGACTCATGTCCCTCACTTGTGTCATGCCCCCTCCTCATCTGATACACAGGTGTGGCCCTTACAGTCTGTGACTTAGGTCACTTGGGTACTGTGTACTTGCAGTTACCTGTGGTTCAAGTTGGGGACAGCATCAGTTACAGGAACTTTGTGGTGGGCTGCATGTGGGGTACAATTGCTCACATTGCCTGTGATCTGACATTTACTCTGGGTATGGCTTTAATATGTGTTCCAATTGCTGCTCTGACTCACCACATGTCTGGGGTATGTGCCACACATCCATGCTGCTGCAGAGACCAAGGTAGGGGCCTCAGAAGTATGTACATCATGTGTGTGACACATGCATAGCCACCTGCCTAGTGTTCAGGGTAATACCATGTTGCACATGGACCAGGACTGTAATGCCTACTCCGTACATCGAAGGCACTCGGTTCTCCCACTCCCGTGTGTCAGCATACATATTGGGCATTGTGAAGAGTGCACTCAGGTGTGTGCCTCTGTGTCACCGTGGTGTGGCCTTGCTATTTGGACTCCTGGAGTGTTTAACAATTTGGGGTGGCCAGCCATCTGAGTTATGACTATGGGATCTGCACATAGGTCAATGCATAGGTCTCTGATCCCTTGACTGTGCACAATGTTGTATGAAACATTGAGGTTCCGGCAGTTTTGGTTCATTCTCATCAGACGGTGAAGTGCTCATGTGTATGGATTTGTGTTTGCAGTCACTCAAATGTCTCATTTGATTGACATGGGATCATCTCAGTCCTCATGATGTGGGTGGCCAGGGGTGCACATGTGCACCTGTCAGCTACAGGGCTTACATTTCTGAAACTCCCCTGATTGTGACACAGTGCAGACTGGTGTTGTGTGTATGCACTGCCCCTGTGACAGGAGACAGTTATGACTGACTTGCCAGACAGGCCTGTGCCATGACATTCAAATTGCAAAGGGTGATCCAGCAGTGGTGTGATATGTCCTGCATGCACACCATTGTTGCATTGTCTATCAGGACATGAGGACATCATTGTGTCTGGTGATGGAACCAAAACCCGCATATCAACAGAGACTTTGCCCATCACTTTTCCTGACACATGTACTGAGTCAGTGGCAGGAGATGGCATGTGTTTGGAGTGACACATTTCCATATATACTCTTGGATGTCCAACAACTGTGTATGTGGTGCATGTGTGCACATATGATTAGTCGCATACAACAGGCAGCAGACAGATGGGTGCATGGACAGGTAGGATATGTGTGGCATGACTGACTGTCAGGCAGACAATGGGCTTCTTGAAATCAGTGTCAGCACGAATTGCAATGTCTAGCAAATGATGGTAGGGCTTGCTCTGTGATGTGCTGTACTTACTGTGGTGTGTGTGGTCAGTACAGGTGACTAATGTTGCTCTGTTTATCCTGATTGTTTGCAGATACATCCACGGCCAGAGGAGGAGACAGCTCCACGGACCAAGAGGAGCGGCAGAGCCAGACTGGGTCCACTACATGGGAGACCGAGGGACCCAGTGGCACGGAGGGTGAGGGGAGCCACACTGAGGATACCTCAGCTACGACCACCTCGGCTGGGGAAAACAGCATCTCCAGTGAGGACTCCCTTGTGGAGGCGGGTGTCAGCAGACCAGAGGCAACATCAAGCAAGTCTGTCCCCGCCACCACCACCATCTCCACCCTCCCATCTGCTCCCATCCCACATGTCCGTGGAGGCTCCCGTGTAGGGGAGCGTGTCTCCTTCATGCCAGGCACCGCACCCCCTGCCTCTGTCCCCCCTGCTGCCCTGAGTGTGGAGTCTGTGGACTTTCTTAAGCAGATCCATGTAGGGCAGACATCAATTCTGAGTGTCCTCCTAGCACACGGGTCTTTTGACACAACTGGTGTCATTCATGGAGGGCATGTCATCTGGCATGTCTGCCCTACATCGGACCAATCAGTCCATGGCCTCCTCACTGACGGCAGCAGTGTCCCTCCTGCAACAGTCCCTCGCCCCTCCTACCTCTGCCCCATGCACAATACCCAGCACCCTACCTGTCCCAGGCACACACACACCGGCACCGGCATGCACCAGCACAGACACAAGCAGCACCCAGACACACACACAAAAATCCAGACGCACGCACAGTCAGGGGAGTGATACCTCACTCACAGGGGCTGGGGCCCAGACACACACACACGCATCCACGAGCATTGCGCAGTCCTCAGATGCCTCTCCCTCCAAAAGCCCTTCCCTTGCCTCACCTGCAACCCCCCCTCCCAGAAGCTCTTCCTCTGTGAGCTTGGCCTCTTCCCCACAGATACACCTGACACGAAGTCCAGGAGGAAGAGGCGACCACCACACACAGAGGGGAGTGCCCCTCACACCCGGACACCCTCCCCCAGGCACAGGCAGACAGAGGACCCCATTCGTAAGTCCCCACGGACCAGGAAGGGGAAGACCCCACCACCACCACCACGCAGCTCCACCACACAGTCTCTCTCCTCCATCCCCCAGGCCACCACTGCACAGGTTCCACCGCCACACCCTGCCCCAGGTTCCCCCACACACCGATACTGCATCCCCAAACTGCTTAGGCCCTCCCCCCCTACCACTTGCTCTTCCACCCCCAAACCAGATGCTCTGCCTGTTTGTGCCACTGGTGTGGAGACCGGGTCCCCCCCTCTGTCCTGCCCACCTCATCTGCCCCCCCTTCCACTCCCTTGGAGTTGTGCACTGCAGTGGAGTCCACAACCACCCCGTCTGACTCGGGCACTGCAGTGGGGACCCAGTCCACTCCATCTGACCGGCCCACTGCAGTGGTTGCAGCACCCACAACATCTGAGTTGTGCCCAACAGTGGTGCCGGCCCCCACTGAGTCAGACACCTCCACTGCAGTTGCCGGTGACACTCCTGCACCCACCACCCCTTCACTGCCTCCTTCTGGCATCCCCTGATCCTGTCCCTGCGGTGCCTGGCCTGCCCCTTGTATGCCCCTCCGAGGGGGATGTCCCCTGTCGTACCAGTGCAGGCAAGCAATGGGTGACAAGTTGTCACGTATCACCCTGTTGGGACTGTGTATTTGGACTGACCATTGGCCTTAGTTTCTTTTGGACTTCAACTTTTATTTTAACATTTGCTGAATAAAGCCTCTTTTTGTTTAATTGTGTTTTTTCTTTGGATGTACATGATGTAGATGAGTATCATCATGCATTTGCAGTTGTAATAGTGTTCAGATCAGGAAAATGAAGTGTTGCTGTGATGGACTCCATGTGGTCCTTGGGATATGTGTCCTAATGTAGTCTGGATCTATAGCATCCTTTGCTGCAGTCTGAGGGTGTAATGTTCAGCATTTGACACATGGATGTACGTTTTGCATTTGTAAATTACCATCTTTGGCTTACACTGATGCACATCTGGTGGGCTTACCACTGTTCAATGTTTCTATTTCCCTGACTGTGTGCCCATCTCCACTGGACATGCAGTTTTGCACATCAATGTTGAAGGACTCATCTGTGTATACAGTGCAACTTGCTTGACACGTGTTTAGGGTGTATGCAGATGACTGACGTGACACTCCCGTACCCAGGCTGATGTGAGCAGAGCCTTCTGTGTGTTGTAGTTGTTGACTCACTGACCGAGTGTTCTGCTGACATGTTTGAGTCGTGCACAGACAAGGTTTGGCACAGCGGACCTTCCACAGGAGTGGAGTGCCCTCATGGCAGTGTGTAATCCCGTGACATTGGCTGGCCCCGTGTTGTGTGTTGTGTGAGCATGTCTGTGTGTGTTCCCTTCCCTTTTCCTACACAGGCTGTGTCCCTAGGGATGTTCCTGTTTGTGATGCTTGCTGAGTTGTCCTGTGTTCATCCAGCATCTTGGACCTGGTTTCTCCGGGATGTGGGTGCATGGTAAACTAATGTTCATGAGGTTGTCATCCCTAGTTGTCTTTGTTGTCAGGGCTGGGGATGTGGGCAAATGCAGATGGGACACAGTCAGGATTCCCCTTGGCACTTGTGGGTTACACAAGTCATGTAATTTACAGTTTGTGGTAGCTTTCAGTGATTGTGACACGTTGTGTGTGTGACTGCTGCCACTCCTCAGGGTCAGAGCTGCAATGTTGGAAGTTGTCTATGTGTGTTCTTTGTGGGTCACCTTGGTTTCTTCATTGGTGTGTGACTGTGGCCGGGATCCCATTGATTGGGGTGGATTTCACATCATGCCCATGTACGGCGTACTGTGCAGTGTGTCAGACATTCACGAGTCTTGTTGACTGGCCATGTGTGATGGGTTTCACACCTTAGTTCCCACCACCACCCCTGGGATTGTCATGGGTTCATGTGCAATGTCACCAGTCCATGTGAGCTTCACAGCTGCACATTGGTGGAGATCAAGGTGTGTGGTGTTGAGTGTGTGCAAATGTGAGTTGTTGCACGGCTAGACCCCTACCTCCATATTGGCCTTGGCTGACAGGCCGTGCTGATTGATTTGTGCTTGTGTAGGTGTGATGGTAGTTAGTTGTTCTGGACACATGGCTGTGGTTCACAGTGTGAATGACATCTACCTTTGTCATCACAGTGGGATTATCATGCAGGCTAGTGTCACCACAATGCGGTGTCCCTGGGAGTAGTGCTGTGGTGGGTCTGTCTCTTGCTGTGTTAGTTGCTGTTCCTACAAGCTTGTGTGACATGTGTAATTTGGGCTCCCTCTCATTTCACAATGCCTGATTGCCCACATAGGGAAATCTGATCCATGAGTTACTTTTGTGTGGCACTGTATACACATCAGTGTAATTGGGATTCAGGCCTCCTCATGTGTTGTGGGGTTGCCTGGAGACACTGGCACACCCCCCCATCACCTGTTGTGTTGTGCATCTGCACCACTGCATTGGCATATCTTTAGTGTTGCATTGGCTATATGTTGTTTGGTGCATTTCCCCTGCTGTCCCTGGGACTACTAGGTCATCAGTCAGCACAATAATCATGGTTTGTATGTCCCATTGCTGCCATGGTATGGTATTTGTTCAGCTCACATCTACAGTCTCCACAGGATATCTTCATTTGTGTGTCCATTGGTGCAGATATGTGGGTCTGCATTATGATGGTCACTTCTGTCATTGTGTAATTGATAAATGTTGACAATGTCAGCCCCCATGGGTGATGTTTGTCTGCACATGGCCAAAGGTATGTCTTATTTGCACTGCACTGTTTGCCTCACCCAATCTATGTTGCTATGGGACACAAGCACTACTTTGCCACTGATGTGTTTGTTGTTGTGTGACCAGGAATCATCCATGCTGTTTGGCATTTGCAGCTTTTTCCATGATAACACTTACCTTTTGGTCACTGTGATGAAGGGGGTTTAGACCCCATTGCCACACTGTTCAAAATGTGCTTCAGCTATGGACCCCACACTTACATTTTGGACACTGTGATGAAGGGGGTTTATACCCCATTGCCACAATGTTCAAAATGTGCTTCAGCTATGGACCCCACACTTACATTTTGGACACTGTGATGAAGGGGGTTTAGACCCCATTGCCACAATGTTCAAAATGTGCTTCAGCTATGGACCCCACACTTACATTTTGGACACTGTGATGAAGGGGGTTTAGACCCCATTGCCACAATGTTCAAAATGTCCTTCAGCTATGGACCCCACACTTACATTTTGGACACTGTGATGAAGGGGGTTTAGACCCCATTGGCACAGTGGTCATGGTCTGATTGCATTGTGGAGGCCACACACATTTATGTGTGACACATGTGATAGGGGGTCACATTGTATGTTCATTGTCATGTTCAGTGTTGTAGGCATGTGACACAGACTACACACGCTTGTCATGATGTTGGGGTGATGTATTTTTCTGACATTCCTTATGATTGAGTATGCTGGTTGTGTCATGCATTACCCATCCTATGAGTGGGGATGGTAGTGGTGGTAGGCATCCAGGCCCCCCTGAGTAGGGGTGGTGGTAGTGGTAGGCATCCAGGCCTCCATGAGTAGCGGTGGTGGTAGTGGTAGGCATCCATCCCCCTATGAGTGGGGATGGTAGTAGTGACAGGCATCCAGGCCCCCATGAGTAGGGGTGGTGTTAGTGGTAGGCATCCATACCCCTATGAGTGGGGATGGTAGTAGTGACAGGCAACCATGCCCCCATGAGTAGGGGTGGTGGTAGTGGTAGGCATCCATCCCCCTATGAGTGGGGATGGTAGTAGTGACAGGCATCCAGGCCCCCATGGGTAGGGGTGGTGGTAGTGGTAGGCATCCAGGCCCCCATGAGTAGGGGTGGTGTTAGTGGTAGGCATCCATCCCCCTATGGGTGTGTATGGCATTGGTGATAGCCATCCCGCCCCTATGGTTCTGCTGTTGCTAGTGCACGTCATTCCTGCATCCCTATATGTGTGTGACATATTTCGGGTACGTGTCGTTTGTTTGTGTTGTGGGTGTTTGACTTACCGTCTGCGCCGTACGCGTCCGTACCAGTCCCGGTAATAGATGTAGAGTATTGGTAGGACCTGCGCGATGGGATTCATGGTTGGTTCATCTCGTTCGGGTTTCTCGTGGCTTCGACTCGTACTCGTCGCTGGCTTGTTCGTCTCGTAACCGTGGATCGTCTTGTGGCGCGAATCGGAGCTTATGTACAGCTCTCCCGGATGCTCTGACGTGCCGGACGTAGCGACGGGTTCGGCGCGTACGGAAGGCGCATCGTACTAGTACGGCCGGAAGGTGCTGTGTATTTGGTTCCGTGCGACTCGATTCGGTGTTTACGGATCCGGCTCGGGTGGGGAACAGGAGCTGAAATGGGTAAGTACGGCTCGCTCGGAATCTGTGCTGTTATGCGCATCGTACTTGCACGTTCGGACAACTGTTCGAATCGGTCTGGAAACACGCGTTCGGCTTGGTTTTTTTCCGGACGAATGGTGTTAGGTGCGCTTCCGGCCGAGATCGGAATCGACCCCTATGTGTGCACCCAACTGGCCAAAGACCCCAACCCCACATATTCTTTAAAAAAAAATTTGGGTCACACAGGACTACTGCTCAGTACAGGGGGTTCCTGCTGGCTCCTACAGGAGCCCCGCAGAACCAAACGAGGCATCCTGGGTCTTGTGGGACTCATGTGGAAGCTATTTTAAGCTCCAGCAAGAGTACAGCTGGATCGTGAGACAGAATTTTTTTTTTTATTCTGGGTCCGTAGGGGTTCCCAAAAAGACCAGGGTGTCAGGTTACACATACCCTGACCCCAAAATATGTTTTCAATTTGATTTTTAGGACACTGCGACTGAGTCCTTGTTCTCAGCATTTTTCTTCATGTTGTGACCAGCCATTCTGATTCCTCGGTACCGTGGGACTGCTGAGTCCCGAGGTACTAAGATGGCTGATGTGAATAAAAGCCCTCACAAACAATAAGATTACTCTATTTTTTTAATTTGTGGTCCAGGAGTCCTGCGGGACCAACCGTCTAGATATCTCTATGTTTTAACCTTAAGTTCTCAAAAATGGCTGAACAGATTTACACCAAATCACAAAAAGCACGCCCCACTTGTGCCTTGCATACAAAATGTTAACTTTCTAGCTATTCATTAGAACTCTGTGATGATGCTGCAGTTGACCCCCTGTTGTGAGCTGAGGAGATTGGATGCACAATTTTACATGTTGTTTTCTAGACTTTTTGGATTTGTTTTGAAATTTGTTTTGCAGTTTTGAACACATTTTCTTAAAAATTTTTTTTTAACATTTTAAATGTTATTTTTAACATTATGTTTTTTTTCATTGTTTTTCCAACACCTCTTTGTGCTCCTTGTGAAGGTAATCTTCCATGGCCTTGGAAAATATTATTTTTTTAGTTTTCCCTGAGATCACAACTTTGAGGCAGTTCCAGCAGTATGTTGCAAACTAATGCGGCCCATATTTACTAAGCTTTTGCATCATCATTGCATCCCACAAGGCGATGCAGGGCAACACAGATGCTTTTTTTAGGTTTACAAAACTACTCAAGGGGGCATATTCACAAAGAAATTACACAGCGCGGTACTGCAAGCAATTTACAAAAATACTGCGCACCCCTATGTTTTCCCTTGCACCGGCTTTGAAAAAGCTGCCTAGCACTAGCTCAGACACCCTTGCACCATGGTGCAAGGGTGCCTGTGTTGCAGGGATGATTATGTTTGTGCAGGAAGGGACATCTTCCTGCACATAAACAATCTTTAATGGCAATTTGATCCTTCAATGTGTGCTTCATTCTGCAGTACAAATAGAAAGAGCAAAAAATAAGAAGAAATAAAAGTATTTCTCCTCGTTGCGCCATTTTAACGCCACCCTTTCAATGACGTTAGTTTTTGGCGCTGCCTCAGATTTACTATTTCATGTAAATCTGGGGCAGTGTCAAAAAGCAATGGGTGTTGCTTGGGTATGCTCTTTGACGCAGAAAACTGCATTAAAGGGTACGATATTTAGAAGACGGCATTAAACCACGGCACAGGCCTACCGCCCGTGTGTCTCCGTTGTAGTGTCGGCGCCACCCGAACCGCAATCGACAATGTTGCACCCTGTGACTCAAGTCCCACAACATGAGCAACATGGACGTAAGGGGGAATCACTGACCCTACATTCATCCATGCTTTCATACTTGAATGATCATAGACTTGACACATCTGTGTGAATTTGAATGTTTTATTCACATTTAGTGGAGTGTTGGAGCTGGAGCAGTACAGGGCCATGCAAACCCCACTTTACATTGTTGCACCGTGGAGGGCCAGCCAGAGTCATTTAGGGAATGACAAGTTCTTCGGAAGAGGAAGAGTTCAGTCCGCAGTCTGATTGCTGTGTCATTGGTAACCAAACAGAATATGGCAGTCCATGTCGAGGTCCAAGGTCAGTGTCGCAGAGTGTATCGGGGGACAGTGGAAGGTGATGATACAGAGGGCAGAACCAAGCAGAAACAGGCCATATGGCGGAGATGAATGCTACCGCTTCCTTCTTACCACTAAGGCAGAATCATCTGCATCTTCGTCCTCTGATGTTTCATGTGCCTCACATGTGGGTGGTGTTGTTTTGTCTGCATCACTGTGTGGCAGTGACACATCAGTGGCCGGAGGTGGATTGTCTGCAGCACTGTGTGTCACTGACACATCAGGGGGCAGAGATGTGGATGTAGAAGCAGCAGCAGCATTCATCGGCCTTAGAGCAAAGTGCAACTCAGTCATGGAAAGACAGGCCTACATGGTGACCAGTGATCTGAGGAAGCTGAGGCCAACATTCCTAGGGCCTCACTTCCCTACTCAGACACCTCACCCGCCTTGTACTTTACCTAAGCACACCACAGGTAGTGATTCCCCATGGTGGAGACCCTCTCATACCCTTAGGGTGAGGGATTGCTTAGTGGACCATAAGACAGGGGGCATCCATGCTAGTGCAGGTGCTTCCTTATATGACCACTTAGTCAATGGAGGCTCAACTGGCCAAGGTTAGCCTTATCTCCTTTCGTTTGGGGGGTTATGTAGGAAGGTGGAATCTGACTATATGGTTGCCCCCACTTTTTTTATGGTGTTTTGCTGGTTTATGACTTAGTTGGACTGGGATTCTGCTATTCAGGGCCCCAGTCTATCTGCTTTCTCTGTAAAAGGTTTCCATGTGCCTTAGGCACATCTCTGATTGGAATCTGGAGTGCCCTTATAAGTCCCTAGTATATGGTATACTATGTACCAAGGGCATAGGTACCTCAGAGGCCTACCAGGGGCTGCAGCATGTATTGTGCCACCCCTGGAAGGCCATCCAAACTGACACCACAGGTCTGCTACTGCAGCCTGGGTAAGGTGGTGCATGCACCCCTTACTGTGATATAGGTTACCTATATCACTACATACATACACACATATAAACCTATAAGTCACTCCTATGGCAGGCCTTATCAATCCTGAAGGCAGAGTGCATGGTTCCTATGTGAGAGGGTGCCCCTGCATGAGCAGGGCCCCTCTGCAGCGTTCGGAGACCCTTCTCTGATGCTGTTTGTAGTGCAGCCTGACCATATACTCTAAGCGCATTATAACCTCGCGTTAAATGCTAACTTTGGAATGGCTGCACCTAAACATGTCGTGTTTGGTGTCAAACATCTTGGAATACTACCCCCCGCCAATTCTGGTGGCGGGGTAGCATTCCACCCTTCTAGAGGGAAAGACATGTTAACTCTGGCTAGCCCGGTAACTTCTTTCTAAAGCCCTGGCATCACAAAATGGATGCTGCTGCCACAGACACTAGTCTGGCCTCCTGCTGCTGGACGAAACTCCGGCAGGGGAGGCCTGGTCAATAGGTTTCCTGTCTCAGGGAGGTGTGACCACCTCCCCAGACAGGATAATGTGTATTGGGGCTGGGCGGGAGCACTTTCGGGTGCTTTGAAGTCCTGCACTGGGGGCACACTTGGTGTCCCTGTGCATACCCCAGTTCAAACCGGATCAGGGGCTTGCAGCCCCTGCTTTGGCGTGAACTGGACAAAGGAAAGGGGTGTAGCCACCCTCTGCCCTGACCCACCCATAGGTGGGGCCACAGAGTAGTCCAACCCCTAAACTTGGTATAAGTATAGGAACCCAGTCCTTAGGACTTTAGATTATCCCTGGACGAAACTCTGAAACAGAATCCTGGACCTTTGACGCTCTACTCAAGATTAGAGGACAGAAGAATCTCCCTTGGGGTCAAGGAGTGACTCCCTGCTTGGCAGGCACCAAAGACGCATCTGTCTGGTCTGCATTTCTGAAGCTCCCGTCGGACACCGAAGTCTTAGCATCACCAGAGGTAGATTCTCAGACTTCCCCGAGGCTACCCTGAGTCCCCAGCAGAGCTGAGGCCCATAGCTATCGTGGGTAATGTGAGACCATGACCCCTGGACACCGAGCACATTTGCAAGTGCATCCTCTTCTGGGTCTCCCATGAAGTCATACTTTGGGCTCCGAGTAGCCCTAGCCTCCAGCACCAACTGCACCGAAGATCACTGGCCTCCATTCCACGAGTGTCCTGTGAGCCAGATCCACGTGCAACGTCTCGAGGCTCCTTTGCCGTCGCTAGCGCGTTGGCTAGTAGCCCTTCACGAAGGCCAATCTTTTTCTTCTTGGGCATCCTGGTTGCTCCAGGCCTGCCCTCACTTACCCTCGCTGGGTGAGTTCCCCAGACCTTGCTGGTCTGCACCATCGACGATCTTCATCTTCATCGAGACTTGCCGTTGCCAAGGCTTGTTGGGTCCAATCCGGTCGCCGATCCCTCAGCACTCGACAAACATCGTGTACCAGCCCGAATCCTGCTCCTGGTCGCCGACAACGCCTCCTGGACCTCGTAGCTGAAGAGTCAAGACGACCGTCAACGCACCTGAAGCACTCGACATCGGTGGGCATCTGTCCATCGCCTTCCTGGTCACTGGCTAGTGACCCAGACTCTGTCCCCTCTGCTTTCAGGTTCTTCAGATCTCCGATCCACTCTTGGATCTACCCGGACACTTTCCACTTGGTCGCCAGCAGTACTCTGCAGCAGATCGCCATTCAAATCGACGATGAAACCCGACCCCGAAAGGCACCTATGCACCCGGCTTCCCTGGGTGAGGTAACACGAGTACTCCGGTGCTCCCGTGGGTAGAGACTCTAGAACTACCTAGTTCTCAAAGGGTTTGCTCCAAGTCCTCCCTTAAGTGTCCCTTTTCTTTAATTTCCTGATCGCGACTTTCTCCATAGAAGTTAACGGCGTATCGCGGTTGTGTATTTACACTGCACGCGTCCCCCGTGGGTCCCCTGTGTCACTAACTTGGGTGGTTCCTTGTGGTCCAAGCACTTCTAGAGGCTCTAGGCCTAGTGTCTAGTTCAGTCGTGGTTCTTATACCACTTTATTGGTATATGGTTTGGTACGCCCCTAGGGCCCAAACGTGTATTTGTGCTATTACTGTGTTTAAATAACTTATAACTTGTGTACTTCGAACTCTAGCCTCATAAAGAGACTAGCGGGGTGTGTTTAGCAATAAATACATATATTTTGAATATATACCTGGTGTGGTGCTCTTTCATTTGATCACTCAAGAGATTATAGACTGGTAAAACAAGCTGCTTTACATTCCTTCAAGACTTAGCCTGAAGGCTGCTCTCCATAGCTACCACTAGGATAGCTTTCAATAAGGTTGTCTTTAACCTATCTCCAATAAGGGGTTGTTTGGACTGGTGCAAGGTGCCCACTATAATTAGTGGACAGCATATGCCAGGCCAACTTCTCACACACTGTGCTATACTTAATTGTGCATGTGTGACATTGTGCCCATCTCCCCCCGTCCCCCCAGTCCCTGGTCGTTACTCACCCTGCTGCTGTTGTGTCAGGTCATGTTGAGCAGTGTCCGGTCCCCCAACTCCTGCCACCGTCTCCACACTGATGACTGTGGACACCATTTCCTCCATCTCATCCAGCTCCTCCTGTGGCGCTGGACTCCCACCTCCAGTCTGCATTGCTGCCTTCTGGTTGTTGCCGAGTTTCTGCTTGGTTTTGCGCTTCACATCATTCCAGCGCCTCTTGAGCTCTTCCATTGTCCTCCTCAGCACTCTGACTGCATTCACCTTGTCCAGGATGGACTGCCATATTCCATTTTTTGTTGCCAATGACACAGTGGAGGTGACGAACAGTTGTTGATGGTGTTCTATCACCTCCGTTATCAGGATCCTGTTTTCCTGAGGACTGAAACGCGTCTTCCTCTTCTTCTTCTCCTTGCCCTTCCCTGACCCCGAGGTCCCAGGCTGGTCCTCCATGGGGCTTGTGGGGTTCTGGTTGTCCTCTGTACTTGCTCTGGCTACCTCCATTGTGCTTCGCAGTTGTTTTGGTTTTGTTTGTGGTTTTTTTTCTGCTTTTATAGTGATTTTTCCCACCTGACGTGTTTGAATTGCGGGCCTGGCGCAGCTTATCGCTGATTTTTTTTATCGCGGTTGGGCCCATCGCCACTTTTTTCACTTTCGGGTTTAGATTTTTATCGCCGTCCCGGTAATTTTATTGAGGACATTTGACGCGTTATCGGGAAATTATCGCATGTTACCGCCTTGTTGAAAATACGACGTTAACACAGAGTTATTTTCCCGCGATAGACGGCGATATGAAAAATTGCTTTAACCTATTTTGGCGATGATTATCGCACGTTCTTGAGAATATCCCCCTATTTGTGATGCATCACACATAGAAGGAAGAAAATGCTTCTGATTATTGTTTTTGTGCAAGAAGGTGTCCCTTTCTTGCATAACAGCAATCCTGCCTGTAATGCAGTCACTTGCAGCATGGCACAAGGGTGCCTGCTAGGCAGCCACAAATGCGTCAGCACTGGGAGAGAACTGAAGAGCACCATATCTTGGTAAATATGGAGATCTTCTACTCTCTCCGACTCCCACAAGGTAGTGCCACAAATTGCCTTGCTGCACTGTGGTGCGTGAATTCTTACCAAATCTTCCCTTTGGTGTCCAGTTTTGTCTGAGGCCATGTTGGGTTGTGATACCATTGACACCAAACTGACTCTCTAAATCACCAATCTGATAATAGTGGTCAAGAATATTGCTTGAGGCTGCTTCTAAAGGCCGTGGGCCTATTTTTTGAGTAGTGTTCTCTAAGTGGCCATTCGAATGGCTGCTTTAATTTTTATGTATTTATTTTTCTGGTGTCTCATAGGCCCCATGGTACTCCTTTGGACCGATAGAGCTAATGGCAGAGTGCCTTCTCACTCTCGGAAGCCCTTTACTTCCTCTTCTGTATCCAACAAGAGTTCCTTAGAACCGAGACGTTTAAAAAAAATAATTTTAAGTTTTAGCCCAGGGGTTTCCTCACAGACACAAATAATCCAGAAATCTTGCAGTTTTTAGTAAAATATCTGTGTTTTTTGGTGTTGTGGTACTTGAAAATGGTACAGCAGGACCTGTGACTCACACTAAAAGCACATTTGATTGGCTGATGTCATTGTATTGATGTTTTTTGAAGGAGGTCCATTCTATTATTATTATTAGTGAGTGGCTCTTGACTGTATTTACATTCTCTGCTCTCTTTGCTCAATACTTTCTGTACATTTCAACTTTTTGGGTGGACTCAACTAAAAAGTGTCATAAAATAGGATCTGGGAATGACTACAGAGGCAATGTAGAGTGCCAGAAAGAACAAGTGGAGCCGAGGACTTCTTTACAGACATTATTTGCGACTTCTTTTCAATTCCAACAGGTGAGAAGAAAGCAAAGTTGTTACCTACAACCTCTGTCACCAACACATTTTCAAGGGTACTAAAAAAAAGTACTTATCGGGACGTTGGGCATGGTCAAGCATCTGAATGCTTATCAGTCCACTCAACATATTGTCGCTAAGAGAATACAACACAAACACACAAGGAAGTGGGGAGAGGATGTAGCCTTACGGCTAGAGCGGTCAACCTCGAAGCTGGGGAACCGGGTTCGAGTCTCAGCAACAACGCTCAACATCCTGTGATTCTGGGCAAATCACTTAATCTCCCCGTGCCTAACAAAAATGAATGTGTCCATCTGTAACGAAACTGGTGCTCATGTAAAGCGCTCTGATACCCGATTTCTAGGGTCTAGTTCGCGCTATATAAAACTCTAGAAAAAAAAGCCTCCTCATCTTCTTTTCCAATCCAGACTCTCCCACCCGGCAATACTCTTCCTGATGAAGGTGTTCTTATCCTCACCCAAAACAGTATGCAGATATTGCTTTATGTTGCACAAAATATGCAAAAAATATTTCTGTCTGAGAACAGAGTGTGGCAGCTTGAGAACAACTGTTGGCTGCTCTCAAAGTAAACTGCAGAAAATAATTTTTTGTTTTATTTTTCGATTCAAGTTTAGATGTCTTTCTTATTTGTTATTTTTAGTTGAATCTTAAAAAAGTATAAATACTTTCAAAAAATGTTTCTTGGTAAAAAAAAAATGTCTTTGTTAAAAAATTGAAAAATCATTTACGCTACACGTCATGTCTGTATCTTAATGTTTAATAATTTTAGTATATTTAAGACCAAATTTAATGTTCTTGCGCACAATGTTGTGCAGCATACAAACAATGGCCTAGATTTACTGCCACTTTACAAAGACTTTGGGGTCGATTCCGATCTCGGTCGGAGGCGCACCCAATACTATTCGGTCGGGAAAAAAGCCATGCGAAAGCCAGTTTCCCGACCGATCCGTACAGCACACCGAACGAGCAAGTACGATGCGCACAACAGCAAAAATTCCGGCCGAGCCGTACTCACCCAAACCAGGTCCTGTTCTCCGACCGAGGCGAATCCGGAAACGCCGAATCGAGTCGCACGGAAGGGAAAATGCAGCCCCGTCCGGCCGGACAAGTACGATGCGCTTTCCGTACGTGCCGAACCCGTCGCTACGCACGGCACGTCAAAGCATCCGGGAGAGGCGCACATAAGCTCCGAATCGCGCCACAACACGATCCACGGCTACGAGACGAACACAGCACCGACGAGGACGACGCGAAGCGACGAGGACGTAGCGAAGCGACGAGGACGAAGCC
This sequence comes from Calotriton arnoldi, assembly GCA_963921515.1. NCBI lineage: Eukaryota > Metazoa > Chordata > Amphibia > Caudata > Salamandridae > Calotriton > Calotriton arnoldi. The sequence goes on from CAWUFW010018251.1 coordinate 48,734, forward strand.
AAGCGACGAGGACGAAGCCAAGCGACGAGGACGACGCGAAGCAACGAGAAGGACGAACGACACGAACCAACCATGAATCCCTTCGTCCCGATCATACCAATATTCTACATCTACTACCGGAACAGGCACGGACGCGTACGGCGCAGAAGGTAAGTCAGACACCAACCACAAAACACATACAACACGTACACGACACATCACACACATACACTGGGAATCTGAATATACTTACACCAGCAACAGCAGCACCATAGGGGCGGGATGCCCATCACCAATGCCACATATGCACACAGGGGCCTGAATGCGCGCCACCACCCCAACCCAGGGGGGCTGGATGCCTACCACTACTACCACCCTTAGCCAGGGGGCAGGATGCCTACCACTACTACCACCCTTAGCCAGGGTGGCAGGATGCCTACCACTACTACCACCCTTAGCCAGGGGGCAGGATGCCCACCACTACTACCACCCTCACCCAGGGGGGCAGGATGCCCACCACTACTACCACCCTCACCCAGGGGGGCTGGATGCCTACCACTACTACCACCCTTAGCCAGGGGGCAGGATGCCTACCACTACTACCACCCTCACCCACGGGGGGCAGGATGCCTACCACTACTACCACCCTTAGCCAGGGGGCAGGATGCCTACCACTACTACCACCCTTAGCCAGGGTGGCAGGATGCCTACCACTACTACCACCCTTAGCCAGGGGGCAGGATGCCCACCACTACTACCACCCTCACCCAGGGGGGCAGGATGCCCACCACTACTACCACCCTCACCCAGGGGGGCAGGATGCCCACCACTACTACCACCCTTAGCCAGGGGGGCAGGATGCCCACCACTACTACCACCCTCACCCAGGGGGGCAGGATGCCCACCACTACTACCACCCTCACCCAGGGGGGCAGGATGTCTACCACTACTACCACCCTTAGCCAGGGTGGCAGGATGCCTACCACTACTACCACCCTTAGCCAGGGGGCAGGATGCCTACCACTACTACCACCCTTAGCCAGGGGGCAGGATGCCCACCACTACTACCACCCTTAGCCAGGGGGCAGGTTGCCTACCACTACTACCACCCTTAGCCAGGGGGCAGGAAGCCTACCACTACTACCACCCTCACCCACGGGGGCAGGATGCCTACCACTACTACCACCCTTAGCCAGGGGGCAGGATGCCCACCACTACTACCACCCTTAGCCAGGGGGCAGGAAGCCTACCACTACTACCACCCTTAGCCAGGGGGGCAGGATGCCTACCACTACTACCACCCTTAGCCAGGGGGGCAGGATGCCCACCACTACTACCACCCTCACCCAGGGGGGCTGGATGCCTACCACTACTACCACCCTTAGCCAGGGGGCAGGATGCCTACCACTACTACCACCCTCACCCACGGGGGCAGGATGCCTACCACTACCACCACCCTTAGCCAGGGGGCAGGATGCCTACCACTACTACCACCCTTAGCCAGGGGGCAGGATGCCTACCACTACTACCACCCTTAGCCAGGGTGGCAGGATGCCTACCACTACTACCACCCTTAGCCAGGGGGCAGGATGCCCACCACTACTACCACCCTCACCCAGGGGGGCAGGATGCCCACCACTACTACCACCCTCACCCAGGGGGCAGGATGCCCACCACTACTACCACCCTTAGCCAGGGGGGCAGGATGCCCACCACTACTACCACCCTCACCCAGGGGGTGCAGGATGCCCACCACTACTACCACCCTCACCCAGGGGGCAGGATGCCCACCACTACTACCACCCTCACCCAAGGGGGCAGGATGCCCACCACTACTACCACCCTTAGCCAGGGGGCAGGATGCCCACCACTACTACCACCCTTAGCCAGGGGGCAGGAAGCCTACCACTACTACCACCCTCACCCACGGGGGCAGGATGCCTACCACTACTACCACCCTTATCCAGGGGGGCAGGATGCCCACCACTACTACCACCCTCACCCAGGGGGCAGGATGCCCACCACTACTACCACCCTTAGCCAGGGGGCTGGATGCCTACCACTACTACCACCCTCACCCAGGGGGTGCAGGATGCCCACCACTACTACCACCCTCACCCAGGGGGCAGGATGCCCACCACTACTACCACCCTCACCCAGGGGGGCAGGATGCCCACCACTACTACCACCCTTAGCCAGGGGGCAGGATGCCCACCACTACTACCACCCTCACCCAGGGGGGCAGGATGCCCACCACTACTACCACCCTCACCCAGGGGGGCAGGATGTCTACCACTACTACCACCCTTAGCCAGGGTGGCAGGATGCCTACCACTACTACCACCCTTAGCCAGGGGGCAGGATGCCCACCACTACTACCACCCTCACCCAGGGGGCAGGATGCCCACCACTACTACCACCCTTAGCCAGGGGGCTGGATGCCTACCACTACTACCACCCTTAGCCAGGGGGCAGGATGCCTACCACTACTACCACCCTTAGCCAGGGTGGCAGGATGCCTACCACTACTACCACCCTTAGCCAGGGGGCAGGATGCCCACCACTACTACCACCCTCACCCAGGGGGGCAGGATGCCCACCACTACTACCACCCTCACCCAGGGGGGCAGGATGCCCACCACTACTACCACCCTTAGCCAGGGGGGCAGGATGCCCACCACTACTACCACCCTCACCCAGGGGGGCAGGATGCCCACCACTACTACCACCCTTAGCCAGGGGGCTGGATGCCTACCACTACTACCACCCTTAGCCAGGGGGCAGGATGCCTACCACTACTACCACCCTTAGCCAGGGGGCAGGATGCCTACCACTACTACCACCCTTAGCCAGGGTGGCAGGATGCCTACCACTACTACCACCCTTAGCCAGGGGGGCAGGATGCCCACCACTACTACCACCCTCACCCAGGGGGCAGGATGCCCACCACTACTACCACCCTCACCCAGGGGGGCAGGATGCCCACCACTACTACCACCCTTAGCCAGGGGGCAGGAAGCCTACCACTACTACCACCCTCACCCACGGGGGCAGGATGCCTACCACTACTACCACCCTTAGCCAGGGGGGCAGGATGCCTACCACTACTACCACCCTTAGCCAGGGGGCAGGAAGCTCTACCACTACTACCACCCTCACCCACGGGGGCAGGATGCCTACCACTACTACCACCCCCACTCATAGGATGGACAATGCATGACACAACAAGCACACCACAACCTAGGGAATGCAAGATTAAGACATCCCCCCACCACCATGACAAGCGTGTGAGCAGGCTGTGTCAAATGCCTACAACACCGAACATGACTTTGAACATACAATGTGACCCCCTAGCACATGTGCCACACATATATGTGTGTGGCACCCACAATGCAAGCAGCCCATGACCATTGTGGCAATGGGGCCTAAACCCCCATCATCACAGTGACCAAAAGGCAAGTGTGGGGTCCATAGCTGAAGCACATTTTGACCATTGTGGCAATGGGGTCTAAACCCCCATCATCACAGTGACCAAAAGGCAAGTGTGGGGTCCATAGCTGAAGCACATTTTGACCATTGTGGCAATGGGGTCTAAACCCCCATCATCACAGTGACCAAAAGGCAAGTGTGGGGTCCATAGCTGAAGCACATTTTGACCATTGTGGCAACGGGGTCTAAACCCCCATCATCACAGTGACCAAAAGGCAAGTGTGGGGTCCATAGCTGAAGCACATTTTGACCATTGTGGCAATGGGGACTAAACCCCCATCATCACAGTGACCAAAAGGCAAGTGTGGGGTCCATAGCTGAAGCACATTTTGACCATTGTGGCAATGGGGTCTACACCCTCATCATCACAGTGACCAAAAGGTAATTGTTGACAAAGAAAGAGCTGCAACTGCCAAACTGCATGGATCATTCCTGGTCACAGAACCAAAAACTCATCTGTGGCAAAGTAGTGTATGTGTCCCATTGCAACATAAATTGGGGGAGCCAAATACTGCAGTGCAAATGAAACATTCCTTTGGCCATGTGCAGACAAACAACACCCATGGGGGCTGAGACCGTCAACAGTCATCAATGACACAATGACAGAAGTGACCATCAGAATGCAGAACCACATATTTGCACCAATGGGCACACAAATGCAGATACCCTGTGGAGACAGCAGATGTGAGGTGAACAGATACCATACCATGGCAGCAATGGGACACACAAACCATGATCACTGTGCTGACCGATGACCTAGGAGTCCCAGGGACAGCAGGGGAAACACACCAAACAACATACAGCCAATGGCACACCCAAGATATGCCAATGCAGTGGTGCAGATGCACAAACACAAACAGGCAGACCAACACTGTCATCATACACAGCAGGTGAGGGGTGGGGGTGCCAGTGTCCCCAGGCAACAACACAACACATGAGGAGAGCTGAATACCAATCATACAGATGTGCATACACTGCCACACTAAGGTAACTCATGGATCCAAATCCCCTATGTGGGCAAGCAGGCATTGACAGGTGAGAGGGAGCACAAAACACACATGTCACACAGGCACGTAGGAACAACAACTGACACAGCAAGTCACAGACACACCACAGCACCACCCCCAGGGCCCCCACAATGTGGTGACCCTGGGCTGAATAAAAATACCACTGTGATGACAAAGCTAAATGTCGTTCACACTGTGAACCACAGTCAGGTGTCCTGAGCAACAAACTACCATCACACCTACACAAGCACAAATCAATCAGCATGGCCAGTAAGCCAAGGCCAACATGGAGGCAGGGGCCTAGCCGGGCAACAACTCTCATCTGCACACACTCAAGACCACACCCCTCGACCTCCAACAATGTGCAGCAGTGAAGTACACATGCACTGGTGACATTGCACATGCACCCATGACTATTCCAGGGTGGTGGGTGGGAACCAAGGTGTGAAACCCATCACACATGGCCAGTCAACAAGACTCGTGAATGTCTGACACACTGCACACTACGCTGTACATGGACATGACGGCAATACCACACCGACCAATGGGATCCCAGCCACAGTCACACACCAATGAAGAAGCCAAGGTCACCCACAAAGAACACACATAGACAGCAACCAACATTGCAGCCCGGACCCTAAGGAGTGCCAGCAGTCACACACACAACGTGTCACAATCAACGAAAGATAACACAAACTGGAAATCACATGACAGGGGCAAACAACAAGTGCCAAAGGGAAACCTGACTGTGACCCATCTGCGTCTGCACACAAACTCTGCCCTGACAGCAAACACACCTATGGGTGACACCCTGATGACCAGTAATGTGCCATGCACCCACATCACAGAGAACACAGGGAGAAGACTTTGGGGGAACATAGCTCAAGTCAGCAAGCATCACAAACAGGTACAACACTAGGGATCACAGCATGCGCAGATGAATGGAAGTGAACACACAGACATGCACATACAACACACACCTTGGGCGCAGGCAATGTCACACGTGTACACACTGCCATGAGGGGACTCCACTCCTGTGTGAGGAAAGCTGTGCCATATGTTGCCTCAGTAGGGCCCCATCATGTCAGCTGAGCACTTGGTCACACAATCAACAATTAGCACCAAATGAGGGCTCCCATCACATCAGCCTGGTCATGGATGTGCCAACGGAATCATCAGCACAGATCCAACACACTTGTATAGCAATGTTGCACTGACTACACGGATGAGTCCCTCCCCATTGAAGCCCAAACCTGCATGTCCACTGGAGATGGCAACACGGTCAGGGAAGTAGACAAATGCAACGATGGCAGGCACAACAGATGTGCAGGGGTGGAAGCCACAGATATGAAATTGCCAATGTAAGTAGGAAACCCATTGCCAAATACTGAACACATGACACCCTCAGATGCTGCTATTGATGACATGGATACACCACATGATAGGACACATTCCCCCTGGACCACATGGGTTCCTGCACAGTAACACTTCATAATCATGAGACCAGATATCACCATCACTGCAGCAAGGGCATGGTTAGCTGCACCAACAACATGTACATCTGAAGCATGAGCACTAGAGAAAAGAAAGTTGCTTTATTCAGCATATGTGTTGTTTGATAACGACGTCCAGAAGAAATTAGAGCAAAGGCCAATGGCCAGTCCATTGTCAAAGTTCAAACAGGGTGACACTGGCAGATGTCACCCTACGCATGCCTGCACAATACCAGGGACAATCCACTAGGAGGGGCAACCGGGGGCAGGCCAGGCACCGCAGGGACAGGATCAGGGCTCACCAGGGGGAGTCAGGGAAGGGGTGGTGGGTGCTGGAGAGCCACTGACAACTGCAGTGGAGGTGTCTGACATGGTGTGTGCCGGCACAACTGGGGGCATGACACAGATGTCGTGGGTGCCGGCACAACTGCAGTGGACCCTGCAGATGGGGTGGACAGGTCCGCCACTGCAGTGCCCAAGTCAGACAGGGCGGTAGTGGACTCCACTGCAGTGCCTACCTCCAGGGGAGGAGAATGGGGAACAGGCAAGGTGGGTTGGACAGAGGGGGAGGACACCCTCACCACATCAGTGGCACAGACAAGCGCAGCGGGGGTGTGGTGCTGGGAGAGCAAGTGGCAGGGGGAGAAGGCCGGAGCATCTTGGGGATGGTATATCTGTGGGTGGGGGAACCTGGGGCAGGGTGTGGTGGGGGCACCTGTGCAGTGGGGGCCTGAGGGATGGAGGACGGAGACCTTGTGCCTGAGCTGCAGGGCGGTGGCGGGGTCTTGCTCTTAGCACTCCGGGGGACTTGCGGGTGGGGGCCTCAGTCCGTCTGCGCCTGGGGGAGGGTGTCCGGGGGCGAGGGGCACTCTGCTCCGTGTGGGTGGGCTTCCTCTTCCCCCGGGATGCTGGAGCAGCTTCATCGGTGGGGAAGAGGCCGAGGTCACAGAGGAAGAGCTGCTGTGACTTTGGGGTTGCAGGTGAGGCAAGGGAGGGTGCTTTGGAGGGAGAGGGAACTGAGGACTGCGCAGTGCATGTGGATGCGTGTGTGTGTTCCAGGGCCCCATCCCCTGTGAGTCTGGCTTCAGTCCCCTGAATGTGCGTGCGTGTGCGCTTTGTCATTGGCGTGTGTGTCAGTGTGCTGGATGTGTGTGTGCTGGTGTGTGCCTGTGCCAGTGTGTGTGTGCCTGGGATGGGTAAGGTGCTGGGGAGTGTGGATGGAGCAGAGGCAGGAGGGGTGAGGGACCGCTTGAGGAGGGACACTGCTGCCGGTCAGGGAGGAGTCCATGGACCTATTGCCCCTCTGTAGGTCAGACATGCCCGATGAGATGCTCCTCCATGAACGACACCAGCTGAGTCAACAGCGCGGTGTGCGCATGGAGGACACTCAGCATGGCTGTCTGCCCTACATGGAGCTGGCGAAGGAGGTACACAGACTCCTCACTCAGGGCAGCAGGGGACACAGGGGCAGGGGGTGCGGTGCCTGGCCCAAAGGAGACACGCTCCCGGACATGGGAGCCTCCACGGACCTGGGGAATGGGAGCCGATGGGAGGGCCGTGGTGGTGCTGGTGGTGGCGGGGACAGCAACACTAGCTGGGGTGTGGTGGCTGCTGACACCCGCCTCCACAAGGGAGTCATCCTCCGAGTTGCTCTGGTCCTCAGCTGAGGTGGATGCTGCTGAGGACTCCTCGGTGTGGCTCCCTCGCCCTCCGTGCCACTGGGTCCCTCCGACCACTCCTCGGCTGCTGACCCAGTCTGGCTCTCCGGCTCCTCCTGGTCCGTGGAGCTGTCCCCTTCCGTGGCCGTGGATGTATCTGCAAACAATGGGGAAACAGACAGACATCAGTCACCTGCACATAACGCACACACCACTGTGAGCACAGCACATCACAGAGCAAGCCCTGGCATCATTAGTTGTACATTGCTAAAAGTGCACTAATTGAACAGGAGAAGTCAATTGTCAGTCTGATGCCAAGCATGGCACTCACATCCCAGATGGCCTTGCACCCATCTGTCTGGTGTCTGTTGGATTGCAACACCCCAGTGTTGACACATGCACCAAGTACACAGTAGTTGGACAGTGCAGAGGACACGGTGTGGACACATCACAGCTCTTGCCACTGAGTCAGTACAGGTTTACGGATGTAAGGGATGCCCAGAGTCAAATAGGAAATGCATGTGATGCATACCAGCGACAGACACCATGATGCACCCATGTCCTGATAGCCAGCGCCACTATGGTGTGCATGTAGCACATGTCACTCCCCTGCAGGATCACCAATCAGTAGACACATGCCATGGCGGAGGCATGACTGCAAAGTCATACATCACTGTCTCAGTGATGTATGACTTTGCAGCCAGACAACAACACTCTGCACTGTGTCACAATAGTAGGTCATGGGGAATGCAAGTCCTGGAGCTGCACAAGTGCACATGTACATCCCCCCACAACACATCCTCTTAACCCTCATCTGTCCAGGTCATACCTATTGGACATATGGGAGACCTGTGACACTACCCTCTGAACCTGAGCCCCTCACACTCTGCTGTGCATGGGGAACAGCTGCCTGAACTTCACATTTACATGCCCCATTCTGCATGGGCAGCTGATCAGACACCTATGTGTCACACAAGTATCGTCTCCTATGGTCACATCTCCAGTGGCATGCTGAGCCCCTACCAAGAAACTCCACAGCAGTCCTGGCGACTAATCTACAGCACACTGACACAGAGGCAGACACCTGAGGGGTCAAATCACTGTGCACAATGTGTCCGCTGATACACGGGAGTGGGAGTACAGAGTGTATTGTATGGCCTGGAGTAGGCATGACTGTCCAGCCCCACATGAATGAGGGATGAGCCCTGGACTGTAGGCAGCTGGCTAAGTATGTGTGACACACGTCATATACATACTCCTGGGGCCCAAACATTGTTCCCACCCGCAGCATGGGTGTGTGCCAGGTACCCCAGCCACATGTGGTGGATCAGCTCAGCAATTGGACCACAGATCAAAGTAACACGCTGAATACATGTCAGAATACAGGCATTGTGTAAGCAATGGACCCACCCATGATGCCCACCACAGAGTCAGGGAAACAGATGCTGTCTCCCACCTTGAGTCAAGCAAACTGCAAGGACACAGTCCTAAGTGACAGAATTCCCTGCATGTAAGGGCCACACCTGGGTATCAGATGAGGAGTGGGCAGTGCACAATAGAGGGACATGGCTCCTGGACAACATGACTGCTGTACTGTGGCAGTTCAACCTGGCCCGAGGAGGGCACATAGCATGTTAGACAGAGTACACAGTGCAGTCTTTGACTCACCCCTCCTTGCTGCTCTCTGGCCTTCAGCTGCCCATCCAGGTCTGGAAAGACCACCGCCAGGATCCTGAGCATGTGGGGGTCAGGGTCCGTGTTCCGCCCCTCCTGCGAGGAGGCGACAGCTTCAGCTGGACCCGTGCAATCCTCCGGGTCCAGCCCCGAAGGTCCTGCCACCTCTTTTGGCAGTTGCGGATCCGGCGCTTGTAGACCCCCACGGACCGGACAGCCCGGACGATGTCCTTCCCGATTTCCTGCTTCCGATGGGCATTAACCTGTCAGGATGACAAAGTGAAAAGGCCATTACCACACATGCAACATATCCGTGCATGACACAGTTGCATATACATGTCTCAATCACAGGGGCACATGATGTACACAGGCAGTGCAAAGCTGACCATGGACAGTTTGCCAGACGTCACTACATGGTATCATTGCATGGGAAGTAAAACCATGTTCAAATGCACTGTCACTGCACCATACCTGTCCAGTGCAAGTCACTACACACTATGGGGGTGACAACTACTCAGTGAGCCTGCTAGCCAGTGGCGTGCAGACTCTCAGCCTTGCTAGTCACACAAAATGCACATTCAGAAAGGCAGTGCACAGAACACTCACCTGCTCCCCTGGTGTCCCATACAGCTTGCTGTACTGTGGAAGTAGGCTGTCCAGCAGGGCCTGGTTCTCTTCAAGGCTGAAGGCTGGGGCTCTCTCCACAGTACGTGCCATTGCAGGGTCCAGAGGGGCAGAGACAGCAGCAGTGCAGTGGCAGATGTCGTCCTGGAGCATGTAGTGCAGGCAAGTGAGCTCTCAGGGGAACAGCCAGCAATATATATGTGCTGCAGAGGCAGATACTGTCCCATGTGTCCAAAGTGATGGGTCCAAGTCGTTTGCATCTTCTGAAGCTGGCCAATCCATGGAATAGCAGCACCAATACACGCCCACAGCATCCTTCAAATCTTCAACTTCATGACATACATGATTTTGCAACATTGTTGTGGGTGACCAACTGAATTTCCAGCAACCGACTCGCTCGAATTTCGAAAACGCGTCCGTTGCCAGGCTAGGCCATTGACAATGGGTGCGCACCGATCGGTCCATTGCTGTTCAACGTGTACAGGGGTACAACGCGTACCCGCACACATTGAATGCAATGGGCCGGCCGGGCGCACCGATCGGTCCATTGCGGTACAACGCGTACAGGGGTACAACGTGTACCCGCACACATTGAATGCAATGGGCCGGCCGGGCGCACCGATCGGTCCATTGCGGTACAACGCATACAGGGGTACAACGCGCACCCGCACACATTGAATGCAATGGGCCGGCCGGGTGCACCGATCGGTCCATTGCTGTTCAACGCATCCCTGTACAAGTGACTGGCATATGTCACCATGCCTGTCTCAGATGAACATATGCCAACCCAGGGAGTGAGGGGCACACCTACAACACCACAGCCTGTCCAAACTGTATCATAAGGCATGTAAGGCTGCATTTCCTATTGTGTGTATGTTGGTGTACATGTTGTCCTGTGGGTGTCACCTGGGGCAGCCACCCCCAGGCTGTGCACGTGTTCATGGGGACAGGATCCTGGGTGTAACGAGTACATGACCACTGTGATGTGCAACTGTTCATATCTGTGCATGTGCCATGGTCACATTTCACGGTGGTGTATGTGTATGTCATGTCACATACCCCGTGAGTCCCATGTGGGATGGTATGTTTGAGCCAGGGTGTCCCAGTGGCACAATAGTGATGGTCCTCCACAGTCTGTGTGCATGTAGTGTTTACAATGTCTCTGATTTCATGTGCACAATGGGAGACAGTCTCCACATCCAGGTTGTGTGTGCATGGACTCTGATGTTGTGCGTGTGTGTCACAGACGTCCATGGCTCTCCTGCCATGGCAAGTGTGGCCACTACCTGTGGGGATCATGTTTGTTTTGTTGTGGTGTACACATGATACTCCAGGTGATGCCAGTGTCCATGTGGCATTACAGGGTCCCTGGGAATGTGCCTGTCATTGAGCTGTGGTGCCTGGGGCACATCTGTCCTCACATGTCACTGGGGGGGTGACTGTGACACAGCATCATGATATCCAATGGCCCAACCTGGGACAAATTGATGCCACCTGTAGGACCGTGTTGACAGATGTTGGCCATGTATGTACCATACATGTCGTTCCGGTACTGCACACTTCATGTATTTGTGCCTCATGATGATGTATGTTGGGATCTTGTGTGTGTTCAATGCCGCATATGTGGGGTGACTGACGATCTTGCTTACTTCTCCTCTGCACTGCAGGGCTCCTGCTGTCCATCGGCCATTCCCAGACCTGGCAACGATGGTGGAACGGGACAGCATCCGACGGTACCGCTTCACCAGGCAGCTGATTGAGGATTTGGCAGTGCAGTTGTCCCCACATTTGCAGCCTGGCCGGCCGTATCCTACAGCGCTGACCCCCAAGGTGAAGGTGATGGCAGCCCTACACTTCTTTGCCACCGGTACCTTCCAACATACTGTGGCGTCTGCTGGTGGGATGTCACAGACCATGTTCAGCCGTGTGCTCCGCGATTTCTTGGCGGCAATGTTGCTCTTCCTGAACCGGTACATCTATTTCCTAGATCTGCGACGTACTCACTGACGTGAAGAGTGACTTTTATGCCCTGGGGAGGATGCCGCATGTCATTGGCTCCATTGATGGGACACATGTGGCTTTGGTACCACCACAGGCCCAGGAGCAGGCCTACAGGAACCGCAAGCACTACCACTCGGTCAATGCACTGGTGGTGTGTCTTGCAGACATGACCATCACACACGTGTGTGCCCGCTTTCCTGGTTCAGCACACGATGCCTTTGTGATGAGGAGTAGTCGCATCCCCAGGTTGATGGCACAGATGCAGAACCAGCGTGCCTGGCTTGTCGGTGTGTACTGACTTTGTGCCATTGTGTGTGATCTGATCTGTAGTATTCCGCCCACTTTTCCAAGTCAGCTGATGTGCACTTGTCTGTCCGTAGGTGACTCGGGATACCCCAACATGCCGTGGTTGCTGACACCCCTCAGGAACCCTGTGACACCTGCCCAGATGCGCTACAATGAGGCACATGGTCGGACCAGGAGAGTGATTGAGCGGACCTTTGGTCTCCTGAAGAGCCGCTTCCGCTGCCTGGACAAGACCGGAGGGTCCCTCCCATATGCCCCTGCGAAAGTGTGCAAGATTATCATCGTCTGCTGCATGCTCCACAACCTGGCAGTGCGGAAGGAGTTGCCTCTCATCCAGGATGACGATGACCAACATCCGCCACCTGTGGAGGATCCTGGCCTGGACCACGATGCCAGTGACGATGATGATGATGGTGATGGTGATGTCCGCACACAGCTCATCACCAACTTCTTTAGCTGAATGTGAGTATCCTGAGGTGTCATGTGAATGATGTGAGTTGGCATGATGTGTGGGTGGTGCTCTGGTGCTGTTGGAGTGTGTCCATGGGCTACTTGACAGGATGTGTGTTGCGATGTGTGGTGACAGGTGGGCTGTACTCCCCAACAGTGTTGACATGCTAACTTGGTTCTGGGTGGGTATCTTGTAACATGTATTGTGCATGAGTTTTGCTGTTCTGTCCTGTACTGCATTGCTTTTGACTGTGTGTCATTTCTGTCCTTCACAGGGTACTTTCAGATTCGCTTGGTCAACTGTGTCCACCGACGACGTGATTGCACATCCAGGCTGGTAGCTGTTGTGTCCCTACAGGTGATGTGCGCCACACCCATGGACTTCCTTCTGTCTACAGTTGTTGACTGTGTGCCCGCTACCAGGTGGGGTTACCTTGCATCTGTAGTGGTTACGGCATGTTGCTACTGTGTAATAAACCTGTGCTTCACTTAGTGATGTGCGTTGTCTGTGGTCACACATTTGACTGCCATTTGCTTACTGCACCTGTGGGCTACTTGACTACAACTGGGAATGGGTGTGGTGTCTGTGCATTGCACCGTCTTCCCTGGCAACATCAGTGTAGGCAATGAGTCAGATGGCCTAGGTGTGTATGTGTTGTGTAGCCCTGGTGGTGTGTCTCCCTCATATGTGTCACGTTGCCTGTACTCACATGCCTGTGTTGTCCTTGCTGTTGCAGTTCGCATACACAGTGTAATTTTGCAGTTCATCATCCCCATAACAGCACCCACGTTGGAATCACGACAGAGGCAAGTATGGTGTATTATTGTGTTTATTGTGATACATCTGTGATAATAGTGCATAGGATGGATTGTGCTGTACATGAATCTTGCAATCCCAAGTTCCTAGATGAATAGAAAGTCCAGGTAGACAGGATCCCCAGTATCGGGGCCACAGTTGTCTGACACATTGTTCCAACTTGTACTCCCCATGCAATGTGTGGGAGTAGTGTTGCCATCAACAGGGTGAACAGTCTGTGCACAAAGGCGAAAATCCAGAACAGGTTCAGGCTTCCTGGGAGTTGCGCTTGGCCATCAGCCTCTCACTTTCCCCTCCTCGGACGACCCCTCTTCTTGGGGGCCCTCAAGTGCAGGCTGCTGCGGTGCAGGGGACTCTCCGCCAGAGTCCTCCTCCTCCCTGTGGCAGTTGCAGTTTGTTCGGTACCAGATGTTGTTGGCACACAGGGAGGTGTGGACTGGTTGCTGTTCATCTGGCGGAGGCATTGTAAAATGTCCCTGTGCACCGCCGTCATCTCATGTAGTACATCCCACTTGGACTCCACGCGGGACATGTGGGAGTCCAAGCGGGCATGATGGGCAGCCTGCTGCTGTTTGATGTCTCTGAGGAGCCCCACTACCTGGCTGAGCTCTCTCGGTGCTGGACTGGTACGCATCAGCTATGCGTACCAGTTGTGGGTCTTCATGCACACCAGCAACGTCTGCAAGCAGCGACCTTCTGTCTCCCACTCCTCCCACCACCCCTGCTGACATGTGCAGTGTGTGCAGTTGCACGCACAGATAACCCTGGTCCACCTTGGGGGTGGTGGTGGTGGTGGTGTCCATGGCCCCAGGTTGGTCCAGGGTCACTGCGCTGGTGTTGTTCCTTATTCTGTCCATGTCGGCAGGGATGGTATTCGTGGTGACAGTCGTTGGAGGGGTGGGTGCAGGGGGTGCAGCTGGTGGACCTGCTGGTGCTGGCAGCTGGTGGTCCTGCTGGTGCAGCATGTTGACTTGCACCGGATGTGCCAGGTTGTTCTTCATCGTCCGAGGAGGACAGAGGCTGTACGACGCCAGTGAGCTCGGCATCCTCTTGAGCCTGGGACTGGGACTCCTCAGCCTGCTGCTGTGTCCCTATCATCACCTGTTTTTGGGAGACACAAACAATGTATGTCATGTTTCTGCAGGCATCAGTGGTTGACACACCTGACAGTTGTGACTGTGCCTCGGGGTGCGGGCCTGTACATTGTATTGTCCTAAGTCGTCACAGTCAGGGGTTGATATTGGTGTGGCACATTGTCCTGCATTATTTGGGCATTTCTATGTATTCTCTGGGGTGTGAACATGGTCTGCATTGATTGTGTTTGGTTGACAGCCAGACCTCCTTCCCACCCACCCACCCACCCACCCACCCAGTCAGTTATCCCACCATGGAACGTGCTTGCATTGCAGGGAGTGTAAGTTGTCTCTCAGGATGTCAGTCAGTGGTGTCCTGCTGTTTGTTGGTGCACAGTTGGCAGCAGGGCCTTGTGCTCTCCACAGCAGTAGCCAGTGTCAGCCATCTTGTGAGTCCTTCTCCACTCCCTGTGATGTGAGCATGGTTCAGGGTGGTGTTGATGGGACAGTTGTGGGGGTGACCAATATCAGTGACTACGACTCCCATCATGCTATTGCCTCCACCCCTCTTCCCAGCATGCCCATGCTTCCTTCCTTTGACTCTGCTTCCCTGTGGGGTGGGCTGGCTGTGCTGACAGGATGGCTGGGAGTGTTGTCCTGGCAGTTGTTTGGCTAAGAGTCCCAAGAGTGTCCCTGTGCTTCACACAACATAACCCAGGGTGGTGGTGCTTGTGGGATCTTGTGTTAGGATGGAGGGCATTGCATTCTACCAGGTGGGTACTGTGGAGTTTGTGTTGGGGAGGGTGTGAGGGGAGGTGCTGGTGACTATAGTCAGTGCTGCAAGTCCCCCTTCCCACCCAGCCAGCCAGATATCCCACCATGGAACGTGCTTGCATTGCAGGGAGTGTAAGTTGTCTCTCAGGATGTCAGTCAGTGGTGTCCTGCTGTTTGTTGGTGCACAGTTGGCAGCAGGGCCTTGTGCTCCCCACAGCAGTAGCCAGTGTCAGCCATCTTGTGAGTCCTTCTCCACTCCCTGTGATGTGAGCATGGTTCAGGGTGGTGTTGATGGGCCAGTTGTGAGGCTGAGCAATGTCTGTGACTACGACTCCCATCATGCTATTGCCTCCACTCCCCTTCCCAGCATGCCCATGCTTCCTTCCTTTTGGCTCTGCTTCCCTGTGGGGTGGGCTGGCTGTGCTGACAGGATGGCTGGGAGTGTTGTCCTGGCAGTTGTTTGGCTAAAAGTCCCAAGAGTGTCCCTGTGCTTCACACAACATAACCCAGGGTGGTGGTTCTTTGTGGGATCTTGTGTTAGGATGGGGGCATTGCATTCTACCAGGTGGGTTCTGTGGAGTTTGTGTTGGGGTGTGTGTGAGGGGAGGTGCTTGTGACTATGGTCAGTGCTGCAAGTCCCCTTCCCACCCAGCCAGCCAGATATCCCACCATGGAACGTGCTTGCATTGCAGGGAGTGTAAGTTGTCTCTCAGGATGTCAGTCAGTGGTGTCCTGCTGTTTGTTGGTGCACATTTGCCAGCAGGGCCTTGTGCTCCCACAGCAGTAGCCAGTGTCAGCCATCTTGTGAGTCCTTCTCCACTCTCTGTGATGTGCGCATGGTTCATGGTGGTGTTGATGGGACAGTTTTGGGGCGGGCAATATGTGTGACTGCGACTCCCATGATGCTATTGGCTACACTGACTTGGCCAGCATACACAGAATTCCTTCCTTTGAGTGGTCTTCACTGTGTGTTGGTGTTGTTGTGGTGGCTACATGTGTGGATGTGTTTGTTAGTTCTATTTGTGCCACTGCCTAGCTGTAGTTGTGGTTGTGTTTGTACATGTGTTGGCACAGTTGGATGTGACTTTTTGATGGCATGTGTTGTGTTTCTCTGACTGACATACACATTTTGGGATGATTCTGTTCTGGTTGCTGTGTGATTGCTATGAGTGCATGGTTTGACTCTCCCCTTGACAGTGATGTGTGTGTGTTTTGTGGCAGTATATTGTGTACATTTGTTGTGTACTCACCAGGCTCTGGGATGTCCTCTAGTCCATATATGCTCACTGGCGGTAGGATGGCCCGCACCTTCTCCTCCCAGGGCTGAGGTATATTGGCTTGGCAGGAGGGCCACTGCCGGTGTGTTGGCTGTTGATGTAGTCTTGCTTCAGCAGTTTCTGTACCCTCCTGCGCACGTCATACCACCTGTTCTGGATGTCAGTCTTTGTGCGCCGACATGGTGATTGGGCGTTCACCCTGTTGATGATCCTCTCCCACATCTTGGTTTTCTGCGACATGGGGGTCTGTTGGACCAATGTGCCAAACAGCTGTGGCTCTACCCTGAGGATCTCGTCTACCAGGACTTCCAATTCACAATCTAGGAACTTGTGATTCTTCTTGGGGGCATGGTGATGGGTGGTGATGGTGAGTGATGTGTGTGTTGGTGTGCAGGTGAGGGTGTGTGAGTGTGTGTTTTGCTGGGTGTATGTGAGGTAGGTATTTGTTGGTGTGCTGATGGTGTGTGGCTTGTGTGAGGGATGAGCTGTGGGTGTGTGGTTGCTTTCTCTTGGGTGCTGGCAGTGGAATGGCATTTGCAAAGGCTCATGGTAGTGATTTGTGTCCTTTATATAGGTGGAGTTGTGGGTGTGTCTTTGTTCTCTGTCCCCACCCCCCCAGTATTTATTGGCTTGGTAATTGCTTGTTTGGCCTTTTTGGGGTGATTTTTCCTTTGTGCTGTTTGTGTATGTTGGAAACGTTCTTGTGACCGAGTCGGACCCTGCATTGGTCTCGTACGGTGTTCTCCGCTTCGTTCACGCTGTGTTTGTGCAGTTTTGTATGCTGCGTACGCTGTCGGTCGCGGTGTATTGTGTTGCTTCGGCTCGGTTTTGTATGCGTGTCGGTCGTACGGCTTGTCCTCCGTCCGACTCGGTCGGGTTTTTCGCGCCTTGCATCGTACTTTGCGGGTTGGAGTTGGCGGGTACGATTCGGTCGGATTTGTTCCGGGTGCGTGTCGGTCGGTTGGATTCGCGTGTTTTTCCGGCCGGATTGCTATTTTCCGAGCGGCTCGGTCGGTCGGGCTTGGTTTCCTGACGTGTCGGTCGGATTTATCGCGGCTTGCATCGTATCTTGGCGTGGTCGGGCGCCACTGGTACGTGGTCGGTCGGTAATTTTTCCGGCTCCGAGTCGGTCGGTGCTTTTTCCGCCCGAATCGGAATCGACCCCTTTGTGTTACTACACTTTGCACTAACTTTGTTTTACTTTATAACACAAACGTGGCACCACACATTGTGATTGCATTTACCTTCCAACGTAAATCAAGATTCATGCAACCCCTCCAACTGAGCTCCTAACCCCATCCCAGAGTGAACACCCAACACCCCCCCAAGTGAGCACTCAACCCATACTCTGTGCAAGGCCTTGGCCTGCAGACAGGCCATGCACCCAACACCCCCGAGTGAGTGCCTAACACCCCCACCCCCGAGTGAACATTCAACTCACCCTCAGGCAGCCAACCCCTCCGATCAGTCCCGGCACTATCCCTCTGTGGGCAGCCAATCCCCTGCTGTGCGCAGCCTTTGGCTATGCAAAGTGGAAAGCTTACATGGCCTTCAGCTGTGTGCAGCAGGGGTTTGGCCACATGGCCTGGCCTCTAGTCAGCCTCTGCACCCAACCTGACCATAAACAGCCAACTTCCAGGTAATCATAGCCTTCGGCATACAATTTGATGTCTTAGAAACATAATAAAGATACAAGACACAGTATCTTAATAATAATAAACGTCTTATTTCTTTTTAGAGAATAACACAGGTTGGACAATACATTTTGTGTGATACCTGTGAGGCCTAAATTTGATCTTCTAACCCCACACCTTCCTCCAAGAGTAAGCCTTGACTGTTGGGCCACTCTACACCCTGAAAATCAAATTCTAAAATGGAAGCCCTTAGCATTTCATTGATCTTTAAGCTGGCATCTGTATTTCCAGGTACAGCAAGGCTTAATTTAAGAAAATGTGTGAAGTATTTAGAAGTACTAAAACAGTTACAAATGTGAAAACACAACAAAATAAAAATCCTACTCCGGATTATAAAAACAAAAATATTTTAATTAGCAAAAATGACAGCAAAAAGACAAAAATTCAATACATTTGAATTACTTTTTAGTGCCAAAAACCAGAAAGCGCCAACCACAGGCAACTAGTGACACTAGACTGGGACAAGCGTAAGGTTTGAGGCCGTCCCAAATGGAGCGCGGGTCGGATACGGGGACCAGATAGGTTCCAGTCAAAGAGTTACCGTTGGACATAGAAATTGTTCTGGAGAAAAGGTGGTTGTTGATGACTCATCGGCTGGGCAAGCTGCAGGCTTGATCTGAAGTCAAACTTGATGATGGTATGTTGCTAAAGAGCTGGATTCCGGTGCTGATGTTGAAGGAAATAGGAACATTCTGAGGGGGTGAAGGCCAGTATCCGTGCACACGAAGATCTCAAAGTCAATCTGCTTTGGCTTGGCACCACTCTTGGAGAAGCTCTCTGCATTCGACTTAAAAACTTTTCTGGAAGTGGGATCTACTCATGCAGGAAACCAGCAAGTGTGATTTGACGTTGATGACTTCAACTTGATGATGGTCCCAGTCTCCCACTGATTATTCAGAAGAAAAGTTGGCCAAAACGTTTTTAAGTCCTAGCTTTTGCAATTTTGGACAGAAGTACACTCTTGCACCAGCCAAGGGTTTCAGGACCTCAGAAACAGCACGTGGTGGTCAAGACTCACTCCAATAGAATCCACCAGCAGGGTCAAGGGCAGGTCGAGTCGAAAATGGGCAACTGGACACTTCAGGGAAGTGGGCTTCTTGCAGCTTCTGTGTCCCCCTAGCTTAACAGGAGGTCAGTCAACTGATCCTTGCAGCTCACTCCCTTGTCCTAGGTACCAGGGAGAGCACATTTGGACCCTAGGGATCTCATCACAGGTCACACCAGCATGCACAGTCCTTCTTCTGTCTTCCATAGGTCCAGTAGTGTTATGAAAAGGGTACTGGGGTGCCACATTTATGCTCAGTGCCAGCCTTTGCCTGGGGGAAACACCTGGCCACTCCCTAACCAATAAGGGAAAAGTTCCCGGGGTAATCCTGCCCACTTTGGCAGTACTTTCTGGGTGCTTTGTTGTAACCTATCCCACAGCTCTCCACTCTTCCTAAAACCAACATGGCAGAACATTTCCTCTCCTGGGCAGAGCTACCTGTGCCCACCCAGAAGTCTGGCTAGGATAATGGGCAAACCCTTTCTCTTGTGATCACTCCAAATTAGTTCTGGGGTAGCTTCCCCTCCTACTGGCTTTGCAGACAAGCTTGCTATGAAGACAAAATGGAGACAGGCCTAGGTGTTAGCTACATCAGCCAGTGACAAGGAAGATATCCTTTGAAGCTCAGGAAGTGGCTGGGCACAGTTTGCAGGCCATCCTGCTCGGTGAAGCAAAATATCTCACCACTTCTGTGGTCTTCAGCAACAAGACCACCCCATGGGGCTCCACCTGGTGGCCATTGCAGCTAGGACCAACACCCACACCCACAGACCACGCAAGAAATCTAGTGATCATCCTAGATGACAAGCTCAACATGACAGCTCAAGTCAACACAGTGCGCACCTCCTGCTTCCACATCCTATGCATGCTGCGCAAGATCTTCAAATGGTTGGCTCAGAAAACAGCAACTGTCCATACGCTGGAATCTCCAAACAATTCATACATAGCCTTTAGACCATCCAGAATGCAGCCACAAGATTCATAATCGATTTTCCATGCTGTACCAACATCACACCATACTTCAAGAAGCTTCACTGGCTCCCCCTTCAAAAACAAAGCCAATTCAAACTTCTAATGCAGGCATACAAAGCCCTATATAACACATGGCCAGAATACCTGAACAACTGCATACACTATCACCAACCCACCAGACACCTATACTCTGTCTCACTCTCACTTGCACACACTCCCCGCATCTGCAAAAGCAAAACTGGATGTCACTCATTCTCCTACATTGCACCGAAGACATGGAAGAATCTCCCTCAACACATCAGAGCCTCCTTTTCAATTCTTGAGTTCAGCAAGAAGCTAAAGACCTGGCCCTTCATATAAACACCTTGTAACCAGACACCTGCACACCTTGCCCAAGTCCCTGGATACCCTCTCAGGTGATTAGTGCACTATACAAATCAATATCACATAACATAACACCCAAAACATTTGTCCATTGTCTGGGAGGAATCACATCTCACCACAGGGGAGCTATCAACAGTCAGATGACACTGCTCCCTAGCAGAAATGCATATTTAACATAGTCATGAAAGTTACAACTTTCTAAAAGTGCCACTTTCTCAACAGTAATATCAAATCCAACTTGACCAATTGGCTGGAATTTACATTACTATTAACAAGAGTCATTGGGGCATATTCACAAGGATTTATCGCCGAGTTAGCGGCACTTTATCGCAGCCAAAGTGGTGATAAATTCATCGCACCATTCACAAGCTGGTGCTAACAGCCGATATCACCAGTTTTCCTGCGATAGCAGCCGCAAAAAACATCGCCACGGATGACACCGGCAACTAACGCTAATGAGATGCAGAGTAGGCGTTCCCGTGCAAAAAGCCACGGAAACACCACTTCGCAACATTCCCAACGACCAGCCAGATCGGCGATAAGATTCAAAAACATGCGATAAGGTGCGTTAGCAGCATGGATTTAACACCTGCTCCTACCTGGTGTTAAGTCGGACGTCAACGTGCACCATAAAAGGGAGCCCAGCCCACAGCCACACCAGAAGAACAACAGATGCCATGGAGCTACTGATCGTGCAGCTCGGAGCCCCAAGAGGGCCACAACACCCACCGCCACCACCGCCAGGACCCCCACCCCCCCAGGACCCCCCCCCCCGGACTACCACAGAGGCAGCGCAGACAAAGACACCGGACCTTCCGTAAACACACCAGCCTCGGAGACTTAACGCCAGAGGAAGTCATTGCCCACTACAGGCTCAAAAGGACAACCATCCTCCGCATCCTGACCCTCATTGCCCACAGGCTGACGGTACGAACACAGCGGAGAACCAACATCTCTCCGCAGACAAAGCTGCTGGCCGTGCTGCACCTGTTGGCCTCTGGGACCTTCCAACCAACAACTGCCAGAGTCGGAGGAGTCTCACAGCCAGCCCTGTCAAAGTTCCTCACACCTGTCTTGGGTGCCATCATCAGCTTGGTACCCCAGCAACTTTACTTCACACACACTGCGCAGGAACAGCTGGAGATCAAGCAAGGCTTCTACGCCATAGCTGGCTTCCCGCATGTGTTGGGGGCAATCAACTGCACACATGTACTCCTCGTGCCCCCTGCCGCCACTGAACACAATTACCGCAACTGGAAACACACGCATTCCATCAATGTGTAGGCAATAGTGGATCACCGGGGACTCTTCACCAATGTCGTCGCCAACTACCCAGGCAGTGTGCATGATTCCTTCCTCTTCCGACAGTCCATCATCAACCAGCACTTTCAGGATGGCACCTATGGAAATGCACTGCTCGTCGGGTAAGTAACAACTGAACACACCACACACCTCAACTCCACCAGCATACAACTCACAACTCTGGGAATGCACACGTCACAAAATCACATACAACATTACAACCAACATCCCCACTTTCCAGACAAGACAACACAACTTACTGTGGCAACCTGGGCTAGCCATGTACACAAGCCATCAACGGCATGGCACCTCAGCCACACAATAGCAGAATGTGGGGAGAGGTGGGAACCAGGCATGTGTGAAGGAGGCAAGTGACCCATGAATGTGAATGTACACAATGCCAAGTGTGGCGTGGATGTGCTGGACAGACTTGAGTATTCAGACCACAGACAACTCCATGTCGACATACACTGCTGGTGTCTGGAGTGTACTGGACAGTGGACGCAACCATGTTACCGCAGCCAGTAGGGAAGATCGCGGAAATGTAGCTTGTTACGTCCCCCCTGTAAGCGTGAGTGGAGTGGGCTGGCCCGGCGTACGCCAGGCCAGCGTAGGGGTGTGAATAAATAGCCCATTACTTTGGGCGTGGTTCTCTTCCGGAATGGCCAACGTGTCTGCCAGGGCGGCGCCTCTCACCCCGCCACGAGGCTGACGCCGTGAGCGGCCAGCAGCCTGCGATCCTGTGCGCCTGCTGCACCCCAGGCCGCTGGTCCCAAGACCCGTCTTGCCCACCCCAGCGCACCCAGGCCGCACTACTCACCTGCCGACACCGGCGTGTGTCAAAGAGGGCCCACCACGTTCCGGTGCAAGTTCCAAGCCCGAGGCCCGCGACCTTGGCAGCCTCCTCAGACCGTCACGGCCTCCACGACACAGGCCCCCAGTACTCCTTTCTCGTTGACGTACTCCACCGCTGCCTCCGGCCTACACTGCGGTCCAGTAGGTCACACATTTGGAACTGAGTCTTGATTATACAATGGCAGAGTACATATGTTTATGGCAGATTTTAAATCACCATACTCCCTTCGATGTGGTGCCACCAACTCTGTGCATAGCATTTCAACGACACGTGTCTGTGGGCCCTTGCTGACTACTGCCTTCGGCCTACACTGTGGTCCAGCACCGCGGGGTCACCTGTGTACTGCCTACACTGTGGTCCAGCAGGCCTCACACCAATTCAATCCAGTCCGGACCAGGCAGGACACGGCATCGTCGCAGGCTGCACACACGCTCAGCTCTGGTGCTTCTACCTCCGTCAACCACAAATCATCACCACATGGCATTCCAACGTCGTGTGTGAGAGTACCAGGAGGAGCTGCCTGAACAGCGGTTGGCCCGCGCTGACCGCTGCCTCCGGCCTACACTGCGGTCAAGTAGGTCACACATTTGGAACTGAGTCTTGATTTTTCAATGGCAGAGTCCATATCATTGTACGCAAGGAAAGGTGTAAGAGGAAGACGCAGTTCAGTCCGGATGAAAAAAGGATCCTTGTTACGGAGGTGACCGAACACTACCAACAACTGCTCTGGTGCCACTAACTCTGTGCATCGCAAGCCAAGGATGGCTGACCGCTGCCTCCGGCCTACACTACGGTCAAGTAGGTCACACATTTGGAACTGAGTCTTGAATTATTTATGGCAGAGTTTATACCATTGTACAGGCCTCATCGCAGACTGCATCCCCTTTCGGCTCTGGTGCCACTGACTCCGTGCCCCGAAATTCATGGACACTCTCTGGTTGAGCTTTGGTGGCGTCTGAGTCTATGGCCTGGGGGTTGTCTTCATCATCATGTAGCCGATACTGACTTGGTGTAAAAAATGAGTCTATAGCATTCATCTCCTCCATATTGCCTGTGTCTGCTTGGTGCTGCCCTCTGTATCATGCCCTGGAAGAACACCTTCCACTGTCCCCCAAAACCCTCCGCGACATTCACCTTGGACATCGACGAGGACCCGCTCAGCTCTCGTGGCCCTACCTCAGTGCACCGGTAGTCACCGTCCCGTGGCGGTGTTCCATGTGCCAGCCTCTGTGCATCCGGGGCCACTAACTCTGTGCAGCTCAAGTCATGGGCCCTTGCTGTTTGAACTGTGAACTTCTGATTGTCTGATCACTGTTGTAGTTGTTGCCAGCACCAACCACTCCTGGAGGGCTGGCTCACACTCACCCCACACCCATCCAGCACAGGCGTCACTGGACATGTGACCCTGGAAATAAAAGGGGCCGGGCGCACGTGCCTGTAGTCAGTTCCACAAACGATCTAAGTGTGTCCGTGTGGTCATTGTGTATGCATGAGGGCCCCGGGCCCTACCACAGTGCATTGTGATGTGTACAGCGGACGCCACCATGTCACCTCAGGCAGTGGGGGAGACCTGGGACATGTAGCTGTGTTGTACCCCCCTGTAGGCGTTGCCGGAGTGGGCTGGCGTACGACAGTCCAGCGTAGGGGTGTGGATAATCACCCCGGGGCTCGGGGTGTGGTTAAGTGTTGGGCTTGCCAATGAAGTACGTAATGCGTGTGTCTCTGTTGTAGTGTCGGCGCCACCCGAACCGCAATGGACAAAGTTGCAATGTAACATGCCCCCGGAGTGCGGGCTCGGCCAAAGGGATAAATGAATGAGCGCAAGCCCGCTCAGGGTCCGGGATCATGCATGCCAACTGTTGTGTGTGTATCGCTATTACCGCAGCATAAGCCAAAGGTCTTGCCTCGACCGCATTGCGAGTTCAGCCAGCCATGGACTCTACATCTGTGTCTGCCCTATCCTTACCATAGGCCTACACACACGTGGCCGCCCACCTTCAACGCACAACATCACAGTGTGGTTGTCAGGCTTGTGGACATGCGCAGACAGGCATGACAATGGTGTGCCGTAGGAGTGCAAGTGATGCAACCGCGCAGCGCACACAAGTAAATAGGCTCGGGGGGAGGGAGGAGCAGCAGTGAGGCTACGTAATACACATTGATGGCGCTCATTTGCTACAAGCATTACATGTCACACAGGAATCACTATGACACACATATCACACGCCAATCAACTAGTGAGCCTGCCAACACATCATGCAGAACCAACTATTGACTCATGTCTCTCTGCACTGTCACAGGTGATCAAGGATATGCACTCTGCCCTTGGATGATGACACCCCTCCGAGCCCCGAACACACAGGCCCAGAGGCAGTACAATTGGGCCAACAAACGCACCAGGGGCATCGTGGCGGGCACATTTGGCGTGTTGAAGTCACGTTTCAGGTGCCTGGACATCACAGGTGGGAGGCTCCTGTACAGCCCAGACATCGTGTGCAAGATGTTCGTTGCATGTTGTGTGTTGCACAACATATGTGTACGCACCAATGCCCCATGGTTACAAGTGCCAGATGCACGGGACGATGATGAGGAAGATGAGGCAGGTGGACCACACCCCACTGCAGCTGCAGCAGGAATAGCCAGTAGGAACAACATCATTGACAATTTCTTCACATGAGGACGTCACATTGTGACAGTCCTTAGCAATCATGAGACAGTACAAAATGACCACAGGCACAGCATGTGCAAATAAATTCATTTCAACACACATTCCCTGAGTTTCTGTATGTGTGCTGCAGTGTGGCACGGGGATCAGGGACATGATCCAGAGTCATTGTGGGTGTGCAGTGTGCTGTACTTAATTGTGCATGTGTGCCATTGTGCCCATCTCCCCCCGTCCCCCGAGTCCCTGGTCGGTACTCACCCTGTTGATGTTGTGTCAGGTCATGTTGAGCAGTGTCCCAATACCCAACTCCTGGCACCGTATCCCGACTGATGACTGTGGCCACCATTCTCTCAATGTCATCCAGCTCCTGGTGTGCCGCTGGTCCCCCACCTCCAATCTGCGTTGCTGCTTTCATGTTGGCATCAAGTTTCTTCTTGGTTTTGCCCTTCACAACATTCCAGCGCCTCTTGACCTCTTCCATTGTCCTCCTCGACACTCGGACTGCATTCACGTTGTTCACGATGTACTGCCATATTTCCGTTTGTTTTGCCGATGACACAGTGGAGGTGACGAACAGTTGTTGGTAGTGTTCTGTCGCCTCCGTGACGATTATCCGGTTTTCCTGCGGACTGAACCCCGTGTTCCTCTTCCTCTTCTCCTTGCCCTTCCCCGGCCCCGGGGTTCCTGGCTGGTCGTCTGTGGGTCTTGTGGGATTCGCGTTGTCCTCTGCACTCGGTCCGGGTGCGTCCATGGTGCTACACAGTTACATTTTTTTCTTCTCTGCTTTTATAGTGCATTTTCCCGCATGTCGCGTGGGAATCGCAGGCCTGTCGCTGGTTATCGCTGGTTTTTGTTTCGCGAGTTGGGACATTGCAACTTTTTTGGCGTTCCTGTTTCGCATTTTTTCGGCGTCGCATTAATTTTAACGCGGGCATTTGTCGCGTTATCGTGAGACTATCGCATGGTGCCGCCGGGTTGAGAATACTGCGTTGACACGGTGTTATTTTCCCGCGATAGACTGCGATGTGAGAAGTTGCGTTAGGCGAATTTGGCGATAGTTAACACACGTCCTTGAGAATATCCCCCACTGACTCATATTTCTTGCTACTCCCAAACTGAAGTTAAGCATTAAAAGGTGTAAAAGACATTAAACTTACAGGCCCTTGGTAAATGTTGTACTACATGCTAGGGACTTTTAGGTAAATTAAATATGCCACTTCAGAGTATAGCTAAATTCGATGTGTTTGAGGGGTCAGGGAGCATGCACTGGGGCCTGGTTAGTAGTGTCCCAGAGCACAAAGTCAAAAGAACAGCAACATCAGCCCAAAAAATGTGATTGATTATGCCAAAAAAGAGGCATTTTCTTTTATCTACCATAAATGTCATGGCATAAGTAGGTTCTCTGTTGTCTTTAATCTGATTTTGACTGTTGGTGTCACCTTGTGATCTACTTACATTTAGCATCAGTGGTGGAGGACTTCCCACTTTGGGTTGAATTTGACATGTTTTGAAAATAAACATTCATCACAGTGTCTACTTTTATTGTAGCCTAAAAAAAATGTTTGTTCTCCAAAACGTGCGATAGCGAAATGCACTCTTAATTAGGATGCTTCACAGCAGTGGACACAACAATGAGGGCACTATTTAGCAGTGAGAAGAGTTAATCGCATCATATAGTGGAAGGAGATATTAATCAAGTAGGAAGCTTGATTTATAACTGAGACAGCCCACGCTTAAAAGAGAGATGTACTGGTTCACCTAAATAACAGTCTGAAGAGAAGAAACATTTCATCACAAAATAAGTCGACCTAAAAACTAACAAGAGAGAATGGTTTCAGTATATTTGCGGAATCATGTACTACAATGAGTCAGCTATAAAGTAAAGATCCGCTGTTTTGAGGGTTAAATCGTCCCACATGAGAAGCTTCATTCAGTCAGCGCCTGAGAGCGAGTGAGATATATGTTAAAGACACCCAACTTTCTTAAAATACTGGAATAAGATAAATGCATGGAGATTTTTTACCCCTTTGCCTCCGATCCTTTTGCTGAGCATAAATTATAAAACTGCAGCAAATATTCGCACAAATCCCCTAAAGCCTTTGCCGCACTTCTTTATCGAGCACAGGAGTATTTTCTTCATGGTAATTTGAAGACAAAACCCAGATAATTGGTGATGCTGTCAACGCACATCAGGTAATCCATCAAACTACGGGGCATATTCTCAAGGACACATCGCGTAGTTAGCAGCACTTTATCGCAGCCAAAGTGGCGATAAATTCATCGCACCATTCACAAGCTGGTGTTAACAGCCCATAACACCATTTTACCCGCGATAGCATCCGCAAAAAACATCGCCACAGATGACCCCCGCAACTATCGCTAATGAGATGCAGAGTAGGAGTACCCGTGCAAAAAGCAGCGAAAACACCACTCCGCAACATTCTCAACGAGCAGCCAGATCGGCGATAAGACCACAAAACAGGCGATAAGGCCCGTTAGCAGCAGGAAACTAACACCTGCTCTGACCTGGTGCAAAGTCGGACCACAGCCTGCACCACAAAATGGAGCCCAGCCCAGAGCCACACCTGAAGGGCAACAGATGCCATGGAGCCACTGATCATGCAGCTCGGAGCCCCAACAGGGCCACAACACCCACCGCCACCAACCCCAGGATCCCCCCACCCCCGCCCCCCCCAGCCAATGACATGCCACATCAACTATACGGAATCATGTACCAAATAATCCGCCTGATGTCGCACAATCACATTTGGTGGCATGCATGTGTCGTCACAAAAATGAGCATCACACATCCAACTTCAATGTAACAAATGAAAATTTATTCAAAGAAACACAGAACCGAAATGAAGGCACATGGCGTCTCCCCTCGGGACAATCCATAGGTCACAGCCTGCAAGACAAAAATCATGATGAGAAGGTGTGTCTTGCGCACATCAAAGGACAGAGAGAGAGCGAAGGAGAGAGAGAGAGAAAGAGAGGGAGCGAGAGAAAGACGGACAGAGAGGGGGAGCGAGAGAAAGACGGACAGAGAGGGGGAGCGAGAGAAAGACAAACAGAGAGGGAAACAGAAGAGATGGACAGGGAGAGAGAGTGCCCACAATGCGCACCCAGGCCATACTGCACACCTGCTGCCACAGGTGTGTCTCCAACCACGTGCCTGTATGTAGTGCAGTTCACCAGGTCACACATCTGAAACATCTGTCATCTGAAACAGAGTCCAGAGACATGAATGGCAAAGTACATACAATTGCACAATACATCATTGCCTGTCCGCCCCTGCGCACCCAGGCAGATGTACCCCAGCCCCTCCCGCCGTCCAGCGGTGCATGCCCGCCCCTGCGCGCCCAGGCCTCACTGCTCACCTTCCGCCCTTGGCGTGTAGTAATGATGGCCCACCATGTGCCGCTGCAAGCCACATGCCCGGGGCCCGCGGACATGGCACCCTCCACATCTTGCATCCCCGCAGGCCACCAGGTCTCCCATATGATTCTGGGTCTTGATTTCGCCATGGCAGAGGACATACCAGTGCACCGGGCATCATCGAAGGCTGCACACCCGCTCAGCCCTTGAGGTGCCACTAACTCTGTGATCCAGGATGCGACGCCACGTGGCGGTAGGCCCGCGCTGCCTGCTGGCTCTGGCCTACACTGCGGTCCAGCAGGGCACACAAATCCTGAGCAGTCCGGACGGCCAGGACGGGGCATCATCGCAGGCTGCACACCCGCTCAGCACCTAAGGTGCCCCTACCTCAGTGCACCCAAAGTCACCGTCCCGTGGCGGTGTGCCTGTGCCGGCCGCAATGTATCGGTGCCACCAAGTCTGTGTCCCAAAGTCATGGTCCCTGTATGATTGGGTATCGTGTTGCGGACGCCATCATGTCACCTCCGATCCTTGGGAATGTGCTGTTTCAGGGCCCGAGGCCCTCATGCCTACATTAACACCACACGGATGCACCCAAATACAGAGTGGAAATGGCGTCGAGCACGTGCGCCCGTCCCTTTTCATTGGCAGGGTCACATGTCCCGTGATGCGTGTGCTGGATTGGTGTGGTGTGGGTGTAAACCAGCCGTGAGGGAGTGGCTGTGGCATGCTGACAACTAGACCTGTGAGCAGCAGATCACCACAGGAAAGACAGGGGACATGTAGCATTGCCGTCCCCCCTGTGAGTGTCAGCGTAGTGGGCTGGCCTGGCGTATGCCAGTCCAGCGTAAGGGTCTGTATATGACCCCGGGCCCTGGGCGTGGTTCCGTACTGGGCTGGACAAGGAAGTAACTCATGCATGTGCCCCTGTTGTTGTGTCAGCGCCACCCAGACCGCATTGGGCAATGTGTCACCCTGTGACCCCTGTTCTACGACATGAGACCCATGGACGTAAGAGGAGTCCAGTGAGCCCACATTCATCCATACTTCACACTTAAAAGACCATAGACATGACACATCTGTGTGTATATGAATGTTTAATGCACATTCAGTGGAGTGTTGCATCTGGAGCAGTACAGGGCCATGCAAACCCCACATGACGATGTTGTCCCGTGGAGGTCCAGCCAGGGTTCTCCAGGGAATGACAAGTCCAAAGGAAGAGGACGAGTACAGTCTGCAGTCTGATTGCTGTGTCAATGGCGATCAAACATCATATGGCAGTCCATGTCGAGGTCCAAGGTGAGTGTCGCAGAGCGCATGGGGGGGACAGTGGAAGGTGATGATGCAGAGGGCAGTACCAAGCTGAAGCCGGACCTATGGATGAGATGCATGCTGCTGCGTCCTCCTTACCACGAGGGCAGTATCATCCGCATCTTCGTTCTCTGCTGTTTCATGTGCCTCACGTGTGGGTGGTGGTGTTCTGTCTCCAGCACTGTGTGGCAGTGACACATCAGTGGCCGGAGGTGGAAGGTCTGCCGCACTGTGTGGCACTGACACTTCAGGGGGCGGAGATGTGGATGGAGTGGTGGCAGCAGCATGCATCCGCACCAGGCCTTGTGGCAGCAATGCCATGAGGAGGGTCCTGAGGTCGTTGAGGAACCCAGCTACCTCTCACTGGTGTGCAGCCGTGGCAGCCGCTTGTTCCACATTTGCCCGCTCCATGGTCTCCATTAACCTTCGCATGTTTCCCAACTCCCGTGTGACATCGCTAGTGCCACTCGGACTGGACAGTTGTACTATTCTCTGAGTCAGGGCTCCAGCGATGTCAGCCATGGTCCGTTGGAGAGCATGGAGCGGACTGTGGGTGTCCGTTAGGGACCGTGAGTGGTCCCTGATGGGACTTAGACACCCACGTATGGCATCTAGTTTGTCTGCCATGCGGTCGAAGCCCATCCGCACCTGTTCAGCCAGATTCTCCTGGCACCCCAAAACACGGCGTTGGAAGGCCATGTGTTCTCCGTGGGGGTCCTGGGAGGCAGCAGTGGTGGTGGGTGCTGCCTGCTGTGTGGTCTGTGCAGGGGGTGGGGTCTCCTCGTAGCAGCTGTGCTGCCCAGCTCCTGGAAGTGGGCTGCGGAGGCTCTCCACGAGCAGTTGGAGGGCGTCAGAGTCGAAGCTGTGGTCGTCCTCTTCGTCTCCAGAGAAGAGAGGGTCAGACTGCTCTGCAGGAGGTGTTGATTCTCCCTCTGCAATGTGAAGGGGAGATGCAGTTTAACAATTTGTCCACATGTATGTTGTCGCATTGTACATGTTTACATACAGACAGCATGACTGGGTACATTGTGGCTATTTGGGAGGAGCTGCCTATTTGATGGGGGACAGTGGACATTTCGACAACATCACGGATGTGTGTTTGTACTTGTACATTATCAACGCACATATCCCTGCAATGCCAATTGTGATTGGCCAGTGTCTGCACCCAAGCGGCACCAGTTGTGTTTTGTGTTCTGTTGTAGGTGTTTTGCGGATTGTGTCACATCGTTGTCAATGTAGATGTGCTCAGAATGTGATGTGTGTGTTGCATTTTTGGGGAGTCGCCCCTGCAGCTCAGATTTTGCTGCCCCTTATCACTTTCATGAGGTGTGCCTCTGACTTCTGTGCTTGTACAGTGTTGACATGTTGCATACTTGGGTACGTTGGTCTCTTGGTGGGAGTTGGTGGTCTGGGGCATGGGGTGTCCGCAGATGTGCTCAACTTAATTGTGCATGTGTGCCATTGTGCTCATCGCCCCCGTCTCCCCAGGCCCTGGTGGTTACTCACCCTGTTGCTGTTGTGTCAGGTCCTGTTGAGCAGTGTCCGGGCCCCCAACTCCTGCCACCCTCTCCCCACTGATGACTGTGGACACCATTTCCTCCATGTCGTCTAGCTCCTCCTGTGGCGCTGGGCTCCCACCTCCAGTCTGCATTGCTGCCTTCAGGTTGTTGGCGAGTTTCAGCTTGGTTTTGCGCTTGGCATCATTCCAGCGCCTCTTGACCTCACCCATTGTCCTCTTCAGCACTCCGACTGCATTCACCTTGTCCACGATGGACTGCCATAATGTATTTTTTGTTGCCAATGACACAGTGGAGGTGACGAACAGTTGTTGATGGTGTTCTGTCACCTCTGTTATCAGGATCCTGTTTTCCTGCGGACTGAACTTCATCTTCCTCTTCTTCTTCTCCTTGCCCTTCCCTGACCCCGAAGTCCCAGGATGGTCCTCCGGGGGGCTTGTGGGGTTCTGGCTCTCCTCCGTACTTGCTTCGGCAACGTCCATTGTGCTTCGCTGTTGTTTGGCATTTGTTTGTCTGTTTTTTTCTACTTTTATGGTGATTGTTCCTGCCTGACGCGTGTGGATTGCAGGCCTGTAGCTGGGTTTCGCTGATTTTCGTATCGCGATTGGCCTCATCGCAGCTTTTTTGGCGTTGGGGTTTTGCATTTTTGCGGCGTGGCGTTGATTCTAACGCAGTCAGTTGGCGCGTTATCTGGGGAGTATCGCATGGGGCCGCCGTGTTGTGAATACTTGGTTAACAAGGCGTTAATTTCCCGCGATGGACTGCGATATGCAAAGTTGCGTTAAGCTAAATTTGCGGTGGTTATCAAACGTTCTTGGGAATATGCCCCAATATCTGTCTGTAATTACAATTACTGCAGAGACAGAGAGCAGCTGAATGGTTACTGATAAGGCAAGGGCTACAATTCTAGAGAATAGGATAACTTCAAAACCAATTTACATGGAAAGAGGTGCCTACTTGAAAGTTCTCCTGTCCGCTGCACTGTGTAACCTGTATGTGAAACCTATCACTGAGAAAGGCATTCAGCATCTATATCAATTAAAAAAGGACGGCCTTATTTGCATACGATACTAATTTTCCTTTGAGATGAGAAACTTCACAGCAAACTCTCTAGACAACATGACAGAATGGAAACCCTAAATACAAACATTAATTGGAAAGAGCACTTTTCTGGAGTAGCATTTCATTTCAGATCATAATCAAACATATTTACGTTTTTTCCAAGTGTCAGTTTTAAAAGTACGCCTAAGTACCAAAAGTAATCAATTTTCATCAACGAAAACCCACGAGAAACATACACGAAAAGGTGGTTTTATTAAAATATACGTAACTGTACAGCTTAGACTGTGAGAGTGTAGATTCAGGTCATACGTGAAAAGGGATTTTTGAAGATGATTCAGCTAAAGTCTCATTCGCTAAATCAATGAAACTCACCAACTCTGCGATGGAATCAGCCAAATGTATGTATCATCACTATTCTGTCCTAGCTACATCACATGATCCACAATTTATGACCTGGAAATATGCCAGGACTTTAGAAACTAGTTGACGGAGACAACCCACTTTAACTACAATTTCGGCATAAATATTAAAGGGAGTTCACATTTAGACATTTTTGGTTTCCTTTTGCAACCACTGGTTCTCGTGTTTGAAACAGCATTTTTTCCCATTCATTATGGCTATTTTAGAAATGTATACATGTCCCATAAAACATGCATGAAAACATTAAAAACTGCATTTAAAACAATCTTTTCGGACACCAGCATAATTTGCATATTAAAAATATACACACAACTTCAATAAATTATGATGGAGAACTCATGCTTATACTAAATCTAAGTTTGAAGCAATTTATACCGGAAATCATTACTAACAACCTTTTGCATGTGTCCAAGAACTAGAGTTAATTTGCAATAAAAACTGAATATGAAGTAGAAGCGTGCCAGTGTCCCTAAAAACGAGTCTAAATAGTACCCAACAAATAAAATGCATCTCATCTTCACATTGAACTTAATATCACAAAGAATGTTGTGCGCTACAAGGGGACAATCCTGACATAGAGTGTAATATACCGAATCTGAATTGAATTTAGAGATTTTTCCTATGCAAGGATGCCATCTGATCAAGATACCGTTCTTCCTAGGAGAGTTTTACAACAAAGATAGATCTGTCCTAAAGATGACTTGCAAATTTCATTCGGATTGTCTAATGACACTTTGTCCAAAAATTGAGATTTAATAGTGCCAAATGATCTATTTACTTGTGCCACTTGACTGGTATTTTGGTGCCTCTCTGAGTTTACTGTTACTGCAACCAGATTTATAACACGACTGACCTTTACCTAAATTCAGCCAGTACTATTGGATTAGTCAATGGTTGTTCCCTCTTTAAGATAAATGAGCACTAACAATACTTTTGTTGTAAATAATTAATATTGAAATGTTTCAATTCTGAAATTATAAGACTGTGAATTAAACATTAGTAAGGTCTGTAGAATGACAGTGGTCTTCAGAGTGTCTTTAACACTCCCAGTCTTCCCTTCATACTACTTTCCTCTGCAGTCTCTATGACAGACCGTTATGTCTTTTTTCTCCCCACGTCTTTTAGACCCACTGACAGGCCCTGTAAGGAACTCACACTGCCTTCGGCCTGAACTCCAGCGCTCTCAGGGGGATATTCTCTAGAACGTGTGTTAACTATCGCCAAATTTGCTTAACGCAACTTCTCACATCGCAGTCCATCGCGGGAAAATAACACCATGTTAACGCAGTATTTCCAACCCAGCGGCACCATGCGTTAGTCACACGATAAAGCGACAAATGCCCGCGTTAAAATTAACGCAGCGCCGAAAAAATGCGAAACACAATCGCGAAAAAAGTCGCGATGTCCCCAATGGCGATACAAAAATCAGCGAAAACCAGCGACAGGCCTGCGATTCCCACGCGTCATGCGTGAGAATGCACTATAAAAGCAGAGAAAAAAAAGACAAAAAAATGCAACTGCATAGCACCATGGACGCACCCGGACCGAGTGCAGAGGACAACGCGAACCCCACAAGCCCCACAGACGACCAGCCAGGCACCCCTGGGCCGGGGAAGGGCAAGGAGAAGAGGAAGACGGGGTTCAGTCCGCAGGAAAACCGGATCATCGTTACGGAGGTGACAGAGCACTACCAACAACTGTTTGTCACCTCCACTGTGTCATCGGCAACACAAACGGAAATATGGCAGTCCATCGTGAACAACGTGAATGCAGTCGGAGTGCCAAGGATGTCAATGGAGGAGGTCAAGAGGCACTGGCATGATGTGAAAAGCCAAACCAAGCAGAAACTCGCTGCCAACCTGAAGGCAACAACGGCGACTGGAGGTGGGAGTCCTGCGCCACAGGAGGAGCTGGATGAGCTGGAGGAAATGGTGGCCACAGTCATCAGTGCGGAGACGGTGCAAGGAGTTGGGGGTCCAGACACTGCTCGATATGACCTGACTATACAGCAACAGTGTGAGTAATGACCAGGGACTGGGGGGACGGGGGAGACGGGCACAATGGCACAGATGCACAATTATGTGTAGCACACTCCACACCCACAATGACTGTGGAGCATGTCCCTGATGGCCTTGGCACACTGCAGCACACATACAAACAACAAGTAGGCCCCCGTCCACCATGTGCACAAATGCCCCCCCTCAAAAATCTCACAACCCACCCATGCACATGTGCTGAACCCAGCAAAGCAGCGGCTCTGTGAGCCACACTGACAATGCGAGTGACACAGCATGACCAATAGCATGGCTGCAGTCAAAATACATGACATGGTGCACGCCACGACACTGAGGTGGCCCAGTGTGGATAACATCCTCAAAGGTGCAGGTCACACACTGACACATCCATGTGCACATAATACCCCTGACATCAACAACACATCTGCAGACAAACAATGCACAAGAGTCCAAAATCTGTCCAAGAGCACAAATGACCCAAGTCGCCAACATCTCAGCACCGTAAAAGCACACAAGTCAAAGGCACACCGCCTCAAAGGGATAAGGGGCCACTAAATCAGAGCTGCAGGGGCGACTCTCCCACAATGCAGCACACACACATAGCAATCACAGCACATCAACATTGACGACAATGTGGTACAAAGTGCCACACCTACACCACAGAACAGAGGACACAACTGGTGCCGCATGTGCGTAGAAACTGGTCAACCACATCAGGCATAGCAGGAAACTGTCAGATGATAATGTAGGAGTACAACCTCACATCCGTCATGTACTCAAAGTGTCCACTGTCCCCCATCAAATGCCCAGCTCCTCCAAAACAGTCACAAAGTACATTGTCATGCAGTCTGTATGTAAACATGTACAATGCATGCACATACATGGAACACACTGTTAACCTGCATCTACCCTTCACATTGCAGAGGGACAATCAACACCTCCTGCAGAGCAGACCAGACATCTCTTCAGTGATGATGAGGAGGACCCCCTGGCCATCTGCTCCGACACCCTCCAACAGCTCATGGACAGCCTCCGCACCCCACCTCCAGGAGCAGGGCAGCCCAGCTGCATCGAGGTGATCCCACCCCCTGCACAGACCACACAGCAGGAAGCACCCACCACCACGGCTGGCTCCCAGCACCTCACCGAAGAACACATGGCATTCCAACGCCATGTGTCAGACTGCCAGAGGGGGCTGGCTGAACAGGTGCGGGTGGGTTTCGACCTCATGGCAGCCAAATTAGATGCCATACGTGGGTGTCTCAGTCCCATCAGGGACCACTTACAGTCCCTAATGGACACCCACAGTCCGCTCCATGCCCTACAACAATCCTTGGCTGACCTCGCCAGAGCCATTACTCGGATACAAGAACCGTCTAGTCAGACAGGCTCCAGCGACAACAGCACAGAGTTGGCACAGATGCGCAGGACAATGGAGAACATGGAGCGGACGCAGGCAGGAAGGATGGCTGCCATGGCTGAACACCAGCGAGATGTAGCTGGGATCTACCATGCCCTGCAGATCTTCATCTTGCCATTGCTGCCACAGAGCCTGTCCCAGATGACTGCTGCAGGAACCTCAACACACACATCTCCGTCCCCTGATGTGTCAGTGGCACACAGTGATGCAGCCATACCACCTCCGCCACCTGATGTGTCAGTGGCACACAGTGATGCAGCCATACCACCTCCACCCCCTGATGTGTCAGTGGCACACAGTGATGCAGCCATACCACCTCCACCACCTGATGTGTCAGTGGCACACAGTGATGCAGCCATAACACCACCACACACACCTGGCACACCTGACACAGAAGACATATCAGAGGGCAAAGATGTGGATGTTAATGACTCTGTATCAAAAAGGAGGTTGTAGCATTCATCCCCCGCCATATGGCCTATTTCTGCTTGGTACAGCCCTCTGCATCATGCCCTGGTACAACACCTTCCACTGTCCCCCAGAACACTCTGCGACATTCACCTGGACCCCAACATGGACTGCCATATCTGCTCTAGTCACCAATGACACAGCAAACAGGCTGCGGACTCAACCCTTCCTCTACCGATGAACTTGTCATCCCCTAAAGGACTCTGTTTGGCCCTCCACTGGGCAGCCATGTAATGTGGGGTGTGCATGGCCATGTACTGCTCCAGCTCCGACACTCCACAGGATGTGAATAAAACATTCCTAATCACACAGATGTGTCATGTCTATGTTCAATCAAGTATAACAGTATGGATGACTGTAGGGACATTGATTGCACAAAAAGGTACACCCTGGGAAATGACATCAATGCGCATGTTTGACCATGACACACATGGCCAATTAGATGACTGTGAAGGTGTGAACTAGCTGTGGCCTCATTGATCATGAACAACAATCTCGCAACCCCCCAATGTAGCCCCATGTCCATGTATTAAATAGGGCTGTGTTTTCCAAAATCTCAAAGTCGGTAGGAGGCCTAAAGTAGTGTCCCACATCACATGTGTCAACAGAACATTTCTTCGCATACCTACACACACTCAACTGTGTGGACACAGCCTGGTTTGATGGTACACATTGATCCACATGGCAAGAATTTGGACACCATACTCACATTGCTGAAGACACCTAAGCGCACAGGTCTACCAGCAACTCTCCCAACCACAATGCCTGGCTCACAGAGGTGGAGCTGGCAATAGGGACCCACCCCTAAGTGAAATGCGCCAGTCAGTCCCTCCCTGTGTACGGACAATGCTCATTGAGGCACACGATGTGGCATGCTAATCAACACTCATCACAGTTGAACACTAGTGAAGTTGCGTACACTTTATTAGCATGTGCGTGTCAGTACGGGCAAGACAAGGGCCACAACATGCAGACCAATGCATCATACACTAACAGGCAGCAAAGGAACATGTAGAGGTGCAAGACATGGGCAGGCACAAATGAACACCAATCATTAGGGATGCCAACGGTCTCAGCCCACCTTGCCTTGCTGGACGAGTCATGTGGTGTTTGGTGAATGCTCATTGCACCGTGTCAGGGGACACCACTCACAGCCCATGGGATCTGCATAGTCCTGTACCACCGGACTGCGCTGACTGTCTGCTCTGCTGACAGTGAGCAGGTGAAGGGGTCCAACAAGGTCACATGGAGTACTACATTGCCATGTGTGTACTCTCCCTCCAGCGATGTGTCAGGTTGAGGAACGTTGCCAGGTGCCGCTGTCCACTCACCTTGCACAGGTGTGTGTCAACCCGCAGTGTTGCACGCACATGCATTCTGAGTCCAGGCGAATGCAGCCATGTCCACTGTTATGGTGGGATATGTGTCCATTTCTCCAAGATGCAAAAGGGTGTTGGGACCTGTGCTATGGGTTACAATCTTCTGTGGCTGCAGGAACGTAGTTACTGGTCCACGAAAGTGAGCGCAGCTTCATGGGCAATCAGTTCCAAGAGTACGTCGTTGTCGACTTCAACGAACATGGGGGTGAGCCAATCCATTAGCTGGTCCGGACAGATGTGCTCCGTCCACGCCGTTACACCAATCCGCAACACAGCCCAATAGGGGAGCGCTTCGATGTGATCACTGCACACGAGGAATTGTGCAATCTCACATGTCCAACTGCCAGCCCATACGCCAGATACCAAGGCATCCCATGAACGAGTATCACGGTTACACTCCTGGTAGTGGTCCAACAGGGGGCGCACACACATGTCATAATCCAGTTCAGCTACCGTTTTGTATGATAGGCAGACATCCATGGGCCACTCGAATATGCATGATCGACAGTGGAACCAGGGCTGGACGCAGGTGATGTACGCACGACGGAAGCTCAGACGGTAACTGATGCGCAACACTGCCAGTGGCAGTGCCCCCAACAAATGCAGCATACGGTCACGGTACAGTTCCACGTGACAGATGTTGTGCATGCGCCCAGGATGTTCTGACATTGCGTTGTTCGCTCCCGTAGAACCGGCACTCTTCTGACCTGCGGCTGTTATGTGGATGATATGCCACAGCTCGGAGCAATGAGTCGTATGAGTGTGCAGAGTTTGGACGTATGGGTTGTCCTGTACGTAAGTGTCAAGGCCATTCCATGCAGGAGTACCTCGAGCAAGGACTTCTGTGTGTGGGGTGTGGATACGTTGATCTTTCATTAGCGCTGTGTGTAGTGTGGGAGTCGTCATCATCTGCCATGGTATCTCTCTCAGGGGGTGCCTGCCACATGCAATTCCAAGGTCGGAGGTGCAGATGTCCTTCCGCCTTCTGTGTTGAGTCAAAGGGGCTTTCATCCCTAATGTTAGTCTGACTACTGCTTGTATCCTGGGAATGTGATGTGGCTTTCGCGCTGCAATTGAGGCTAGGCCTTGAGCTTATGGTGCACCAAAAGCGATGACACACACAACAGTTGGCATGTATGTGCCAAGACCCCAGAGCGGCCTTGCGCTCCTTGTACAATCCCTTAGTGCGCGGACGCCCTCCGGGTGCATGCAACATTGTCGATTGCGGGCCGTGTGGCGCAGACACAGCAACAGAGACACACGCATCAGTTGGTTTCCTGTGCAGCCCAGATATGAACCACGCCCATACGCAAGGGATATTTGTTCACACCCCTATGCTGGCCTGGCGTACGCCGAGCCAGCACACTCGGCTTACGTATAAAGGGGGGGACGACAACGCAACGTGTCCCAGTTCTTCCCCACTGCCTGAGGTGACATGGCTGCGTCTGCCTGCCATATGACGAGGCTCAATCAGATAGGGTCCATGACTTGCATTGCACGGAGTCGGTGGCACCGGTTACACTGCGGCCGGCACGGACCTACCGCCACGGGACGGTGACTTTCTGTGCACTGAGGTAGGGGCACCTAAAGTGCTGAGCGGGTGTGCAGCCTGCGATGATGCCGTGTGCACTAATATGGTCTCTGCCATTGCAATATCAAGACCCAGAATCAAGTGTGCGACCTGGTGGACCGCAGTGTAGTCCTGAGCCAGCGGGCAGCGCGGGCCTACCGCCACGTGGCGCTGCCTCGCGGTTCACAGAGTTAGTGGCACCTATGGAGCTGAGCGGGTGTGCAGCCTGCGATGATGACGTGTGCACTGATATGATCTCTGCCATTGCAAAATCAAGACCCAGAATCAAGTGTGCGACCTGGTGGACCGCGGTGCATGGCTGCATGATGTGGAGGCTGCCAAAGTCACGGGCCCCGGGCTTGGAGTTTGCACCGGCACGTGGTGGGCCCTCTTGGAGACACGCCGGTGGCGGAAGGTGAGCAGTGAGGCCTGTGTGCGCAGAGGCGGGCAATCCCCGCTGGGCGGCGGGAGGGGCTGGGGTGCAGCAGCCTGTGTGCGCAGGGGCGGCCAAGCGATGTTGCCGTGTGCAATGATATGTACTCTGCCATCATTTGCTGTGGACTCTGTTTCAGATGAGGGACCTGGTGGACTGCAGTGTATACCGGCACGTGGTTGGAGACACACCGGTGGCAGCAGGTGAGCTGTGAGGCCTGGGTGCGCAGTGTCGGCACTGTCTCTCCCTGTCCCTCTCTTCCTTTCACTGTCTCTCTCTCTCTCCCTCTCTTTCTCTCTCTTTCTCTCTCTCTCTCTCACTCTCCCTCTCTTTCTTTCACTGTCTCTCTCTCTCCCTCTGTTGCTCTCTCTCTCCTTCTCCCTCTCTCCCCCTTTCTCTCTCTTTCTCTCTCTCCCTCTCTTTCCCTCTCTCTCCCTCCCTCTACATGTCTTTCTCTCTCTCTCTCTTTCTCTCTCTCTCTGTCCCTTGTTGGGCGCATGACGCACCTTCTTATCTTCAATTTTGTCTTGTAGGTTTTGACTTGCAGATTGTCCAGAGGAGACCCCCATGACTCTTCCACTTATTGGTGTTGAGTTAAATTTGAATAAAATAATTATTTTTGAAATTCTAAGATGTATGAATGTTTTTCCTTTTTCTGGCCACACATGAATGTTAATTGTTGTACTTGTGCGACATCAGGCGAATTGTTGTGTTCA
Source organism: Calotriton arnoldi (assembly GCA_963921515.1). Classification (NCBI taxonomy): domain Eukaryota; kingdom Metazoa; phylum Chordata; class Amphibia; order Caudata; family Salamandridae; genus Calotriton; species Calotriton arnoldi. Next base: position 89,963 of record CAWUFW010018251.1, read on the forward strand.
TGAATTTGTAAGGTAGATGTGAGATATCTTTGTCCGGGGGGGGGTGCCCGGGGTAGGGGCCCGGGGAGGGGGGCCGGGGGGGCCCTTGGTGTGGTGGCAGTGGGTGTTGTGGCCCTCTTGGGGCTCCGAGCTGCATGATCAGTGGCTCCATGGCATCTGTTGTTCTTCAGGTGTGGCTCTGGGCTGGCCTCCCTTTCATGGTGCAGGTTGTCGTCCGAATTAACACCAGGTAGGAGCAGGTGTTAAATCCCTGCTGCTAACGCGCCTCATCGCATGTTTTTGATTCTTATTGCCGTTCTGGCTGGTCGTTGAGAATGTTGCGCAGTGGTGTTTCTGCGGCTTTTTGCACGGGAACGCCTACTCTGCATCTCATTAGCGTTAGTTGCCGGTGTCATCCGTGGCAATGTTTTTTGCGGCTGCTATTGCAGGGAAACTGGTGATATCGGCTGTTGGCACCAGCTTGTGAATGGTGCGATGAATTTATCACCACTAGGGCTGCGATAAAGTGCCGCTAACTCGGCGATGCGTCCTTGAGAATATGCCCCTCAAATGTTGCCCCTTGTAAACACCCAGAGATGACTCGGTTCAAAGAATGCATTATACAAGAGTAAAATGCAACACGAAAAAAAAAAAAAAGACACCATCATAAAAATAGCTATCACTCTTAGAGAATGCAAGATTAAGTAAAGCATGTGAAATTTAAACAGGAACTAAATCGCTGACATCAATTATCTTAAAGTCTTTTAGATGTATTGTTCAGAAATCAATCATTGTTTTGCCAGTATAGTTAAGGACATGCATATAAGAGCCAATAGAGACCCATGTTAATGACCATTTTTAATTACTACCGGATCTGAGTCCTGCAGGGACCCAGGCCACTTAATAGCTTGAGCTTTGTATTTCATAATTAGAATAGACAAGCAGATTATCTGCTCCATGGTGCCAGGGCCATCTTTAAACCCTTCCTGAAATGGTACCAGGAACGTCTTCTACTTCCTCTCCACATTCAGGGCCTCATTTATGAGGCCCCTTGCGGCACCGGAACATCACTTTTTTGACATTCCAGTGGCGCAATGTGCCCCGGTATATTTACTAGGCCACGTAAAGCTGCTTATGGCCTTCATGGCCTTGTGAATATGTGCCCCTTTCACACAGAACACTGAAAGGGACGTTTCATGGGTGTTGCTGTGGGTGTTCCCACGCAACACCCATGGAATCTGAAGCATTCCTAGATTTATGAGAAATCGTAAACCTGGGAATGCATCAGAATCTAATGTCCCCGCAGGGGTGCGTCAGGGAGGCGCAACAAGGAGAGATGTTTTGTTTTTCCTTTTTCTATGTGTACTGCATTTCCTTTTTCTATCTGTGTTACCTCTGATAATTTGTAACCTAGTCCTGATGATGGCCTAATACTGTATAAAGGCTGAAACGCCGTAGACTTCTACAGCGTAATTCACGGCGCCTCCCTCGTGATTGCCCATGAAAATATTACTCAGTTCTTGATGTATTAAATGTATGGGCATCATTAAGAATACACTATATATATTACTTGTTGTTATTTGCTCCTCTTTTCCCGTAGTATATACCCCTTCATGTGTCACCAGCACCGTTCACCTTTTCACAAGCACTTGTGCACAGCATAGTACAGGTTACATGACATTTAATGTAACACAGTGCGTTTATAATTGTTAATTTGATTGTATAACTAAATATATTAAAAAAAAGCATTTCTTCAATCAAATATCTCTGGGTCTCTTGTCTCCCTGCTCCCCTTTCCCTGGTTGTTGCAATTTATTGGGCTTTCTTGTAAATTGTCTACTAAACAAAACCCTTTGAGACATTGTTGTATGTTATTCACTATTTACCCTGGTCTCTACAGGGTTTACGGATATCCTCCTGTAGTTTGTTACCGCACCCCAGGGGTGGTGTCAGGGAGGCACAACAAGGAGAAATGTCCTTGTTTTTCCTTTTTCTATGTGTGCTGCATTTTGCACCACATGTAGAAAGAGGATATCACCTGAATTTATTGATTTTGTGCAGGAAGGTGTCCCATGGTGCAAGGATGCCTGCGTTGGCGCATGGCAGCCCATTGTGCGCCAGCACAGGGGAAAAAGACAGGATTACACCGTATCTTATAGATACGGCACGTTCCTTCCCTTTTGTTTTGACGCAGGGCAGTGTAGGAAGATTCCTTGCAGCGCTGCCCTACGTCAAAACCTCATAAATGAGGCCCTCAATTACTAATAGTAACCTTCCATGCATAGTTAGCTAGGCCATTCAACGAGAAGATGGGTCGAATATTTAAAGTCAAACAATGATGGACGAACCCAATGAATGTGTGATTCAATCACTGATAGGCAGTGTTTGGGACCCACTAGGTTTGTTAAAAGACCCCTCACACACCAACCTGGTTGGTGTCATGCTTCATCATTGGGGTCCCAACCGGGTGGCCGAATGCCCCCCGGTTGTGCTACGACGCCTGGTTACAGCAGAGCTGGTGTGAGTGTGTGATGTGATGTGAGTTTAAAAATACCTCTGAGAATCCTTGCCTGTGTATTTATTAGCGGCGGCTCAGGATATGGTTAAAAACTATGTGTGTGGCAACTAAGAAAGAATTAATTATCTAGTAGTTGTCTATGTGATGAGTCTGGGTCTACATGTTTCAGCCCGCAAAAGAAAGTAGGAGGGGCTTTCGTCAGGACCGTGAAAAGTGGTGACTGGTAAAGTGTGTAATGCCACGTCAAAAAAGTGAAAAGAACTAGTACCTACACACGTGCTAAGGTGTGTGGACTGCGTGTCTACGTACTTACGGACACTTGTAAGAAAGAACAATATGGCTGAGAAATAACAGCTGATCGGGGCTCGGGAGGAGTTCGCTCCTCAATCAGACTTTGGACTCAGAGCGTAACCCGCTGCAAACCTATTGTGGTCTCCCGTCGTCCCGGATGGAGGCGCGGTCCGGTGCGGGATCCGTTTAAAAGCCGGCTGCCGCGCCGGACCGCACTTCCATCCAGGACGACGGGAGACCACAATAGGTTTGCAGCGGGTTACGCTCTGAGTCCAAAGTCTGATTAATGAGAGAACTCCTCCCGAGCCCCGAACAGCTGTCATTTCTCAGCCATATTGTTCTTTCTTTTTTTTATTTATTTTTTTTATTTTATTTTTGGTATAAATCATGGCATCAATATCAAGAGACAGAATACAAAAATACATATACATATAAATAAAAAACGGACATATACAGACTGAGTACTAAACACAAGTAAAGTTACTTTTGGTGGAACACTGAAAAGAGCAAGGGAGACATACTAGAAAAAAAATAACAGATTTATACAAACAGCTACTCCCTGAATACCCCACTATAAACCAACTTCATTCAATCCACTTAGAAATGGGAGCCCAGGTTTTTATCCCAATTTCCCGTCTTTACGTCCTTTTAGTCTATTGACAGAAGATTCCATATTATACGTGACTAACAACTTTGCCCTCCACATTAAAAAGTGGGAGGCTCAGTACTGATCCACTGCGAAGTGATACAAAATCGTACAATAGCCATTGCAATGAATACAAATCTCTGCACAAATCTTGCTCTTGTATTTCCTCTCATGTTAGACTCCACACCCAAGATAACAAGTTCAGCTGTTGCTACAAACGGGATCCCCAACGTTGTATTAAAGAAAAATTCGAGGTGCTGAAAAAATTGAGCTAAATAAGGGCATGAATAAAACATATGGATAGTGTCCGCTGCAGATAAGCCACACCTACTACATTTACCTCCCCGTGCACCCCGTGTACCACCCCATTTCGCTACCTTCCGAGGAGTGTAGTAGAGATCGAAGATGGACATATAATGCTGGGTTCTGAGACTTCCTGTAGTTAGAGTTTGATCTGCTAACTCGATTGATTCTTCCAGATTTATCCCTTCCTTCCCAAATTTCCCTCCCAATTAGACTTCTGGCTACATAAGTCATCTGGGAAGGCTTCGAGCAATATCTGATAGATTTTTCCAATTCGAGACTTTTACTAATTGTTTCAACCAAAGATATTTTAGCCAAATTTGCTCTGGTCCCATGTACATTAGTCCCCATAAAACTCCGAATCTGCAGATATTTGAAAAATCCCTTCTGTCTAGCCCAAATTTTTCCTGGAGGGAAATAAATGTATCCATTTGACCTTCATCATATAAATCCCCCAAAACGCTGATCCCGGCCCTCCCCCAACGAAAAGTAATTTGGTCTTGAAAATTGGGGGTAACACTGCACACGCCGAGAGAGGAGTGTATAGATTTATATTAGTAACCTGAAACTTCACACAGATCTTTTTCCAAAGTCGATGGGCGGCCTTAAGAATTTTAAATTTCGTTTTTTTGTAATAGCTAGGTTCGAGATTTTTAATTAAGCATTGATTAGCTTCATGCCCCAATATAATTTCATAGATAGTTGGACGGACTGCCAAGGGTATCTCGGTTTTAATCCCAGTTATCAAAATCCCCATATGTTGCAACAATGATACCCAATGATACAATAGAAAGTTTGGAACCGCCCAACCCCCTCGAGCTTTAGGAAGAATCATCCACCTAGTCGCCCTTCTTGCTCTATGGAACCCCCATAGAAACCTGGAACAGCCCCTTTCAATTTTGGCTAAGGATACTGTTGAGAATTCCAAAGGGATTGTCCTGAACAAATAAAGCAATTTCGGAAGGATCAGCATTTTTAGAACATTGTTTCGACCATGCATTGAGAGATGCAGGTGATCTAACCTCTCCAACGTCCGATTGACCATACCGATCATAGGGGTGATATTTAAATCCGGTATTTGATCAACCATCGCTGAGATCTTTATCCCGAGATATGTAGCTTCTTGAAGAATAGGTAGGTTGGCTGGAGGAGTAGAGTTTGATAAAACAATCTGCGTCTTCTCGATATTTAATTTATACCCAGATAAGATCCCAAATTGTTCTGCCTGTTCTCTCACTGCTGGGAAAGCCGCAGAGATATCACTGGTGAGTATTGCGATATCATCTGCATAGGCCAATGACTTAATTTCTATGTCGTTAATCTTCACAGGATTAATGTGCTTATCATTATCCAGTTTATTAAGAAATGGATCAATGTAGAGTGCGAATAGCAGGGGGGAGCAAGGACACCCCTGCCTTGTACCCCTGTTGATACCGAATACCTTTGATTCTTGCCCTGAAATACGAATCTCAGCCTCAGGCGATATGTAAAGTGACTGTATTGCCTGAATAAATTCCGGGCAAAACCCTTTCCACTGTAAAACAGACCATAAAAATTTCTACGAGACCCTGTCAAACGCCTTCTCTGCGTCCAACAGGGCCACCCCCAACGGGGATCCCGTAGCCTTAGCCCAATCCAGAAGAGCAATCACGCGCCTTACATGGTCGGTGGTATCCCTCCCAGGAATAAACCCATGCTGGCGAATGGAAACTAAAGGAGTGATAATTTTAGCTAGTCTAGAAGCTAATATTTTAGAATATACTTTACTATCTGAGTTGATGAGGGAAATTGGCCTGTATGATGCTGGATCTAAATCTGGCTTGTTTTTCTTCTTAAAGACTACTACTGTATTCTTTCGCCAAGAATCAGGAATCTGCCCTTTTTGAGCCAGCTGAAACAACAAGACCAAATCTTGCTGAAGCGCTGGGCGGAATGTTCGATAAAATTCTAAGGGAATATTGTCCGGACCCACCGCTTTGCCAACTGAGAGAGAGATTAAAGCACTCTCTATTTCTTCCCATATAATCCGTTTAAAAGCCGGCTGCCGCGCCGGACCGCACTTCCATCCAGGACGACGGGAGACCACAATAGGTTTGCAGCGGGTTACGCTCTGAGTCCAAAGTCTGATTGAGGAGCGAACTCCTCCCGTGCCCCGATCAGCTGTTATTTCTCAGCCATATTGTTCTTTCTTACAAGTGTCCGTAAGTACGTAGACACGCACTCCACACACCTTAGCGCGTGTGTAGGTACTAGTTCTTTTCACTTTTTTCACGTGGCATTACACACTTTGCCACTCACCACTTTTCACGGTCCTGACGAAAGCCCCTCCTACTTTCTTTTGCGGGCTGAAACATGTAGACCCAGACCCATCACATAGACAACTACTAGATAATTAATTCTTTCTTAGTTGCCACACACATAGTTTTTAACCACATCCTGAGCCTCCGCTAATAAATACACAGGCAAGGATTCTCAGAGGTATTTTTAAACTCACATCACATCACACACTCACACCAGCTCCGCTGTAACCAGGCGTCGTAGCACAACCGGGGGGCATTCGGCCACCCGGTTGGGACCCCAATGATGAAGCATGACACCAACCAGGTTGGTGTGTGAGGGGTCTTTTAACAAACCTAGTGGGTCCCAAACACTGCCTATCAGTGATTGTATCACACATTCATTGGGTTCGTCCATCATTGTTTGACATTAATTACACAGGGGATACGGACGCAGCCCTCCCTTCCCTTGCTCTCCCATTGTTTTTGACTCGAATATTTAAAGGCCACTTTCTATTTCCATTTCTGAATATGGGCCAAATAGCTGCTGATTTCTAAAATGAGGCACTGGAAAAAATGAAAATGGTGAATCAAATTGCAATGATGTCACATAAGCCCATCAATGGAAATGATGGTGGCCCTTTTGCTAAATATAGCTGAAATTATTATTTTGCATGTATAACAATACGTTTGCTTAACTCACATTCTTTGCTGCATTGAAAATATCACTCCCAGAACACCCTTTCTAACCATGCATTATAAGGGTAAAAATATTTTATTTAGAAGCACCAATTGAGTTGAATATTGGTAAGTGAGTGAAAAAACTTGTAAAGTGCACCACCATAAAGTGAACTGCCTCGATTCTCTGTATAACTAAATAATTACTTATTACTGAATATTGCAAACACAAAGAGATGATGGACTGAGCGCTGAAACTTTTCAGACACTCACCCCCAGTCACAGATCTGAGTTGAATCCATCATAGTTTTTTAGCTCACTTTGCCACCCCAGTTCAGACACAGCTATATGCAAATCAGTCTTGACCCTGTGCCTCATGGGAACAGTCCAGCCTGAACTGCCAAGCCATGTCTTCCCTGGACCGGAAACAAGCATCCTGGGACCAGTTTCGGGCTAACAGCCCTCATCGGCCAGGCTAGCTTGAATCCAGTGGCAAAGAAAGCAAGGGACCCAGGTCTGGGCATACCCTATCAACTTAGGGCGAACAAAGCAAACACTAAGAGATGATGGACGGAGCGCTGAAACTTTTCAGACACTCACCCCCAGTGACAGATCTGGGTTGAATCCATCATCGTTCTTTAGCTCACTTCGCCACCCCAGTTCAGACACAACTATATGCAAATCAGACTTGACCCTGTGCCTCATGGGAACAGTCCAGCCCGAACTGCCAAGCCATGTCTTCCCTGGACCGGAAACAAGCATCCTAGGATCGGTTTCAGGCTAACAGCCCTCATCAGCCAGGCTAGCTTGAATCCAGTGGCAAAGTGAGCAAGGGACCCATGTCTGGGCATACCCTGCCAACTTATGGAGAAGAAAGCAAACACAAAGAGATGATGGACGGAGCGCTGAAACTTTTCAGACACTCACCCCTAGTCACAGATCTGGGTTGAATCCATCATCGTTCTTTAGCTCACTTTGCCACCCCTGTTCAGACACAGCTATATGCAAATCAGACTTGACCATGTGCCTCATGGGAACAGTCCAGCCCGAACTGCCAAGCCATGTCTTCCCTTGACCGGAAACAAGCATCCTGGGACCGGTTTCGAGCTAACAGCCCTCATCAGCCAGGCTAGCTTGATTCGAGTGGCAAAGTGAGCAAGGGACCCACGTCTGGGCATACCCTGCCAACCTAGGGTGAACAAAGCAAACACAAAGAGATGATGGACGGAGCACTGAAACTTTTCAGACACTCACCACAAGTCACAGAACTGGGTTTAATCCATCTTCGTTCTTTAGCTCACTTCACCACCCCTGTTCAGACACAGCTATATTCAAATCAGTCTTGACCCTGTGCCTTATGGGAACAGTCAAGCCCGAACTGCCAAGCCATGTCTTCCCTGAACCGGAAACAAACATCCTGGGACCGGTTTCGGGCTAACAGCCCTCATCAGCCAGGCTAGCTTGAATCCAGTGGCAAAATGAGCAAAGGACCCACGTCTGGGCATACCCTGCCAACTTAGGGCGAACAAAACAAACACAAAGAGAAGATGGACGGAGCGCTGAAACTTTTCAGACACTCACCCCCAGTCACAGATCTGGGTTGAATCCATCATCGTCCTTTAGCTCACTTCCCCACCCCAGTTCAGACACAGCTATATGCAAATCAGTCTTGACCCTGTGCCTCATAGGAACAGTCCAGCCTGAACTGCCAAGCCATATCTTTCCTGGACCGGAAACAAGCATCCTAGGTCTGGTTTCGGGATAACAGCCCTCATCAGCCAGGCTAGCTTGAATCCAGTGGCAAAGTGAGCAAGGGACCTACGTCTGGGCATACCCTGCCAACTTAGGGCAAACAAAGCAAACACAAAGAGATGATGGACAGAGCGCTGAAACTTTTCAGACATTCACCCTCAGTCACAGATCTGGGTTGAATCCATCCTCGTTCTTTAGCTCACTTCGCCACCCCAGTTCAGACACAGCTATATGCAAATCAGTCTTGACCCTGTGCCTCATGGGAACAGTCCAGCCCGAGCTGCCAAGCGATATCTTCCCTGGACCGGAAACAAGCATCCTGGGACCGGTTTCGGGCTAAAAGCCCTCATCAGCCAGGCTAGCTTGAATCCAGTGGCAAAGTGAGCAAGGGATCCACGTTTCGCCATACCCTGCCAACTTAGGGCGAACAACGCATATGTCTTTTGCATATGTCGCCCTAAGTGGGAAGAGTGTGCCCAGGCGTGGGTCCAGTGCTCACTACACCACTGGATTCAAGCTAGCCTGGCTGATGATGGGTGATGCCCTGAAACCGGTCCCAGGATGCTTGTTTCTGGTCCAGGGAGGACCTGGCTTGGCAGTTCGGGTTGGACTGTTCCCATAAGGAACAGGATCAAGACTGATTTGCATATGGCTGGGTCCAAACTGGGGTGGTGTGGTGAGCAAAAGAATGATGGATTAAACCCAGATCCTTGTGACTAGGTGTGAATGTTTGCATTGTCCAGCATTCTGTCTATCAATTGTTTCTTTTGCTTATGTCGCCCTAAGTGGGAAGGGTATGCTCAGATGTGGGTCCCGTGCTCACTACACCACTGGATTCAAGCTAGCCTGGCTGATGAAGGGTGATGCCCTGAAACCAGTCCCAGGATGCTTGTTTCCGGTCCAGGGAGGACCTGGCTTGGCAGTTGGGGCTTAACTGTTTCCATAAGGAACAGGGTCAAGAATGATTTGCATATGGCTGGGTCCAAACTGGGGTGGTGTGTTGAGCAAAAGAATGATGGATTAAACCCAGATCCTTGTGACTGGGGGTGAATGTTTGCATTGTCCAGCATTCCGTCCATCAATTGTTTCTTTTGCATATTTTGCCCTAAGTGGGAAGGGTATGCCCAGACGTGGGTCCTGTGCTCCTATACCACTGGATTCAAGCTAGCCTGGCTGATGAAGGGTGAAGCCCTGAAACCGGTCAAAGGATGCTTGTTTCCGGTCCAGGGTGGACCTGGCTTGGCAGTTTGGGCTGGACTGTTCCCATAAGGAACAGGGTCAAGACTGATTTGCATATGGCTGGGTCTAAACTGGGGTGGTGTGTTGAGCAAAAGAATGATGGATTAAACCCAGATCCTTGTGACTGGGGGTGAATGTTTGCATTGTCCAGCATTCCGTCCATCAATTGTTTCTTTTGCATATTTTGCCCTTAGTGAGAAGGGTATGCCCAGACGTGGGTCCCGTGCTCCTATACCACTGGATTCAAGCTAGCCTGGCTGATGAAGGGTGATGCCCTGAAACCGGTCCCAGGATGCTTGTTTCCGGTACAGGGTGGACCTGGCTTGGCAGTTCGGGCTGGACTGTTCCCATAAGGAACAGGGTCAAGACTGATTTGCATATGGCTGGGTCAAAACGGGGGTGGTGTGGTGAGCAAAATAATGATGGATTAAACCCAGATCCTTGTGACTGGGGGTGAATGTTTGCATTGCCCATCATTCCGTCCATCAATTGTTTCTTCACTATCGCCACCAACAATATTGTGGCATACTAATATCAGGATACCAACAAAGGAGAGATCAAGGAAACATAGGGGAGCATCCCTTTCCCTGGGTTAATCAATAAGCAACAATGTGAAAGTTCCCGTTTGGGATCCAAAAGAGAAGAGGACAGATTGTCATACACAGGAATGATCAAGAAAAACTATTAGGTTTTTAAAAGAACCCTCACCCACCAACCTAATTGGTGGCATGCTTCATCATTTGGTTCCCAGCAGGGCTGCCGAGTGCAATCCAACTGTGCTGCGACGCCTGAATTACAGCGGTGCTGGTTTTTATTGTGTGTGTAAGGGGAAAGTGCTGAAAGTGAAGTTAAAAGTACCTCTAGAATACTCAATATCTGTCTTTATTCGCGAGTTTCTAGGGTACGGTTAAAATACAGTAGGGATAAAAGGGAGATATATATGGTCTACCTTATGCTCTCTCAAAAGGTCGACATGTTTCAGCCTTGACAGGGGTGCTGAGGCTTTCTTCAGGACCAGAATAAGTGCTTGGTGTGAATAACAGCACACACGCTAAGGTGTGCTGATGTGCAGTGAAATGACCATACTTACGGTTTCTACCGACTTTGTAACTACAAGAGCTACAATGAGTGGGTAGCTTTTAACAATCCCGGAGGGGGCGGACTCCTGTAGTCACACATTCGTCAAGGATGTCCGTCCACCATCAATACCTACTTCGGTCCTGCGCGGGATCACGATGGTGATCGAAGTCCTTGTATTAAGAGCAACTTCCTCCTTTCTGCGTCGCCTTTTAGGTCGATTTCCTTTCCAACCTCCGGGTACACTCAGGATGTGTTCCCCGTTGGGTCGTTGGTTGGGCTGGCGAGTCCTACGTCAGCGGTTTGGTGGACGGGGCCGAGCTCCGACTCATCCTGTAGTCAGAAATCCTCGAAGAAGAATCCACTAGGAGACGGAGAAGCCGTGGTCTGGTAGTGCGGCTGCAAACAACAAAAAGAAGGTAGAGCATAACGGGGAAAGTGTTCTTCCCGTGGGTCATGCTCGCTGTCAATGTAGGAAGGTCCTGACAAACTGTGACAAACACCAAAGGCTGAAAGAAGGACCCTAGAGTTTCCCAAACCTTATATTCATAAACATAAATTAGGGAGTAAGAACAATCTGCAGATGCGATGATCCTCGAAGAAGGGTGAGGAAAAATAGGACAGTAAGTTCCTCATTACCTGCTTTTACAACACAAATCATATCTTCTGTGAATTATACCATGCACCAACACTGCCAATGGACATCTGAGAAAAACAGTGTCCAATAGGAAACAAAGCTGCCACATAACACCAGCATAGTATTACAATGGTAGGTATAATAAAGATGGCTATCCATACAAAGAGAAAGCATCTGTCCCATCAGCTTCTTAAAGACACAACATATCAGCTATGACGATCTAGCCTCCCTATCCAGAGCCTGATAAAACTCTTACCTGTAGCAGTGCTTAAGTGCTTATATATATAGTGCAGGTGCCCAAATGTTTTCTTAGGATGCCACTGCACACATTCCCCCAGATTCCATCCAAGGCACAACCTACTGCCTTTATAGAGAGTGCCAAAGCCAGAATGCAGCGAGCCAGCCAAGGAGGTGAGTCAGTTTTCCACTTGAGGGGTTTAATGAGGCGTTCCCCCTTGGAAAATGTTCCCCTTGTGGCTTTCCATTTTTATGCAATTCCTTTACTCTCTTTTCCAAAGTACTGTAATTGCATTTGAGACATATGTCATCATTGCCCTGTGTGCTCTGTAAAGAGTCCAAGGATTCAATGAGCATGTAGTTAGATCGCCTACATTACACACTAGCAGACCCAATCAGAAACTTACAATGCCTTTTTGCCTCAGCTCCAGTACTCTCAGTCATTCCTTCATCCACTTCCTCATCTCACCAACATGGTCAACATGCGCTTACTTTGCTGAAAAAAACAACACTAAAACAGTAAAGCCCATGTACAATATTTGACCTGACTTAACACTGTGCGTTGACGTTGGCATTTGTATGACCAACTCAGCACCTGGAACATGATACTTATCAAGGTATCATCTTGGAACAACTCCCTTTAGAGTACTATCAGACAGGATGAATATGTTTGCCTGGATGGATTCCTTTCATGACTATGTGGTCTTTCCGCTGTTAACACTTATCCATCAAACCCTATGAATCATCTGGATTGATTTAAAAAGAAATAATTCTCCGCATCAGGATTATAAGGAACTTTAACACATTTGAGCCCTGACGAAGTTCAAAACCTGTTTGAACGAAACGCGTTGGCTGGATGCTCTTTTGTATGAGAAATTGTTTTTATGGATATGAATTAAAGAAAGAATAAACAAACTTTGAAATATATACGAGATCTTTGTGGACTACCATACTTCCGGGTGCACCATTCCATTCATTCTTTGATTCAGTTTCTGCTGGACAGTGGTACAGAACGAAGGCGTGTACCGGAATAGAAGTGAATGGAACCATAATTTGTTCGAACTTTGAGTGAGGTGCAGCCACTTCAGTCCGCCCTTGGTGTGTTTTTTGGTTACTTTAACACTGCAAGTTGTCTATCACTCTGTGACTTTCTTAATGCTGAAACAGTGCCACGCAGAAATTGGCAGACCCTGCAGTTCCACCTCGACACTTAAGTGCTGAATTCACACTCCCACAACCGTGAGCTGACTTTCCAACCACGTCTTGTACAGAAATGGAAACAGAGGGAAACCCTCAGAGAGAAAGCTCTAGCAGCAGAAAAATACAACGCGGTACATCCCTGTTTTACTTACATTGGAGTGAGTCACATTTTAGGAGTAAGAAAGCAAAAGGAAAATGTGGGGAAATATTTGTGAAAAATTTCAAAATCCTACTTCTGATGTACTTCTGAATAGAGAAAGTTATGTGAGGTCATTACTATCAACATGCTGTGCAATATGGAATTTCAGAAAACAAGCAAAAGTTGGCAAGTGGGGTGGTCTCTAATACACAGTAGAAAAGACCCGAAAGTCTGAAGAGATGGGAACCCGCTGGAGTTTGGGATTCAGAGCCTTGAGTAAGGTACAGCTTGTCAGTGAGTTTAGGTGTCGGGTCTCTTCTATTGTATATGTCTGTGTTAATGCTGAGATTACTTACTGGTAATAGCTTTACTCTGACTCCTTTTCTTGCCATGATGAACCACTACTACTAGACCCCTGAGCCTCCCTTCACAATCTTCCTTTAAGCTATAAAAGCCCCTCCTTACTTCCTGTTAGGTACCAAGACCATGATATCACACAGTTGGACTGGCCGTCAGGGCGAGAGGGAGGAGCGGATTCATCATGGTGAGAGAAGGACTCAGAATAATGCCATTACCGGTAAGTAATCGCAGCATTACCTCCTCATTCCTCTTGCCATTATAGAGCACTACATGAGATGTACCCAAGCCACAAACCAGACAAGGACAGCTGTAATGCATATACAGAAACCAACTTTAATCAACATAAGAATAAACTATTACAACACAGATGCCAACATTTTGGTACTCAAAAGATCCGGCACCTCCGGACCCTGCACCAGCCGATAATGATTCACAAAAGTAGAAGGGACCACCCAAGAGGAAGCCAAACAGATTTCCTGCAAAGAAGCCCTCTGAACCTCAGCAACAGAAGAGGACATGCACCTAGTAGACCTCCCCTGGATCCCCAGAGGAGGCGACAAACCAAACTGCTTGTATGCTAACAGAATCACAGATCTGATCCACCTGCTCAAGGTCGGAGTAAAAGGCTTACCCCCGAAATGAGCTGGACAAAATTTACAAACAAAGTGGAGGAAACCCGAAACTCCTTCACCCATTCCAGGTAGACCAAAACCCCTCTCCGAACATCAAGAGAATGAAGTGCCACCTCCTCAGGAGTCTGAGGGTCCAGGAAAAATACAAGAAGAATCACTTCCTGCTGTAGATAGAACATATACTTCACCTTTGGGACAAATCCAGGACCCAATCGAAGGACAATCCTGTCTTCAAAGACCCGAAAAAAAGGAGGGAGAAAAGGCAGAGAATCCAACTCACCCAAGCGGCAAGAAGAAGTAATGGCCACCAAGAAGAATACTTTCAGAGTCAGAAGTTGGATTTCCACTGAAGACAAATGTTCAAATGTGGGATATTTGAGACCCTGCAACACCAACTGCAAATCCTAGGAGGAACACACCACCTGCAGGACAGGATTAAGATTCGAAAAACCCTTAAACTATTTAGAGACCATCCCCTGATCGTCCACCAGACCACCCCATGGGGATCGAAAAAGCCTTAAAAGCCGCCCACAGAATCTTAAGAGCGGCTGGACTGAGGCCCAACGGAAACCCATCCTGAAGAAACTCGGAGACCTGTGTGAGAGACACAGAAAAGGTAAGCAGGTGCTTCTGATCATACTATCATTAAAAAGGCTTCCAGTGCTGGGCATACGAAGACCTGGAGGACACCCTCCTGGAAGCCTGCACAGAGGAAGAGACTGATTCTGAAAGACCCTGAAAAATCAATCTTTCCATCCAACTTCCAAGCCGTCAGCTTGATTTTCGCCAGAGACCTGACCTGGAGAACCCCAGAAAACTCAGAGGGGAAGGGAACAAGGGAAGCCGCCACTCCTGACCCACCCTCATCGCTATCAGAAGAGGACACCAGATAGAGACGGGGCCATGCTGAAGCCATCAGAATGGTCTGAGTCCTCTCCCTCCGAACCTGAATCAGAAACTTCTAGATTAAAGGAAATGGAGGGAAAGCAAACATCAGGCCGTATGGCCAAGAAGATGTCAGTGCATCCACTCCCGACATCAACTCCTCCCATCCCAGGAAAGAAAATAAGAGTAGAAGTGAATTGCAAAGACTTGCAAACAGATCCTACCAGGGGCATCCCCACAGCTTACACACCCTTGCAAGCACCCAGGGAAAAGGGCAAAATTCCTGAGAGGATGGAATTTCCCTGCTCATGTGATCGGCCTGAGAATTCAGAAGTCCATCAATGTAAATGGCCCGGAGAGAACCACAGAAACAGCTGTTCCATAATCTGTGACAATGAGAGGGCTCTTGTCCCCCCGCCAATTGACATAGGACTTGGCAGTGGTATCGTCTGTCTGAATGACAACATCCTTGCCCAAAAGCAGGTGAGAAAAGTGAAGGAGGGCTAGACGAGTCACCTCTAGTTTCCTCCAATTGGACGACTGGCAAATCTGGCTGACATCCCATAAGACCTTGACCTGAAGGGCTCCTGAACATGACCCCCAACCACTTTTGCTGGCATCCATCGTGTTCACCACCTTAATAGGAGCAGACAAAGGAACACCCTTCAGGATGTTGGAAGGAATGAGCCAGCACTCCAGCTCCCTCTGGATTACCATTGTTACCGGAAGCCGACAAGTCATATCCTGTACATTGGGAACCCACTGACTCAAGATGAATCTCATGAGGACATTGAGGTGCCACCTGGCCCAGGGGACCAAAAACACATTTGCAGCCAGATCACCCTGCTCCCTCATCCGGAGCGAGACCAGCTGAAAAGGAGCTGACAACAGGTCCCACAAATGAGAGTGAATCTTGACCACTCCCAAGTCCGGCAGAATGACCATGCCCAGATCCATCCAGAACCGAACCCCTATGAATATGCAATACTGCACCAGAGTTAGCTGGGATTTCTTCGCATTCACCAAAAACCCATGAGAAGACAAAAGATCCTGAACTGTGACCACATGAGAGGAGGTCAGGAGAAGAGATGCCCCCTTGCCCAGGCAGTCGTCAAGGTAGGGAAAGATGGAAATCCCCTGCAGGTGGCGAACAGCCATCAAAGGCTGAAAACACACGTGGGGCTGACATCCACCTGAAGGGCAGCACCCTCAACTGCTAATGCGCTGTACCCACAGCAAATCTCCGAAACCTTTGATGACTTTGATGGATAGGGACATGCAGCTATGCATGCTGAAGGCCGATGGTCTCCTTAAACTCTCCTGGAGACATCAGAGGAATAAGAAGCTGCAATGACAACATCTTGAAAGGAATGGTAGACACCCAGCGATTGAGTCGCTTCAGGTCCAACATAGGCCAAAACTCCCCTGACACCTTCTGGAATAGAAAGAGTATTGAATACTCCCCCTGACCAGCCTGATCCTGAGGCACGGAAATGATTGCAGTTTTCTGCAGCAGGGTAGCAACATCAGCCAACAGGGTTGCCCTCCCTACTGGATTCCTTGGAATAGGAGTAGGGATGCACCCCATATCGGAAGGAGGAGAGACGACGAAGTCGATAAAATAACCACTCCGAATGATACTCAGTACCCAAGCTTCTGTAATGGGGAGAGCTCATACTGAAAGAAAACCTCCCATCCTGCCTCCTACAGTACCCAGATACAATGTACTGCCATAGTCAGGACCGCTGATTCGAAGGTCCTGCCTTAGCAGAAGCATCCTGTTGCTTGTTCCTCCGGGGCTGGAATCTTCTCCTACGGAACAAATAAGAGCGGGTATCCTTACGAGTAGAATCTCTGGTGTCCCTAGTCTCCATCCGTTTCCAAGGTTTTGCTGATTTCTCAGAAGATGCCCTCCCTATAACACCAGGTATGTTTCTTGTCTTTAAAGAACTTTTTGATAAGCCTATCCAAGCACTCACCAAACAACCTGCAATCCTCAAATGGCAGTTTCAGAAAATATTTCTTTGCCAGATCCGCTCTCCAGTCCCGTAACCAGAGATTTATTTTGTCCATTATTGCAGAAGAAGAAGCCATTGAGGCCTCCTTGATAATGTTTGCAGACACATCCACTAGGAATTTCGACTGCTGTTCCATGCGCAGCAGAACATCAGCAACCTCTGAACCTTCCTGCATGGCCTGAGCCAGAACCTTAAAGTCCTTATTCAAAGCCTGCGCAGTCAAGGCCCCATAAGTAGCAGTTCTAACAATCAGATTCAAAGCCACAAAAGATTTCTTAAGGCCACCATCAACTTTGCGATTTACTTGGTCTGAGGGAAAATAGTCATCTGGATTGAGAGATGATCTGCCAATCAGTGGAGTCAGGATGAAATCCATTTTAATGGTGTGGGATAACAATTTATCACCATCTTCCAGAGCATAAGCCATATGGAGATACCGTGGAATTTGGTTGTGCTCAGCTCAGTTTCCTCCCAGGACCGGCAGATGGCATCTTTTATCCTAGGATGCAAAGGCAACGACATCGCCGCAGGCCTTGCAAATTGCGAGAAGAAATCCTCAGCAACACTCTCCACCGGAGGTAGTGCCATATCCCGGTTATGTCTGATATGAGACAAAATATCAGCCAACTCCTCTCTGGAAATAAACTTTCCACCTACTGCCACCTGTTGCTCAGGACACGACTCTGAAGAATAAATCAGAGTCCAGTTTGTCAGAGTGAGAGGATGGTTTCCTAGATGTACACTTCCCAGCCAAAGCTTTAGCCATCGCTGCTAGTTTGGACCTCAAGTGCTGACAGAGAAACTGCACCAACAGTAGGGGTACTGTCAACACGCCTACTTGGCACATCCTGATGACTGCCATCCCCTTTGGCAGAGAAATGCATCTGGGAGCGCCGTCTCTTATAAGCTCTCCTTGCTTCCATAGTATCGCATATACCAAGCTGTCTATAGCCTAGAGATCTGTCCCATTGGCCACCAGTCCCCTCAACAAGAAGAACCAATCAAAATGACTGTCTGAATCCCAAAGGAAATAGCCGGAAATACACTACCAATTAAAAATCTTTAGCTAAAATAAACATAGCTGCTATGGTTTCAGATTGCTTATGTGTGGCATTTTCATAATTTCAGTGTAACTATGAGTGACATTCAATAACTATGAGATAAACTTTCTCGCGAGCAAAAGCAAGCAGTGAAGACAAGGGAAACATATAAACATCATAAAATTACACCCATTTGAGGAACAATAAACTCTAAAGAAGATCTTAAAACTACTACAAAGCTCGATAAATGGAAGGGGACCTCAGTGACTACTCTGTCAGGCCATGAGACACCGCAGGACACAATGGGGGCAAGCGTTTTGCCGGAAAATAACAACAGCAAGGTACCACCATCAGGATCCACATGAGGGTGCTGTCTTTGCCAGTGCCATGGGTTCAGATAGATGTTTATATTTATCAAGCGCTTCACCGAGAGAAACAAAGAGGGCACGTGATTCGCTCACTCTGAGCCGGACGGGGTGAATCTGGTTCATTGAGCAACTTAAAAATTCACAGAACAATATATTCCCAAATGTTTGCAGACTATTAGTGCACAAGTCAGGTTGCACTGCACTGCAGTAGCTGCTAAAATTAATGAACTTTATAACGGATGGCTTCTGCCCACAACAGCAGGCACACAGAGTTGAGCACAGCTGAGCAGCACACTGACACTGTCGGTGACAGTACTGTACACACTAGGGGTGGCTGTAGAGTCAAGTCAAGTCTGTCAGTGCAGTGGCGGTGGTCGGGGGGTTGGAGAAAGCGGCAGTACCGTGGGAACTACTAAGGCTTTAAGCCTCCTTCCAGCGCAGGGAGATGATCATGACTGAACTGTCAATGAGACTGGCCATTCTAACACCAATAACTCCCATCAGACGTAGCATGACCCAACCCAATACTTCCTAACTCCATTAACAGCACCAGTAGCATCCTGCCCTAGAGATTGTCTTCAAACCCTATACACATCCAACAGATCTATCGCCGATGAATGCACTATAACCCTGTTTACATCCAGCTTAGCCAGTTCAAACCCATTTTAGCCCCATTTGCATCCACCATAACCAGTGTGGCCCTGCCCAGTCCATTCTAGCCTCATTAATACCCATCAGAACCAGTGTGGCCCTGTTAAGTACATTCTGGCCCCATGAACACCCATCAGAGCCAGCCTGGTCCTGACCAGTCCCCTTTAGTAGCTTTATTCCCAACGTGAACTAGTCAGCAATGCCCGGTGGATGTAAACACCAAAAACAGCCATCCAACTCAGCCTGTTCAAGCCATTCTTGGCCCAGGTACATCAACCACAACCAGCCAATGGGATTGCTACCAGGTCATTTTTCACTGGCCTGATGAGTATTTTAATGTTGTGGTTGGCACAAGAATTAGGAAAATTAATCACTGAAAGATGGTATGTTTTCCTCTTATCAGTGCATACTTACAACAGCAAACGTAACAATCAAGTACTTTTAAATGTGTTCCAGAACTGCTTTAATGGTCAATGACTGAAAAAGCACACAAACAAGGGCAGAACAGCAGTGTTAAAAATGAATGCTGTTGATTTTATACAAAGTCCTGTTTACCATGTCTTGGCCTTTGCAGAATATTACAAAATTATTCTCTGGGAGATATGTAGACCCTACTGGCCTATCTCAGACCATTTTAACCCCGTTCAGAACTTACCTAGGATGTCTTCATCGGGCCGGGAGGAGCTGGGGGTGACTATGTCGTGCTCTGCTTTGCTGAAAACTGCATGAGGAAGGCCTGCTTTGGCCATATGGTGATCCGCTGCTTCTGCTACAGGCTGGCAGAGCTATTAAAAATCTATGGTAGCACAGCCAACTTGAGCTTTCTGTTCACTCTTTATAAAATTGTAATGAAAACGTTACACTGAAAAAGTTCTGCCCTGATTCCTCTGCACAGCACTTGGCTGAGTGCAAAGCCTGTGTGTCTCTAAAATCACAGGACTGGGCTATGAGGCTGTTGCACTGCACAAGGAGTAAAAGTGCCAGATCTGTTGGCACCTGAGGCACGTGATGGCTGAACCAGGAGAAAGCTCTGTGTAAACAAAAGCAAACAACTTAGCCGGGCGCAGGCCGGTTTCCATAGCAACTGGTCACCTCTCCATGACCTGGGCCCAGCTCATTCTTCAAATGCTGCAAGTTGTTTCTCAGGTGCCTAATAAGGGGAGAATTACAAGGAGGGGCTGGCTGGGAGAGTAGAGAGGTGGGAGAGCCATGTGATTATTTTACCTGTGCCCACTATGACTACTGAGTTAGTGTCCACTCAGGGTCCTGCCGTTCATCCTTCTGCAGTGAGCACAGCAACAGTGGACATACTGGAGCTGCAGCCTTGAACACTGATCTGCAGGGACATGCCCGGAAAACAACAGGTGCCGAATCCATGTGAGCGTGGGCCGGCACTTGATGTTGCTTATGTTGAAAGTCAACTTTCTCTCTCTCAAAACGTACTACTCGAGAAGAGTCTCGGTCACCATAGCAACGGGTTAGCCGAAGTCGGAAGGCTAAGATAACAGCTGCCTGGTGCAGCAAGCAGAGCAGCAATACACAATAAGCTTGTGCCTGAGCTTCTTTTATTTAAGCTTTCATGATTCACACATTGTCGTATATGCGTGACTAATGCATTTTGGTGTAGTGATGCAGACACAATCACTAAAATGAGTTAGTCTAACGCCTAATTCGTGGTCGTTGGCAGTGCTGAATAAAACATGAGAGCAGAAGAAACTCACCACCGAGAAGTCACCATCTCTCTGGCAACTGAGACACACCCCTGCAGCACAGAGGGAGGCACTGCAGTCCCAGAACCCTGAAGCAGTGAGGCAAAAGGGAGAGACATGTGCGCTCCAGCCCATAGCACAGCCAACAGGCTAGCCACACTGTACATCAGCTCCCCAGAAGTACAAACGCCTACCGGCCACCTCCCACAAGGTTGGGCCGACAAGCCATGTCTTGTGCACAATGTATTGAACCACCAGTTCCTCCTGGCCCCACGAGGCAAGAGAGGCATCCGAAGACAAGCTGGAGCAGGCGCACTGCGCTTGCCAGAAGAAATTACACACAAAAGGAACAGGAAGTAAGGAGGGGGGCATTTATAGCTTAAAGGAACATTATGAAGTTAGGCAAGGGGACTCACATAGTGATTCGTCATGGCAAGAGGGATGAGGAGGTAATGGTAAATCTACTTGTATCTTTCTTTTTTTAGTGGTGCCTCGATACCCTAGGATAGAAGTGTGTAGTATCCTGTAACATTTCTCTGTGCTGTGTATATCTTTAATTCTTTAGTGATGTGTCACTCCAGAATGTATTTGTTACTTAGCAACTGTTAGAATTGTGACTGTGTTGGTTGGAGCTGTTGATGGAGCCGGAGCTGTCCGACTCCACTGACCATGTAGCCATTAATAGATCAACTTTATCACTTCTACGTGCGTGGTCACTACAAAATATTTGGCGACGATCTTTGACTACATGGTGATTGAACCCAAAGTGTGCTGTGGACTTCCTTGGGAGACTATTGCCTGTTTTCTTCAATGAGAGCCGGTGAGCCCCTTGTCTCGGTGAGCAAAGTTATCGTCAGCGTCGAACTGTGTGGACTGTGCTGCCAGTGAGGTAGGACCTCTTTGACTCTACCGCATTTGCGCTTTTGTGGGACCCAAGCTTCAACTAGATTCATTTACCTTTGAATCTCTTCCCAACTGCCTTCCTGCACCACGCGCTCCCTCCTCGCACCATTGTCCTACTCATGGGCCGCTCTCGTCACGCCATTGTTCCTTCCACAAACTTTTACTGCGAGCCGCTCTCCTACTCTGTTCCAGCTGGCACTTATGATTTCGAGGCAAGGAAGTCCACGTTGATTACGTCAAGACGTACGGCGACGTCCGCGGCCATCTTTGATGGTTGAGAAGTAACTCCTTCAATATCATTGGATTCAAGGTTTTCAGAACAGCGCATTCGCCGCTGCAACGCTTCCTTGAACACAAGGCTTGGTTTTCAACAGTGCATTCGCCGCTACAACGCTTCATTAGATACAAGCTTTCCCGAACTGCGCATCTCCCCCTGCTATATTTCTTCACACTGTGGGAAGAAAACCATCTTCGTGCATGCTGATTTATTTACGGTGATGCACACACCATTCCTCATTTTTCATAACAAATCTGTGCTCAGTTAAACCTTCGTCCACGGTGATGCACACACCTTAAACATGTTTAATACTGTGTGTTCATTAAATTTCTTTCTTCTTGGTAAACATTGAGGCACACACTTTCACATCTCTTTTCATTGTGCACACTCGGAAGACAACAATGATGCACACACTCCAGATCTCCAACCAAAGTGGGCTGTGAATCACACATATTAATAAATTTTGTCGTGCACACCTATAGTTCACAGGCATTTGTGCACACATTTTCTTTTTTCTATGTTTTATTTCAACTATTCACAACATCTTGGATTTCCCTCAAACATTTTTGCTTTTGTTTCTATTCTTTCTCTTCCTCTTGTTTTACTGTGTTAAGATATGTGCACTATGCTAGCTGTTAGTCCTCTGCCTGCATTTTTAGACTCAAAAGGAGAACCTGCAGTCAGGTGGTAAATCTGGCATGATTCCTTTGAGACATATTTGGGTGCCATTGGTGCTTCAAGATTTGCTGCAGAAAGAAAGAAGTGTTTACTACTACACTCTCTAGGGTTTGAAGGAAGATCCATTTTTAAACATTTGCCTCCAATGTCGCAAGAGGAACTACAGGGTATTGATGAGTACTGTGAGACTGTGTTAAAATTAAAACACAGGCTCGATAAACAACCCAGCCTTATGGTACTTAGGCATAAATCTTTCAAAAGAAAGCAAACTGAATCGGAAGATGTGGACTCTTATATCTCTGTGTTATGCAGACTTGCAGCTGATTGCAGATTTGAGAATTTCACAGACCAACTTATCAGGGATCAGTTTGTCTGCCAATGTAAAGATAAAAACATCAGACAAAAATTATTGAGCATAGGTGATCCATCCTTGGTTGAAACCATCAAAGTGGCTAAAAGCATCGAAATATCGATGGTCTCATTGAAGGAATTGGACGAAAAACTCAATGATGTTGTTAACGTAGTCAATGTTAATAACCCTGTGAAACAACGAGTTAAGTCAAATCAAAATTTTGCTAATATGTCTTCCAAGTCTAAACCTGATATGTTTAACTCCAACAAGGTGAATGGTGGAAACATGTGTCTTAGATGTGGTAACCCCACACTTCTCAAGGGATCCAGGTGCCCTGCTATTAATATAATGTGCAATTATTGCAAGAAGGTGGGCCATTTTGCAAAAAGTTTGCCTGAAGAAGAAGGGTTTCAAGAAACCCACTGTGTATGCAGTCGAGTCTGACGAAGATTACGATTCTGAGGTCATATCCATAGTCAGGAGTGAAGATGATGGAAATTTTGATCCAAAATATCATTTTCCTCACGGTGTGGTTGAAGGCCATCCTTCGTCTTGTATTGATCCTATCGTGGCCATTGTTGTGGGTTGTCACACTATTAAGCTGTTGGTAGATTCTGGGGCAAAGATCACCATGATCACACAAAAGCTTTTTGAAGAAACTTGGAAGGGTTCACAGGCGTGATCTCCACCTGATCGATCACCTGTATCATATGAAGGGCAGAAAATTGAATTGATGGGTTTCTTTGAGGAAGAAATGAGGTTTAAAGGGAGGAGAATCAAAGGGAAAGTGTATATCGCACTAAAAGGTCTAAACATTTTAGGGTGGTTTCACCAAGGCCTTTTTGGAATGATTCTGAAGCCTGGTGCGAAGGAACAAGTGTTGGTAGTGAGTAATGAAGAAGAAGGTCATGTGTGCAAAAGTAAGTTTCCTGAAGTTTTCGGGAGTGGTTTAGGTAGAATAAAAGGATTTAAACACAAAATTATTGTTAAAGATGGGGCAATACCAGTAAAGCATTAACTCAGAGGTGTATCCTTTAGTGTTAGGGAGGATTTAGAGAAGGAATTAAAGAATCTTGTGCGAAGGGCATCAATGAGCCCACAGAGTCTTCTTTGTGGCTTTCTCCCTTAGTGGCGGCCAGAAAAAGGGGAGGGGATATTCGGGTCTGTGTGGACTTGAGATCGTTAAACAGAGAAATTTGGGTGGACACTCATCCCCTACCTAAAATCAGTGATTTGTTCTCGTCCTCCAAGGGAGCGTGTTTCTTCACTACACTTGATCTAGCCAGTGCATACCACCAGGTGGAACTGGATCACGAATCTTGTCATTTGACCGCATTTGTTTCACCCCTAGGTACCTTTCGCTATTGCCGTATGCCTTTCTGCTTAGCGTCAGCAGCCTCTGTGTTTCAGAGAATTATGGGAAATATTCTTAAAGAGGTTGATGGAGTTTTAGTCTTTCAGGACGATGTCCTCATTTTTGGTAAAGATGTTGCTTCTCATGACACTGTTCTTCATAAAGTGTTGACTCTGTTTAAAAAACACAGTGTGGTTTTAAAAGAGGAGAAATGCGAATTTATGTGTTCCAAAGTAGAGTATTTGGGACATGTAATTTCGCGTGATGGAGTCAATCCCAAACCAGGGTTGTTGGAAGCCATTGTTGAGGCTCCTGTTCCTGTAGACAAGTCAGGTGTAAAATCCCTGCTTGGATTATGTGTGTACTATTCCAGGTTCATTCACAACTTTGCGCCCATTTTGCGACCCATCAGTAATCTTCTAAAAAAGGGTGTGAAGTTTGAGTGGTGTGGTGAGGTGAGTGTGTAACAGCTCTCAATGTAGTTAAGTCTGCATTAAAGAATAGTTCTGCCCTTAAGCCCTTTGATCCTAGCCTTCCCTGCTGTGTCACAGTGGATGCCAGCCAGGTGGGTCTTGGCGCCACGTTGACACTGTCGGAAGCTGGATTAGAAAACACTGTCGGATTTGCTTCCAGGGTACTAAGAGCAGCCGAACTACAATATTCTGTCATCGAAAGGGAGCTGTTGGCTTGCACTTGGGCTATTGAGAAATTCCACCCCTACATTTGGGGTAAACGTTTTCTATTGCAGACTGATTATAAGCCTTTGGTGAGCATTCTGGGTGGCAGCATGAGCAAATGTTGCACTCCGAGAATATTGCGGATGGTCACTAGATTTCTCCAATATCAATTTGATGTCAAACACATATCAGGGGGGGAAAATGGGAGAGCTGATTTTTTTATCTCGTTTTCCTGTCAAGTCAGATGATCTGGAGGAAGTCAGGCTTGATGACTTCACCAGTGAGGATTGTGATGATTGCTTGGTGGCTGTTCTGGAAATACCTGGTTTGAATCTATGTTCTGAAACTGAATGGATGCAAGCTTTAGAAACTGACTGTGTGCTGCAAGAGGTGTGTTTGTATGTGAAGAATGGATGGTCCGGGTAAAAGGTCCTGTCATCGCCGCTTCAACCATTCTGGAAGGTGGAAAGTGAACTTTTTCTTGAAGATGGTTTGCTTCTCAGAGCTGATAAATTTGTTCTCCCAAATGTTTTCCGTAAAGACATTGTTCAAAGGGCTCATGAGGGGCATCTTGGGTCCACTCTTACCAAGCGGCGTATTCGGGACACATATTGGTGGCCGAGTATGGATGCTGAAATTGATGATGCTGTTTCTGTGTGTTGTGTGTGTGTTTGGCGGCGGACAAAAGTCTAAAAGTGTCTGTTCCTCCTTTGATGTCAATTGAATGTCCACAAGGTCCGTGGTTGAAACTGGGCATTGATGTCATGGGACCCTATGACATTCTTCCAGGAGGATTCTGTTTCATTTTGGTCCTCTTGGATTATGCATCAAAATGGCCAGAGGTCAAGCTGGTGAAAGAATCTAGTGCCAAGAGTATTGTTGAGTTTTTGAGG
Source organism: Calotriton arnoldi (assembly GCA_963921515.1). Lineage (NCBI taxonomy): Eukaryota > Metazoa > Chordata > Amphibia > Caudata > Salamandridae > Calotriton > Calotriton arnoldi. The sequence goes on from CAWUFW010018251.1 coordinate 115,732, forward strand.
CAGGTGTGGCTGAGAGAAGGTTTTCCAGAGGTTTTAGTCTCTGATAATGGAAAACAGTCCATAAGTAGTGAATTTCAGTCATTCCTTCTTAAATCTGGTGTCAAGCACAAGAAGAGTTCCTTATATCACCCTCAGACTAATGGTCTTGTGGAAAGGATGAATCGGGTGGTGGGGGAGTGCGTCAGGTGGGCCAGAGCGGGAAACCATGACGTACATAAGGCTTTAGATAGTATGGTGTGGTTTTATAGAACAACGCCTCACACCTCCACGAAGATATCACCATTTGAGCTGGTGAGGGGAAGGAAGGCTAACACGAGTTTCAGGCCTGGTTGGATGGCTAAATGGGTCAAGTCAGAGTAGGACGTTTCGCAGTTGATGTCCATCATTAAAGAAAATATGTCTGGTACTAAGGCAAAACAAAAAGAGTGGTATGACACGAAAAGGGGTGTCAAATTGGTTCCACTCGAGGTGGGGAGCATGATCAAGATCAAATCTCCGGTTCATACGAAAAAGGTGATAGCAAGTTTAGTGAACCTGTTAAAGTGATCAAAATTGTTGGGAATGCTGTTAAAGTCATGGGAGGTCCTTGGTGGAATCTCAACAGAGTGGTGAAAGTTTGTGTTAAAGAACCCATTCCTTTGTGTGAGGATACTGTTCCACCTTGTTTTGACCAAACCAATATTAGGAGGAGTTCCAGAGTTGTTGTTAAACCTGCAAGATACAGATTGTAATGGGAGGTTTTATTTATTAGCCTGCTCTTCAGTTTATATGGTTTTTTTTTTTAGGAAGAAGGGAAGATATGTAGTGCCCTGTAACATTTCTCTGTGCTGTGTATATCTTTAATTCTTTAGTGATGTGTCATTCCAGAATGTATTTGTCACTTAGCAACTGTTAGAATTGTGACTATGTTGGTTGGAGATGTTGATGGAGCTGGTGCTGTCCGACTCCACTGACCATGTAGCCATTAATAAATCAACTTTATCACTTCTACGTGCGTGGTCACTGCAAAGTGTTACCATAAAAACATGTTTTATGTTTTATTAGTCTACATCTGTACTTCTTTCAACATCAAGGGTGGTTTGTTAAAAGTTCTTGAGAGACATTTTGTTCTTTCCACTGGAGGATTTTGAAATAATAAATATTAGTGCATCCATAAAGCCACAGGTTTCAGTCAAGAAAGGAGCAGCTCATCTTGGGGAGTAGTCATGTAGAAAAACAAAACTTGACAGAGAAGAGTGAGTTCGTAAAGCTTCAGCCAGGGAAAAGTTTACAAAATGCATTCAACCCTCTTCCATAACGGCTGTGAAGATGCCGTTCCTAGGGCCCGGTTGGAGCTCCACATGCAGTTAGCAGCACCAGAACCCAGCTCTGGGGAGCATTCTACAATGAGTATCAGTGGGTGTCTTGAAGTTAGCGTCCAGGGGCAGATTTACAAGAAACTGACGCATCTGTAGAGATGCGTCAGTTTCCCTGCGCCAACCTACGATACCCTTGCGCCACCATGAATGCGCCATATTTACAATACAGCGCACCATGTCGCAAGGATTGACAGATGCATCAGAAATTCTGATGCATCTGTTGGCCCAAAAGTCACGCATTGCTGAAGTCGTGTGGCAAGCACGACGCAACTCCAGCTATGCATGGTGAGGCCTATACTTATTGTACTGCGTCACTCCTTACGCCTGCTTCAAGCAGGCGAAAGGTTTTGATGCAGTGGCGTCCTAGAAGTGGCGCAGTGAAATCTTGTAGATTTCGCTGCGTCACTTTTATGAGGCTTTCCTGCGTTGGAACGCCCACCTGCATACATTATACCTGACGCAGGTACAATGTGACGCAGGGCTGTACAACGTGACGCATCTCCCTAGATGCGTCACGTTGTAAATTGGCCGTATTGTTTACGCCGCCACTGCGTCACAAAAGTGACGCAACGGCAGCCCAAAAGTGTCGCAAGGGACTTGTAAATCTGCTGCTTGGTTCTTTGTGCTCCGAACCCTAAAACTACTGTTGACGTATCTATAGCATGTGCACTTTATTTTGCACTTTATCAAAGTACTTACTGTATATATTCATTTTGTAATGCTAGTACATGGTTTTTCTCTTATGGTATTGAATTGATTTGTTGTATTTTAGAGAATAGTATGGTCTTTGTGAGTTTAGGCCAAAGTCTGCAAGTTATAAGTATAATTTATCCTTTATGCACTATACATGCACTTTACTATGCACACTTCTAAAACACCCTCTGCATTCCCCATTTCATAATGCTAGAACATGGTCTTCTATGCTACTGGCTGCATCCAACTGTGTTTTATAGTTTTAGTAATTTTAACATAGGGTTTAACGGTAAATGTTATTGACTGGAATATTGTATACACCCCTGACATGTGCAGGTCTGGGGAATTGCATGTATAATTGACTGATATGGGATAAGCATAAACGGTATGAATTTGCATCTTTAATGGTATATTTTGAACCGAATAAAGATTATTACTACTACTACTACTGTTGACGTGTGGCTTTGAGATCTCTCAGTCCCCTGTCACGAGTAGCTCACCAAGGCCTGCTTTTTTTCCCTGCGCCGTGTGGAGCATGTACTTTCGTTTCTACAACCGTGCATACACGATTTTGGACTGGGGGTTAATTCCACATGACACAGAACAATGGGGGTCTGTGAGGAGCAGGTAGAAGAAAACAACTCCGCTTGTAATAAGTGCAGGTATGAGTTCTAGTTACCAATGCCTGTGAAAACGTTGCCCTTTCCTGCTCATGGAGTTTTGCTTTCTCAGTTATGACTTCAAGACTGCGAGTACCAGAATGCAATGGAACAAACAATACCGGGAGACCTAGTTGCACACAACAATGTAGAGTTTTAGTACGGCGCCTTCAATTACAGTGCTGTTTTTATATGCACATTGTAGTGACCTGGGGGCAGGGCACTAGGACCCTGCAGTGGACTGTGGGGACACCAAGGGAACCGGACACCACATCCGGTCAAGGGGGAAGAGGGACAGTACAGATCGAGATAGAAGCGTGGGCAGACGTGCGTGGACACAGCGCAGCGCATGTATACCAATAAAGAAACTGCAGATCCTTACCTGTCTCCCGTGCATCTGTGGGGATAGGGACACGACAACTGGCGACGAAGGTGGGATCGTCCACCACCCTTCAGAAGAGCAGAAGTGGATCGGATCGTTTGTTCCCCCGAAGAAAGCGTGACGGAACCAGGAGCCCACCCTGGTCCGCTGGCCAACACAAGGAACATCGTGGCAATCGGCGCGGCGGTAAAGAAGAAAAAGCGGAGCCAGGAGCCCACCCTGGTCCGAGTCAAGCAGCAAAGAAACAGCGACGCGGGAGCCCACCCCGACCGCCGAAATAGCGGTAAGAGCGCTGCGAGAGGAGAGAAGCAAAGCATCGGCCAGCAAACAGAAGAGCCAACAAGCGTCTGCACCCGAGAGTGCTCAGAGAGAACTAAACAGAAAGACGCCGCTAGTTCAAACGAACTATCGCGAGAGCGGCGGCCATTTTGAGGACAGGCAGAGCAGGCCAATTAGAAGCCAGGAATAGCGGCGGCCATTTTGAGAGGTCAGGCAAAGCGAGAGGAACAAAGAAACATCGCGAGACTACGGCGGCCATTTTGGAGTCAGGCAACTAAGCCAATAAGAACAAAATACAGCGCGGCGGCCATTTTGAAGTCAGGCGGCCATTGTAATAGATAGGGAAACAGAAAAACAGAGCGAAAGAGTCAAAAAGAAGAAGGAAACAGTGGAAATAAAGCGCAATAAAGAGGAAACAAAGGGACAAATACAGAAATTAAGGAAATAAAAAGAGGAAGAAGAGTAGAGGAGTGCCAAGGAAGGAAATGAGCGACAACGATGAGAAACAAAGCACGCAAGCAGTCTTCCGCAGGCCTTTACCATTCAGCCTATCGGAGCCGCAGGCAGGCATCCGGTGGGAAAGATGGATCAGAAACTTTGAGCGCTACATGAGTGCCACGGACGTCCCGGATAACAACCAACTGCACCTACTTTTGAATCTAGCAGGGGATGAGATAGAAGATCTACTGCTAACGTTTCCTGTTGAACAAACACAGAACTACAAGGGAGTGATAAAGTGTCTCACACAAAAATTCGACCCCCAACGCAACGTTGATTTCGAAAGATACACGTTCAACACGTGTGCCAGCAAGGCGAAGAGAGCCTAGATGACTTTGCAACGAGACTGAGAAAACTGGTCACGTACTGCGAATTTGACAAGTTTGACAATGAGCAAGCGATAAGACTGCGAATAATTGAGGGCTGTAAATCAGTAGAATTCCGAGCACGAGTGCTGAAAGAACCAACGACGCTGGAAAAGATATTAACAATGGCTTGCACAGAAGCACGAGCAACGGAACAGGCAAAGCAGATGGAAATTGGAAAGGAGAAGAGAGAAGCACTAGCACATCGCGTCACGAGGAACGTAAACAAGAAGGAATTCCAGACGCCGGTCCCACCACGGAAGGGCGAACAAACATGTTACAGATGCGGGCTCGAGTTTCCCCACATCGGCGCCTGCCCAGCAATGGGCCAGAAGTGCAGAAAATGCAACAGGGACAACCACTTCTCAAGCGTGTGCATGACCAGGCAATTCAGAGGTGAGAGAGGCCGAGCGACAAGACCGCGGATGACCAGCAACAGGTATGCCCGACACATGGAAACAGCAAATCGCAGCTCCTCTGAGGAGTCAGAAGAAATGGCAGCACCTGCGAGCGCGGCAAGACTCTACCTAATGTCAGACGCGCCCAGAGAAAGCGGTGAGGCAGAGCACGTTCACCTGGTAGACAAGAGAGAAATAAAGAAGACAGCCACTGTGAACATCGATGTGGGAAACCACCAGGCAAGCTTCGTACTTGACAGTGGAGCAACATGCAACATCATGTGCATGTCCGAATACAAAAAGATGAGAACAAAGCCACAGCTACTGCCATCGACCGTGGACGTATTCACCTGGGGCTCCAAGAGCCCGGCAGAAAACATGGGAAAGTTCACAGAGACACTAACATACAAAGGCAGATCTTATCGTGAGGAAATACATGTACTCAAGGGCGACATCCCAGCGCCATGCCTACTAAGCAATGTGATGGCACAATTGATGGGGCTACTGGCAATGACATATCACATGTCGGAAACGGAGAACATCCTGCAAGAATACCCAGCCATACTGAAAGGGCTTGGCAAGCTGAAAGGGAAACAAATAACATTGCATATAAATGAAGCAATCAAGCCAGTAGCACAACATCACAGACGGGTACCAATTCACCTACAACCACAGGTGGCAGAGGAGATCAATAGCCTACTGGCACAGGATATAATAGAGGCGGCAGACGGCCCAACACCGTGGGTGTCTCCGATCGTGGCGGTTCCAAAGAAGAACACCTCCAAAATCCGCATATGCGTGGACATGAGGATCCCAAACACCGCAATCACAAGGGAACGCCACCCGGGACCACACCTGAACGACATGATTAGCTGCCTCACTGGAGCGTGCCGATTCTCAAAGCTCGACCTATGCAAAGGGTATCACCAGTTAGAGCTGGACCATCAGTCCAGGTACATCACGACATTTTCCACTCATCTGGGCCTGTTTAGATATAAGCGACTGAGCTTCGGAATATCGTCGCCAGCGGAAATATTTCAGGAGACCATATGACAAGTGGTCAGACCGGTCCCGAACAGCTTAAACTACAGTGACGATATCTTAGTGTTTGGGAAAACAGACAAGGAGCATGACACAGCGTTACGTCAAGTGTGCACACAACTGGAGAAAGCGGGCCTCAGACTCAATGGAGACAAATGTGAGCTAGGAAAAAAGGAACTAGTGTTCTTTGGACACATCTTTTCGAAACAAGGGATGAGGCCAGATCCCAGCAAAGTTGAAACGCTACAAAATGCAAAGCCACCGACGGATGTCGCGGAAGTACGATCATTCCTAGGACTTGCCAGCTACTGTGCGAGATACATACAGGATTTCGCTACAGCAAGCACACCACTGAGGGAACTGACCAAACAGGGTCAGAAATTCATCTGGTCTCAGGAATGCAACAAGGCATTTGAGGACATAAGACAAGCGGTGGTGACGGTGGAACATCTGGCCTACCTCGACCCCCTGCTCTGCACCGAACTGACTGTGGATGCCAGCCCAGTGGGACTGGGTGCAATACTAGCACAGCACCTGCCAGGAAGAGAGTCACAAAGGAAGATTGTCGCATACGCAAGCAAAAGCTTGACGGATATTGAAAAGGCCTACTCGCAACCAGAAAAGGAGAGCCTGGCTGTGGTGTGGGCGTGCGAGCATTTCCACATGTTTATCTATGGGAAGCCGTTCACCATCATAACGGACCACCAAGCGCTGGTGACAATCTACGGCAGCCCATCGGCCAAAATGCCACCCAGGATTGAACGCTGGGGCATCAGACTGATGGACTATGACTTCACAATTGTGCATAAACCAGGGAAAGAACACAATCCTGCAGACTACATGTCAAGGCACCCGTTACCACAAGCTCACGACACGACATCGATAGCAGAGGAATACCTAAACTTTGTGCTCAAGCAAAGCACGCCAGCACCAATAACACTAGCGGAGTTAGAAAGGGAGACGAGAGAAGATGGCACACTGCAACTGGCAATGGAGATAACGAGAAGACAAAGATGGAGGCACATCAACAACAACTGCATCTGGGAAACAGGGATATGTAAAGAAGAAGTGCTAGCTCTGCAAAAGATAAATGAAGAACTGTCGGAGACGGAAAGCGGAATACTAATGAGAGGGACGAGAATTGTGATACCAAGATCACTCAGGAAACAAGTGATAGATTTGGCTCACGAGTCACACCGAGGCGTAGTATCAACAAAGAAACTGTTAAGAGAGAAAGTGTGGTTTCCTGGACTAGATCGCATGGTCGAAGACACAGTAACGACATGCCACCTATGTCAAGTGACAGGAGCACCGCCCAGACACGCACCGCTACAAATGTCAGAGCTTCCAAGAGCAGTATGGACAACACTGGCAGCTGATTTCTTTGGCCCACTGGACACAGGAAACTACTTGCTGGTGGTCATCGATGAATACTCAAGATTTTCAATAGTGCGACACGTCTCATCGACATCAGCATCAGCAACACTACCGATTTTAGATGATATATTCGCTGCATGGGGCTCACCGGAAACTCTAAAGACGGACAATGGTCCTCCATTCTCAGGAGAAGGCTTCCGCAGATTCATGACCTATCTAGGGATAAGTCACCGGAAGATAACTCCACTGTGGCCTCAAGCTAATGGAATGGTGGAGAGGTTCATGGGGAACATCAAAAAGCAGTTCAAAGGGCGAAGCTAGCGCAGATATCACTTAGCCAAGCTCTATGCCAGGTATTGCGGGACTACAGAAACACACCGCACAACTCCACAGGAAGATTCCCAGCGGAGCTCGTGCTGGGGAGGACAAGTAGAACAAGGCTGCCACAAATAGAAGCAATGACAGCGCCAGATCGCAGCAATATCGCAGAGAAAGACAGAGAGGAGAAAAAAAAAATGAAACGATATGCAGACGCCAAGCGGCACGCCAGATCGTCAGGTCTCAAGGAAGGAGACACGGTGGTAGTGCGACAACGACAACAAAGGAAATCGGACAGCATGTTCTCCAAAGACCCGCTAATAGTAACTAAAGTGAAGGGCCCAATGATCACGGCAGAGTCAGAACATCAGAGGATAACGCGGAACAGCTCACACTTCAAAGAACTGAAAGAGAAGAAAGAGGAAGACCAAGATAAGGAAACAGCAGAACAAGAAGAGCAGGAGCAGACCAGGAAGGAAAGAGACAATGGTGAGGGACCAGCAAAGGAGCAACAGGTGGAGGCCGGCCCGAAAAGAGCATGCAGACGGCCAAAAAGGCTAATAGAAGAAATGTAATGATGGGAAGCACAGTGACCTGTGCCAGGGCAGACTTGCATCTATCTCTATCAACAGATCTCTGTATTTCACTTTTCTAGTCACTTCTTCGTGACAAAGGGGGGAGATGTAGTGACCTGGGGGCAGGGCACTAGGACCCTGCAGTGGACTGTGGGGACACCAAGGGAACCGGACACCACATCCGGTCAAGGGGGAAGAGGGACAGTACAGATCGAGGAAGAAGCGTGGGCAGACGTGGTTGGACACAGCGCAGCGCATGTATACCAATAAAGAAACTGCAGATCCTTACCTGTCTCCCGTGCATCTGTGGGGATAGGGACACGACACACATTGGTCCATAACTCGCCGTCTGCTCAGGGATATACATTTGCACCTGAGATTTATAAGCAAACGCAGTTGCTGTGCTCTTTTTTTTAATCAGTTCCCTTTTGATTGTTTGATCTGTATGTTTCTGGAAACATCCTATGAACTGAGCGATTCGCGGGGTACTGGGAGGGCTCATTTGCTGCACCAGACTAAGTGGGAACATCTGGTATGAAAGGCAGTGGAGGCCTCAGACTACATCTAGTTTGTACCCTTGCAAAATTACATTATCATAGTACAAAAGAGCAAAGAACCAGCATTGATTCTTAAACTTGAATGGAAGGTCAGTGCACTAATCTCACTAAAACAGGATCATTGATATTGGCGGACAGCTAGTTTAAACCGTCTTATAAATAAAGGCCACAACACGGAGCCCAAAGGGAAAGCTACCATAATGCTTGGAGTGCAAATCCAAGGCGCCTCAAAATCAATAAAAATCTCAAACAAGAACCAAAGCTGAACAAAAATAGCTTTTGGCTGCTTTATTAATTTATTTTGGTTATCGAAGAGTATAAAAAAATACTATTCATTTGAATCCAAAGGACCTGAATCAGCATGTGATAATAAGGTCATCAAAGTGGTTAAGTATTGGCCCCCCACAATACAACAATTCACCAGCATTTGTTTGTGATGGGAATGGCAATAATACCTAGCGGCCTTAATAAGAGTCATGTAAGGGTTGGTAACGACATGTAGCTGTTTTTCTTATGCAGGAAGAACTGCAGGTTTCACATGGGCTATTACAAAGACCAACATCCAAGTGCAAATCTGAACTTTTGCCAGCGGGGGTGGGGGAGCGGGTGGGGGGTGGGGGGTCAAAGCCTACCCTACAAAAAAGGTCCATTTGCCAATGATTAGACCTGTTCCTAGTAGAGGAAGGGGTGGCCATAACGTGCATGTGCTGATGAACTTTTCGCACTGCACTGGCCTGAGAGGGCTCACTCCAAGGAGAACAAAGGAGGACAGACAGACATCTGAAGCCAATTGCAGAAGGGACTCTCATTTGAAGCTTTATAGGGAGGGAGGGGACCAAGCAGTTGTGACAATGTGTGGCTTAAGGCTCTCAGGAAGGTCTTTCAATAGACCACTTGAAGTCAACATGTTGGAATGTCTCAAAATGCTGTGCAGGAGAGTTGAGACAGTGAGACAGGGGTGGAGTGATGAAGTATCACAATAGAAATGGGCACTCACATCTTTCCCAACTACCTTGTGGAACTGTACATACCCTCTTAAATCCTGGACATGGAGGAGGAGGAGAGAAGATGGATTTCGCTGGACCCTGAAGAAGACCAGACACCGGTTTGGACTGCTGGGGCACTCTGGACATAGGATGAGGAAGACAAATAACATGGCCATAGCACCTCAATGGCACTGCTGCTGGCTGAACAGCCAACAATAATGTACATATTTGGTTTGTCGTGCTCGGGTTATAACCCCAGGGCCCAGTTAGAGCTCCTGGACCCAGACACGCAGGGGAGGCCTCCCCGGGCCCACGGAGCTCTGCCCCGGGTGGTCTGACACACAGGGAGCCCGAGGACTGAGCCCATGACGCAGGTGGGCTGGTCCTGGGCCATCTGGTCACTGGCTGAGAACCGCCAGACCCCAAGGGGGTCCGGAGTACCCTGTCCTTAGTAATCCAGAGGAAGGCAACCCCCCTTTCTTGCAATCTATGCACACAGAGTGAGAGAAGGGACCAAAGGAGCAAATGTACCCGGCCTCCTGGAGCCGTGGCTGGGCTCGGGGAAGCAAATGAGTACCCATTGGGACTTCCACTGCGGCTCGTCCATCTGGTAGCACCATTGGAAAGCATTGTACGTGACCAGATGGCCGGACTTGAAGGGCGGCCATCTGGTCGCACTGTGCCTTAACGAACATGGCTTCTGCTTGTCCTTGGAGGGGATGGGGGCTTTGCGGCCCGGAGGCTCTGAGCCCCACCTGGGCCTTAGGCATGGGGCTGTGAGGGAGACCCCGACGGGCCTCCGATCTGGGCCCCGAAGGTACCTTAACACGCAGGTGAAGCAAGGGAAGACCTCCCCGGCCCAGTGGACCCCAACACGGGACCTTGGCCATGGGGCAGGCCAGAGGACGGAGCCCAGGCCGGGAGCGCCTGACCCGGGGCCTGGTTAGAGCTCCTGGACCCGGACGCACAGGGGAGGCCTCCCCGTGCCCGCAGAACCAAGTCCTGGGTGCTCTGGCACGCGGGGGCCCAAGGACTGAGCCCAGGACAGAGGTGGACCGATCCTGGGCCATCTGCTCACTGGCTGAGAACAGCCAGACCCAAAGGGGTTCCGGAGAACCTTGTCCCTAGTAATCCAGAGGAAGGCTACCCCCTTTCTTGTAATCTTTGCACACCAAGTGAGAGAGGTGACCAAAGGTGCGAATGCACCCGGCCTCCTGGAGCCCTGGCTGGGAAAGCAAATGAGCCCCCATTGGGACTTCCAGGATGGCTCAGCCATCTGGTAGTGCCATTGGAAAGCATTGTGCGTGACCCCGATGGACCTCCGACCCGGGGCCTGCAGGCACCTTAACATGCCGGCAAAGCAGGGGGGCCTCCCCGGGCCTGATGGACCCCCGTACTGGGCCCCTGGAGGTGCAGCAGGCCAGAGGACGGAGCCCAGGGTGGGAGCACCTGTTCCGGTGTCTGCCAAGACCGGGGCCAGGTCCGAGCTCCTGGTGGAGCAGGGTAGGCCTCCCCAGGCCCACTAGACCCCGTCCAGGGCCGTTTGCAATGCGGCGGGCCCGAGGACGGAGCCCAGAATGGATGACCCCGGCAGAGCTTCTGAAGCTAGCAAACAGGGAAAGATTCCCGGGCCTGATGGACCCACGTCCTGGGCCCTTGGCAGGGCAGCAGGCAGGGCAGCAGGCCGAGGATGGAGCCCAGGGTTGGAGCACCTGCCCTGGGGCCCGGCGGGGCCCCGCTGGCTTGATCGGAGTTCCTGGGCCAGGCCAAGCAGAGGAGGTCGCCCTGGGACCAGTTGATCCATTCAGGGTGCTCTGCCACGCAGCAGGCCAGAGGACGGAACTGAGGATGGGGGCCCCGGTCCTGGGCCATCTGGTCATTAGCTGAGAACCGCCAGACCCCAAGGGGGTCCGGAGTACCCTGTCCCTAGTAACCTGGAAGAAGGCTACCCCCCTTTCTTGTAATCCATGCGCACCGAGTGAGAGAGGGGACCGGAGGCGCAAACACACCTGGCCTCCTGGAGCCCTGGCTTGGCTTGGGGAAGCAAATGAGCCCCCATCGAGACTTCCATGGTGGCTCGGCCATCTCATAGCGCCATTGGAAAGCATTGCATGTGGGCAGATGGCCGGGCCCGAAGGACGACCATCTGGTCACGCAGTGCTTTTATGAACAGGCTTCCACTTGGCCTTGGAGGGAACGATGGCTCTGCTGCCTGGCGGCTCAGACCCCCACTTGGGCCTCAGGCATGGGGCTGTCAGGGGGGCCCAACAGACCTCTGACCCGGGGCCTTCAGGCACCTTAACAAGCCAGCGAAATGGATGAAGCCTCTTGGGCCCGATAGACCCCCCCATACCCGGCCCTTGGCTGTGCGGCAGGCCGGAGGACAGAGCCAAGGGCAAGAGCGCCCACCCTGGGGCCCGGCAGGCCTGGGGCCTCAGTTGGAGCTCCTGGACCCGGCCGAGCAGGGAGGACGGAGCCCAGGCTGACCTACGTCCTGGGCCCTTGGCAGGATGGCAGTCTAGAGGACCGAGCCCAGATTGGGAGGGCCCATCTGGGAGGGCACACCCCAGGGCCTGGCAGGGGCCCTGGTGCCATGTCAGAACTCCTAGGACCGGCCATGCCGGGAGGCCTCCCTGGGCCAGCATGAGCCTGTCCCAGGTGCTTGGCCATGAGGTGGGCCAGAAGACGGAGCCCAGGATGGGGGGCCCTCACCCCGGCCCTGCCCTGGCCAGAACTTGTGAACCCAGCCAAGCAGGGGAAGCCTCCCCGTGCCTGATGGACCCCGTCTTGGGCCCTTAGCAGTGCAGCAGGCAGGAGGACAGAGCCCAGGGCAAGGGTAACTGCCCCAGGGCCTGGGAGGGCTTCGGTGCCCGGTCAGACCTCCTGGGCTTGAACATGCCGTGGAGGTCTCCCTGAGCCAGCGGGAGCCTGTCCCAGGTGCTTGGCCATGCAGTGGGCCTGAAAACAGAGCCCAGGATGGGGGCCCTCTGGTCAGAGCTTCTGAACTCAGCCAAGCAGGGGGAAGCCACCCTGGGCCCTCGTCAGCCCTGGGACCCTGCAGGACATCGGGCCTGGTTGGAGCTCCTGGGCCCGGTCACGCCGGGAGGCCTCCCTGGGCTCATGGGAGCCCGTCCCAAGGACTTGGCATGTGCTGGGCTGAAAGACAGAGCCCAGGAAGGGGGATCCGGGGGGGCTCCCACCCCTGGGCCCGCCAGAGCCCCGGTCAGAGCTTCTGAAGAAGGCCAGGCAGAGGAAGCTTTCCCTGCTCGATGGACCCTCGTTCTGGGTCCTTTTCAGTGGGGCAGACCAAAGGATGGAGTCCAGGGTGGGAGCGCCCGCCCTGCGGCCTAGCAGGTGTTGGAATGAAAATGTTTTTGCTGTTTTGTCCGTGCATTGTTCCATGTAAGTTAGCATTCGCGGCACCATTTTATGTTTTGCCGCCATTTTGAACCATGCTCGAAACTGCTCCTTGCCTCTTCGAGAAAACGGGTTGTGGAAAGTTTCATTTCTCCAAGGTTGGGCCTTGCTTTGCTAATGAATACACTGTTTTTATTAGTGCATACCTTTCCCAATAGATAGAGGCCTTCTCCTACTAGTCTAGTGGCAGGCTCGGGCAGAGTGGCATTGGGTTGGAGATAGTGTGTGCCTGGCCTCACAATCCAAACCTATCCATCTGTACTTCTTTGTTTAGCTGCATCTGCCTGGAAAATTCCATTACGGGCGTGCCTTCATTGGTTCTGAATTGTGCATAATGTATCCCCATGTTTGCTGATATCATTCCTCTCTGCAGCACACCTAAGAGACTGGGCAGACGGGGCTCTGCTCTAGTGTATCTGAATAAACATATATTAGTTTGTATTCTCTACTGCCTGACCGACTCTTCATTTGGTATGGAAGGCTGAGAGGTGGTCATGAGTGACCCTGGTGACCCCTAAACGGGCCACTTCCTTCAGTTGGCGCCCAAACAGGGACTCCTTTAGGTGAGTGACCCATCTCCTCCCATGGACGGGTGGGGAGATTGGGGCCATCGTCGGGTCGGACGGATGGATCAGGGATCCCTGCATGAGAGAGTTCCTGTACTCGCAGCTGCCCCTTCGGTCCCGCCGGACGGTGCCTTGCCCAGTGGTCATCCCGACTGGAGTCCTGAACGGCAAAACCCTTGGATTTGACCGTTTGGTCTGAAGAGTCGGCAGTGGAGAATGAATTCGTTTTGACCTGCATATATCAGGTGAGTTTGTTTTGGCTCTTTGTGGATATGGTACCATTTTGACTTGTATTTGGTACGGTCAGAGGACCTTCTTTGGGATCAAAGCACTTGCAAATGCTTTGCCAGGCAATATAATGAATTTGGGTCCCTTTTGAAAATGCCTGGGATTAGTCGATTCTTGGTTTCTTGTTGTCGTTGTTGCTGTGCAGATTCTCGATTGGAAGAAGCTCAGCCGGCGCCTCCAGAAGGCACTCCTAATTTTGTATGTGAAACATGGTCTTGGCCCTATTATGTTTAGTACATTATGGCACAAATATACGAGGGACAACGCCAAGTTGCAGTGGCTGTTGATGGGCACTTTTGATGAACAGAAAAAAAAAATTTGCAGGAAAAATTGTTTGCGAAACAAAGTAGGCAGTCTATGTTTGATTCTCTTAGAACGTGGCAAAAGGAGGCTAAACAGAGACGATTAAAAATGGAAAAGGAGGCACGAAAGGAGAGAATGCAAACATTGACTCAGAAAGCTGTAGCACATGATAGAGAGAAACAGGAAATAGGGATAGAACATGAAGATAGGAGGTTTCGATTGAAGATTGATAAATCTTATGTGGCCCAAGAAGAAAAAGATACTTTTGTGGAGGAATTATTAGATAATAGACCCCCAGCCCCATACGCCCCACAAAGAATATATTCTACTATTCCATTGCCCTCACAATCGCCTGTTACTGTTGCTTCTAGTGTCTGTGTTCCTGTATCTACTGCTGCTTTTCCGATGGCCGTGGCATCGGCTCCTTCTCTTCTTTCTCTTCCTTCTGCTTCCTCGCCGTCTGCAGCAACTGTAACTGTTAGCACTCCCCTGATGCCCATTGTTTCAGCATCTTTCCCGCCAGCTTTTTCCCCTGTGATGCAGCCCTTTGCATCGTTGATACCTGTCACTCCGGTTGCCTCTCCTTCCTTGGTTTTTCATCCCCCGGTTTCCTTGAGTGATGGGACGCCTGTGCATTGGTTTGGAGACAGAGATTGGACAAAGTTTAAAGAGTGCATGAGTCCGTATGTGCGATCTGATGTGGGAGATGCAGAGAAAAAGGTGGTGGCTAATCAGGCTGCGCAGTGGGCCCGAAACCCGATTTACAGTGTGGAAGATGTGTGGAATGTGATGAAAGATTATGAGTCCTTTGTGCAACAGCATGCCCTTAAGCATATGTCTGCTACTCTGATTAGCCTTTGGGAGCAGTCCCACAGATTTTATATGACATTAAAGATCATGTATATGTCACTATTATGGGGACTGATCAAGTTTTTGGCAGTATTACAACCTTGATTGCTTACCGGGGTAGGCTACTTGAGAAGAGCCCCACCCCAGTATCTCAGTTTCCGATGCGGGAGGTTCATCCTATATATATCCCAGAAATACCAGAGTTAACGGAGCACGGTATTGTTACTAGACCAGGTGTGGCGGCCCGTTTCCAAGAGCAGTGGGTTTATACTCCATGGAAAAGGAGTGAAGTTTTATCTCTTAAGACTCAATTACCTGATCCTATAAAAAATCCTACTGCATATTATAAAGAATTGACTGAAGCTTCCTCTTCAACAGTAATGACGCTTGCGGATATTGAAATGTTCTTTGGTTTACTGGTTCTGGTTGATATTTGGAGACAAGTGCATACACAGGATCATGTTGCGGAATTGGGTGGTACCTGGAATCAAATTAAAGTATGGGATCAGGAGAGGAAGCCCGGTGAGAAGCCTAAGGCAGAGATACTTGCTTTGCCAGGCCGCATTATCACGTAAGTGCATTCCCTTATTCCACCGAGAAAGGTTGATTGGGACAAGTTATCGGCTTGTTGCCAGAATAAAGATGAGAGTGTGTCTGATTTTTTCACTTGGTTTGAAGATGTGTTTCTGGATTATAGTGGGCAGGATTTGTCTATTGAGGGAGGTGTTCGGTTGTTTGTCAATAGATTTGTTTCTAATTTGCTTCCTGAAATAGCTACTCAGTTGCAGGCTTCCGAGAGCACTTGGTCCACCTGTTCCCCTTCTGTTATTTTGAATATGGCGCAGTATTATGAACACAGGGAAAATGAGGATAAGGAGAGGACGGAGAAGAAGCACAAGGATTTGAAGATGAAGGTGTTGTTGCAGCAGGAGGGAATGGTAGAGGACGTGGTGGTTTGGCCCGACAGCTTCCACGCACTAATACAGCCTAATACTACGCCTTTAGGACCGAATCAGTGTGCATATTGTAAGGAGGAGGGACACTGGCATTGCAAGTGTCTTGTGTTGTTGCAGAAGGTGGCGGTCCCTCGAGGACGAGGTTCTCGTGGACGAGGTCGTGGAGCTGGTGGGGCTGACAGGGCTCAGAATGCTGCAGCCTCACAGGGTCATTCTGATAATAATTACTTTGATGACCCTCGGGGCGGACAGTATTATCATGAGGACTATGACACAGATGAGGTGACAGGAATGTCTGACAGTTAGGACAGCCAGGGACAGAGTGAGGGACCAGTTCCGATACCTGTAGATCAAAGCGGTCCTTATGTTACTGCGGACTTGCAAGGCTCGGCTAAGGAATTTTTGGTGGATACAGGTGCAACAAACAGTTCTATTTCTCGCTCTTTGGTCCCTGGGGCAGCTCTGTCTGGCCATAATAACGTTTTGGTAGGTTTCTCTGGTGTACCGGTTGTAAGCCCCATTTCAAAACCTCTTGCATTGACTATTGGTCCTTTATCTGTGGATTCGCCATTTTTGTTGACATCTAATTGTGGAGAAAATCTGATGGGTTTGGATTTGTTGAAAAAATTGCATGCTACGATTTACTGCTCCCCGGCAGGTGTTTACATGACAATGGGTCCGGATGTGGTTCACACTAAACAGTGTCTGTCCAAAGATGCGCCTCTTCCTGCTGAGTTTAAAGATGTGCCACCCACTTTGTGGGCAACAGGCGACACAGATGTGGGACTGTTACGGATACCGCTGATTTCGATCCAAGTTAAAGACAATGCTATTTTGCCTCGTATCCCTCAGTATAAAATACTGCAGGCAGGTGAGCTAGCTTTATTGCAAATTGGCCAGGATTTGATTGAGAAAGGTGTGGTCAAGGAGATAACTGCTAATATTTGTAATAGCCCTATTCTTCCCATTCTAAAACAGACACCTTTGGGTTCCTCTGATGATCAGGCAGATGTTTATTGTTTTGTGATTGATTTGCACGAAGTTAATAAAATAGTAGTTCCCCAGTTTCCTGTGGTCCCTGACATTACCACTCTTTTGACAATGATTCCTTCCACTGCTAAATTCTTCTCTGTCATTGACATGAAAAAATGCATTCTTCAGTGGTCCTATCCATCTAGATAGCAGGTATTTTTTCGGTTTTAACTGACATGCACATATGCCGAGGCACACCCAAATATTAGTTCAAACTGTAAAGCAGGCAGTGTCCCATATAGTAATCAAGGAAGTCCATAAAGTTCGGAGGGTGGACGCACACTGGTTCTCCTTCCTGGCAGGCTTATCAGGGCTCTGTAAGAAGTGGTCCGCCGTTGAACTGCACGGCTGATACTTTCAATGCAACTTTATTGATTATACTCGGGACATGCATTACTGGTAATGTTGTTTGAGTTTTGAAAAGGTACGGTCATTCACTATTGATACGTTAGAGTTTTGATACGCTATCCCCAGACTACGTGCACGCTACATTCAGCATATCTGCAGGTACTAGGTGTGGGAAGAAAGATTGGTGATCTTTGACCATACGTAATGGTATGCGATTCCGGTAAACAAAAATAGCGAAGGAACGGATGACTGAGTTCCACTACAATGTCTAGCTTGTAGACATTCAGAACTTTTGTTCTCATACCCGCCATCCAGTACGCTGTGCTTTGGGGTGTTGGGTTTTTCAGCCTATGCTTCATAGCCTTGAAAAAGTCCGTTGGACGAAACACGTGTCGGCTACCAGTGTATGTTTTTTATGAATCCCTGAGAAGAAAAGACTAAAAAATAAAGAGAAAGAAATAACTTTATGGACTTCCTTGATTACTATATGGCACACTGCCTGCTTTACAGTTTGGACTAATATTTGGGTGTGCCTCTGCATATGTGCATGCCATTTGTAAACTCCACGGAGGCATTTGCCTTTGGAGTTGTTTGTCTCTTTTGAGGGTGGAAGGAGACTTTTTGCTTGGAGAGTACCACATTGTACTATAGAGATATATTTACAATTTTCCGGTTATTGTGTTATTAGATGTGCATTCTCAAATTGGCATCACCACCTTATGATTCTGTTGAATGACCTTATATTTGTTCAGTTTTACACTAGCTGGCCGAAGTTTTAGATTCTGTTGAGCTCCTCAGGGCTATACTGAGAGTCTAAGTATCTACAGTCAAGCTTTAAAGAGCCAATTGGATTCCCTTTCGCTTCCTACAGGTAATGTATTGGTTCAATACGTTGACGATCTCCACATCATTTTTGACACAGAACAAGGTTGCAGGGATAATACGGTTAAATTATTGTTGCATTTGGCACAGCACGGACATAAGGTGTCCCTTTCCAAATTTCAGTATTGTCGACAGGAGGTCACCTATTTAGGTCACCTACTGTCGAAGGAGGGTAGGAGATTGACTCCTGGGCGCATCAGTACCATTGTTAAAATGCCCGCTCCACAGACTCAGAAAGAAGTGCGCGCTTTCATAGGTATCACTTCTTACTGTCGCCAGTGGATACCTAACTACTCCTTATTAACCAAACCCTTGCTCGCACTAACCACTAAAGATGTGCATGAGCCCCTGCCTTGGATGCCTGAATGTCAGCAGTCTTTTGAGCAACTAAAAAGTGCACTTTGCTCGGCTCCAGTGCTTGGCACGCCTAACTACAGCAAGCCATTTGTATTATATGTCCATGAGACGGCTGGTTGTGCGCTTTCTGTTCTAAAACAAAAATTTGGAGATAAGCAATGGCCGTTTGCTTATTTCTCCGCTGTTCTTGACCGTGTCGCAAGAGCCCTCCCCAGCTGTCTAAGAGCAGTCACGGCCATCTCGATAAGACAATCGGCTTAACTCGTACTTGATACTGAACTCACAGCTATGGTACCCCATGTTGTGGATACACTTTTGAATAAGACCAAGACACAGCACTTTACCAGTGCCCGTCTGACCGGTTATGAATTGACGCTATTTGCAAAACACATCACGATCAAAAGATGTGCCACTCTGAACCCAGTCCTGTTACTGCCCCTCCCTTCTGAAAATGATGAAAATGAGAAACATGATTGTATCTTCCGGACGGAAGAAGAGACAAAAGGATGGGTAAACTTGACTGATGTTCCCTTATCGGACCCACAAGGGGAACTATATGTCGATGGCTCTTGTTTCAAATTACCAGATGGCACTACAACTGCTGCTTATGCTATCACCGCATTGCGTACAGTTGTAGAGACATCACGAGTCCCTTATCAGTCAGCCCAAGCAGCTGAGTAAGCCGCCTTTATTCAAGCTTGTGAATTGCGCGAGGGACTAGTTGTCAATATTTATACTGACAGCCAGTATGCCTTCGGGGTCGCCCACAATTTTGGGCGACTCTGGGCTGAGAGAGGGTTCCTTACTTCCCATGGCGCAAAGATCCAATATGGTCACCTTATTTTGAGGCTTTTGTCTGCTTTGACGCTCTCTAAGAAGTTGGCAATAGTGTAGTGTATTGCCCATAGGAAAATTACTGATAATGTAGGTAGGGGGAATGCTTTTGCTGACCAGACAGCTAGAAATACGGCACGGACTAAAATGGAGAAAATGTTTGTAGCAGGTCCCACTAGGTGGGTGCCTGAAGTCACTATGTTTGAGAATACGCTTGAGAATGTGAAGGAAATACAAAGAGAGGCTACAGTAGAAGAATTAGCAAGAAAGAATATGGCAAGAAAGCACAGCACAATTGAACGATGAGGGATGTTGGATTGACAAGTCAGGGAAACAGAGATGGATGTTGCCAGATGCATATGTTCTCCCTGTGGTTACGATGGCCCATGGCCCAGCCCATATCAGCGCTAAAGGTATTTGCACGTTGTTAGACCCTGTATGGCAGAATGACAACATCCCAAAAAAAGCTGCACATTTAGTGAAATATTGTATGGTGTGTATGATGCACAATCCTGGAAAGGGTACCCCTACACCACCCGGTAATTTTGCACCACCTACTTTCCCCTTTGAGGTCCTTCAGATAGACTACATAGAGCTAGACAGGTGTAATAATTTGAAGTATGTGTTGGTGGTTGTCGGTGCATTTAGTAAATGGGTTGAGGCTTAGCTCACTAAAGACAATACAGCTGTTACGACTGCAAAGGTACTCCTGAAGGAGTTCTTTCCTCGTTTCGACTTGCCCCTTTTGATTTGGAGTGATAACGGAAGTCATTTTAATGCCAAGGTCATTCAGCTAGTTTGTGATGGGTTGCACATAAAACAGAAGTTTCATGCTGCAAACCACCCACAGTCAGCAGGTTTGGTTGAGAAGTACAATGGTACAAGCTGAAATTGGCAAAGATTCAGGAGACAACAGGGTTATAGTGGCCTGATGCTTTATCATTAGCTCTTTTGTCGACAAGAACAACAGCACATTCTAGAACAGGATTGTCACCGTATGAGGTCGTGATTGGATGCCCGGCAAACGTCTGGGGCGTCCCGCGCCCTCGTAGGTTTTCAGATATTGAGTATCAGTTATTGATCGATTACCTTTGCCAGTTAACTGAAAATCTGCGTTCTATTCACCAACAGGTCCGGAAAACCCTGCCAGATATACCAGAGGGGCCCGGACACGATGTCCAGCCTGGAGATTGGGTCCTCGTGTGCAACTTCCAGTGGAAGAAGAGTTTGGAGCCGCGGTGGAAGGGACCGGAACAGGTCCTCCTATCCACATGCACCGCTGTGAAGGTTGCCGGCCGGAAGAACTGGGTGCACGCCACCCACTGCAGCAGGATCCCTCTGCCCTTGCCCTATGACCAGTGGGTGAGGGAAGGAATTGGGGACTCTGAATGCGAGAAGGTGCCCCAGCTCGTCCCCTTTAGTGATGCAAGGCTGACTTGGACCCAAACAGAAAAGGAGAATGATGAAGTGCTGAATGCAGCAGTTCCCCCAGAAATACGAGCTATTAAGGAGCCGCTGTTTGTTGATCCAATGGTGCCTGGGGCTGCCAGTTACAATGTGCGGCCCCACTGGGGAACGGTGCGCAAAAGGAGAAGTCAGATTAGACAGGGAGGGACTGTGCAAGTTAGGATGTACTTTGCTGTAATACCAACGGAGTTAGTTTAGGGTGAAGTGAGATTTGTGCACTGTATTTGACATTGGACAGGATAAATTGAACGTGCTCCCTTGGAGGGGGGCACATTATCCTGATCGACGTGGGATACATCACGAGCTTAGGACTGAGCAAGCCCCACCACCGGTGCTCAAGAGCGCCAACGTTTGATGAACAATAGGAGCCTGTACCAGTGAGGCTCTGATGGACACTGGGAACGCTTACCTTTACTATAATTTTTGTTGCATTTCTCTCCTTGCTTAATTCTGCATCCCTTTGGCTGGCCTATTGATGAGGAGGAACAGCCATTTGCACCGCCGCGTTCAATGAGGGGTTGGTCGACAAAGAGTAAAATAATTGGAGTATTAATAGTTGTGATTGCACTAGCAACAATACTTGGAATATCCTGGTTTTTAGAGGATACATTTCCTGTACATTCCTTGGTTGGTACAGCTCCCGCTTCCCCTGAACACATTTTTGTTACTCTAGCCCCTCACAAAGAAGCGCATAGAAAAAGTCCTACACAGACAATGTATTTATACAAATGTTGCATCAGGCTCACAATGTGTTCAATACAACTAATTGTTGGGTTTATGGGTTACTTCCTTCAGTCACTCGTAAGAGCGACAATTTGTTGTCAATGCCTCTGTCGTATACTGGCAGCTGCAATGGTTGATACGAATTGTTTCGACTGGTGTACTTCCAATTTCATCTTTCTACTTTGGGTATGACATCCTCTGATTCTCACAATGCGATTGAATATTTACACTTCTACCAAGGTTTAGGACCGGTAGGACAAGAGACTCTAGGCACATTGTCCTCAAAGTCATGTTTGAATACGTATCGTAAAGTAAAGGATAATGCCTGGTTTCGAATGGAAATGGCTGAATCCAATGGTTCAACACATCTGAGTATTTTCATTCCTTCCAAGGTCGCAATATTACCAAAGATAAGCCGATACCTGTGTCAGTGGTTAATACGACAGCTAGTTTTTGTGTCCAGGGGACTGGGGAGATAAAGGTGGGGGACAGTAAATGCAATTTTACCTACAGATTGAATACGACTAATAGTCCACCTTTGATCCTACCCCATAATATCTATTTTGTCTGTGGATCACAAGCTCAAGTCTGGCTCCCGAGGGGATGGTCTGGCACATGTTATCTCTCTTTCCTTCTTCCCCCTGTATATGTTTCCCCGTCTAACTATCACCAAACTCATTGACTGCAACGTAGAAGTCTATATCTGTCCCTAGTCAAGAGGGTTGTTGATACGAAAGATATAGACCAGACTGACACCACCGCACAGCAATTTGGGGACGCTGTGATGGGTCTACTAACTTATTGGGGCCCCATGGCTAATAGCCTTCAAATTCGTCAGCTAACAAGAGTTGTTGAAGAGGTTATCAATACAACTGCCGGGATAATGACAAATATCACTGCTGAGCTCCAGGCTACGAGATTAGTCACTTTGCAGAACAGGATGGTGCTAGACGTTATACTTGCAGATAGGGGAGGGGCCTGTCGCGTCATTGGCAGCAGCTGTTGTGTTTACATACCTGATAACGCTCCCAATGTTTATTCAGCTATACAAAAATTACATAGACTATCCGCTGAAATATATCAAGGAGTAGGTACTTGGACACTGTCGGGGTGGTTTTGGAACACACTAACTTCCTGGGGTTGGAAGATCCTCACTTTCTTGGCTGTAGTTGCTGGTATCTTCTTCACATGTTGCCTCTGCATACAATGTCTCCCTGCTTGTTGTTCTTATTGTAATAATATCCTCATTCCCAAACAGAAATTGTCGATTCATGATACTAATGCTGCAATCATGTTACAAAAGGATATTGATGATTTGATGCAGATTGATGAAAGTATTTTTGAGACTACATCTTTCCTTGCAGCCTCTATTCCTGACATTGAATATATGAACTGTTCCTAATGCTGATGTTCCTTTGTCCACAGGCATGTTATGTCTTCTTTGACCACCACATAAATTGGTTAGCATATGCTAAAAGGAGGGTCTGTTGGAATGAAAATGTTTTCACTGTTTTGTCCGTGCATTGTTCCATGTAAGTTAGCATTTGCGGCACCATTTTATGTTTGTCTGCCATTTTGAACCATGCTTGAAACTGTTCCTTGCCACTTCGAGAAAACGGGTTGTGGAAAGTTTCATTTCTCCAAGGTTGGGTCTTGCTTTGCTAATGAATACACTGTTCCTATTAGTGCATACCTTTCCCACTAGATAGAGGCCTTCTCCCACTAGTCTAGTGGCGGGCACGGGCAGAGTGACCTTGGGTTGGGGATAGTGTGTGCCCGGCCTCACAATCAAAACCTATCCTTCTGGACTTCTTTGTTTAGCTGCATCTGCCTGGAAAATTCCATTATGGGCGTGCCTTCATTGGTTCTGAATTGTACATAATGTATCTCCATGTTTGCTGATGTCAGTCCTCTCTGCAGCACCCCTATGAGACTGGGCAGACGGGGCTCCGCTCAAGTGTATCTGAATAAACATATATTGATTTGTATTCTCTACTGCCTGACCGACTCTTCATTTGGAATGGAAGGCTGAGAGGTGGTCGTGAGTGACCCGGGTGACCCTAAATGGGCTACTTCCTTCACAGGGCCCTTGTCAGAGGTCCTGGACCCAGCTGCACAGGGAAGGCCTCCCCACACTTCCATGCAACAGGCCTGAGGACGGTGGTCAGGATGGGGGACCCCCACCCCAGAGCCCACCGGGGCCCCAATCCTGGGCCATCTGATCTCTGGCTGAGAACCACCAGACCACGAGGGGGTCCAAGGTACCCTGTCTCTAGTAATAAGGAGGAAGGCTACCCTTTGTTCTTGTAATCCATGTGCACCGAGTGACAGAGGGGACCGAAGGCACAAATGCACCCAGCCTCCCGGAGCCCTGGCTGGGCTCAGGGAAGCAAATGTGCCCCTATTGGGACTTCCAGGGTGGCTCGGCCATCTGGTAGTGCCAGTGGAAAGCATGGCATGAGACCAAATGGCCAGGCTCAGGGGACCCTGTGGCCCTGGTGCTCAGAGCCCCAGCTGGGCCTCAGGCACAGGCTGGCAAGGAGGTCCCTGATTCAGCTCTGACCCAGGGCCCGTACGCACCTTATCACACAGGTGTAGCTGGGGTGGCCTCCCCAGGCCTGATGGAACCCCATCGCGGGCCCTTGGTGGTGCGGCAGGCCAGAGGATGGAGCACGGGGCGGGAGGGCCCTCTCCAGGGCCTGGCGGGGCCCTTGGGCCAGGTCTTAGCTCCTGGACCCGGCTATACATTATTTTGGCTCCCCTAGATTTTGGACCCTAGCTCAGCCAGCACCCAGGGAAACCTAGCCAACCTAGGGCTATTTAGGGTGGGCTGATTTGCATGGCGTTCACCACGTTTTATTACCCAGACTCCCTTGCAAACCTCAAACTTTGACTATAAAAAACACATTTTCCTCACATTTCTGTGATGGAAAGTTCTGGAATCTGCAGGGAGCCACAAACTTACTTCCACCCGGCATTCCCCCAGGTCTCCCGATACAAATGGCAGGGGAAGCTCTTCTCCCGCTCCTGAGGCTGAAAAATAAAATAAAAAAATGAAATTCCAATGCTGTTAACAGTAGAGGGATTTCCTGGACGTGTGCAGAGGACGTAACGGTTCTGTACTCCTCATACGACCACTGTGGCGGAGGGCATAACCGTTATGTCCCTGGCACAGAAAGGGATAACACAGAGCATAGATAAACTAATGGTTCATAACACATTCCACACACTGTTGGACTGCAAGTGCGTCTAGCCGACTCCTTCTAGCATTGTGCTAGTTAAGTTAGCATTTGCGGCGCCATTTTGTCTTTTGACGTCATTTCGTACTGTGATCGAAAATAAGCTTCTGTCTCATGAACTGTCTGCCTCGGCGAAAAGCTGCTTCGAGTTACTTCTTTTTATCGTATTCAAGGTTGAGTCCTAATGCACTAATGAATAGTTCATACTGTTTTCGCATGCCTTTCCTCTCTCGTAGCCCTGCTCCCACACTAGAGAGCGTTGAGCCTGAACAAGACAACCTTGAGAATGTGATAACATGTACCCGTTCTGCAGGTGGTAGCTCATCCTTCTGTACCTCCTTTTTTCATCAGTGACCGAGCTGGAAAATTCCAGTCTGGGCGGGTCTTTAGGGGTGTTGGAGATGTATATTATGTTTTACTAAGTCTGGTGAAGTCAGTTCCCTCGGTAGCATCTAAGGAGGCTAGTCTGACTGGACTCCGCTCGAGCGCAATATACTAATAAATAACTTGGTTTGTATTCTCTACTGTCTCATCGACTCTTAATTTCTTGGAAGGCTGAGAGGTGGTCGCGAGTGACCCGGGTGGCCCTAATCGGGTCACTTCCTTCAACACATGAGTAAAATGCGAGGAAATTGAGCAGGAACACATAGCCATTCAATCGACCTTGCAAGCTTGAAAGTCCAAGTCATTTTAGAAGAGTCTCAGCCGAATGACTTACAAATCACAAACATAACTGAGTAGCAGGTACTCAACCTAACAAGCTACATACAGTGCATGTAACTACAAACAAAAACATCACAGAGAAGATAGAAAACAATTGCTATAGAAAAGTACCATTCTCAGGTGAAACATGCTGTACTTGACCCGATGACCTAGGTGACCAATACTTCCTGTAAGTTAGAATATATAAAAACATGTGATTCAATCATAGAGATATCCAAAAACAGTTGAGATCTTCAGGAGATTTATTTACCCATCACCAGACTAGTCAGAGAATCATTCCACCCATTTGACAGTTCCAGCTCAGTGAATGTTCAATGGAGCAAGGGAGAGGAAAGGTACTGCTGGGAAGTAGCCAGGAAACGAAACAGGGAGGCACATTTATTAATATTTCACAAAACAAAGTGCAACAAGCAAAGTTGAGAGAGCAGAAATGCTCCATATTTACAAAAGATATGGATCATTTCTGCTCTTTACTTGCGCTGGTGCACTATGTGCTGCCTAGAACTAATGTCGGCACCCTTGAACCTTAGTGCAAGGGTGCCTGCGTTACAGGCAGGACTGTTTTTGCACAAGAAGGGGTACTTTCCTGCACAAAAACAATCCTTAGAGGCATTTTCTCTTTATGTGTGCTGCATAATGCAGCATACATAGAGAAAGGCAAGGGTGTAGCCACAGGGGGGCATTTGAGGGCTGGGCAGCCCATACTATTCTCCCCCCCACGCCCCCAAATGACCCAGGCAGCTAGCAAAGCAATTATGGAAAAATCGCTTTATCTAAACAACCTGTATTCAAATTTGAATGCAAATAATCTAGTCAAAAAGAAAACTAGGGGTACTGGGAGTCGAGGCGCATGGGTGAGGGGTACTGTAGCACCACCAAAATAACCATGCTGGAGGTCAGAAGGTGAATGAATGAGCAATAAAAAGGTCCTTACATTTTGTTTTTATCTTGTCGCATTTCCTTTGTGTTCAAAGACAGAGGTCAAATGCCAGGCTATGTTTTCTGACAAATGTATGCTTATTCTTTTAATACGGGGATGATGTTTGCTTTTCTTTCTCTGACTGCAAAGTGGGATAATTTTGTAAAGTGAACTATGTCTCAATCTTGCTGAGGTACAGAGAGTGCGAAAACAAAGAGTGCAGGATGTCAATTTTTTTCTAACATACAACAAAAATTTAAATACCTGTAAATGAACTGAGCAAACATTTCAACATATATCAGTTGTGAAAACACAAATGAAGCACATTTTGTTTTGTTATTCTAAAGTGTGATGGAAACATATATTTTAATAGGATCAAAACAAATCTTGGTGATGTACAGATACTGAATATTGTATTGAATTGTACTGCATGGCAGCATTTATAAAGTGCTTACTACCTCTATGTGGAGCACTAAAGCGCTTACCTACATGGGCAGAAAGATACGCCATATAGGGTGTGTGGTAGGAAAGGTGTGGTCTTTGTTTTGTGATTCTATGTGGGAAGTGTTTTCTTGTGCATGATTACCACTGAGGTGTGGTTATCATGTTATGGAGCGCAGTGCGTAGCAGTGTGGTGGATGATGAGGTGTGATAGACACCAATATGTAGTATACGTTTCTTTCAGTACACTGGCAGATTTGAACGGCTCTGCAAGTCCCTTTATTGTATTTCTTATGATTATAGTCTGCCAAGCTGGTTACTGCTCTGGGTTGTCTAATCAGAAATTGTGTTTCTAGTTGTGGACCTGAGCTGGCATGATTAGAGGGAGAGAGAAGTGATGTATCTGGTGGAATGGGCATTTCTACTATCATCCCATTTCTGAATGTCATTGTGAGATGTAAAGAAACAGCCATAGTCATGCCCACTGGAATTATATGGCAGGAGAGGACCAAATTATGTGACAGGGCTGACTAAATTATGTGGCAAGAAAAAGCAAATTATGCAACCTAATGCAGCACATTTTGTGATAGTATTACTTCATGATTTTGTCATTTGTTTCACATTAACACTGTCTGGGGATAGGTTACACGTCATTAGTAGTAGTTAAACTTCCAAATAGGGTCATATTTTATACAAAGCTTCCGACTACGCAGCAAAACAAGGGTCACTGCAATTTTAGTAACTTTTGATCCATTGACTAGAAACACATTTTTTTGTTAAAATCTGCAGATTATATGGCAGATGGTGGATCATGTGGCAAATGCAACAAATCCATAATTATGTGGGAAGCACCACAGTAAAAGAATTGCATAATTTCAGTGGCCCTGACCACAGTGTAGAGATATGTGGGACCCGCAGTGGTGGATTAGATTAAATTCCTCCGATTGGCCAGTACTGTCTGACAGGTCTCTTCAGTTATTCCATGCCTCCTCATTTGGTAATGGCTGGTTTATTGGCTGTGCTGTACTAGTGATGGACAACCCTTGTAGCAGATCCATCTTATGTGAATATAAGAGGTGTAAGTTACAGTTGGCTTCCAAACACTGTGTATTATGGTATTAGTATTTGAGTGTTCCTGAAATGTTATATGGGAAATTACATAGCAATCTAATACCTCGGTGAACCATAGATGAGCCCTCCTTAACTTACCTGCCTATCGAAAGTAGTTGCTGGTTAGGTTGTTTCCAATCTGTGGATTGTAACCTGAAGATTGAGTTTGAGGGTGCAACTGTCTCTCAGGGTTCTGTTGTTGGTATGTGGAGTGGTGGAGTTGGCAAATAGCCATGTTTGCAGCTGCCTTTTGAGTACCATGACCCATAGCATACAGATGGGTCATGGTACTCACAGATGCAGCCACTGCTCTTATATGATGGAGGGTAACAGAGGACTACCTAACAAGAAACAGGATCTTAAAATGACACTGGTCAATTGCAGATCCCTTAATAAGCATAAATATGAGGTACATGATTATCTGACTGATAATCAGCCAGATATCATGTTTTTGACTGAAACCTGGTTGAATGAGGATTCTGCACCTGAGATCCTTGAGGCCCTCCCTCTGAACTATGGGATCGTTAGACTTGATCGCCAAGTGATTAGGGGGAGGGATAGCTATTATCCACAAACTATCGGTACAATGCTCACTAGAAGCGGCCACTATCGAAGCCAGTGAGGTAGGCTTCTTTACTATCATGGCGAATACTAATTATGTCATGAAAGGTTTTTTAATTTACAGACCACCGGGTCCTATTGCACAGTTTACATCTAGCCTTAGGGAACTAGTAATTCAACCGGCACTGCGATACTCTAAAGTACTGGTGCTAGGAGATATGAATTTACATTTTGACGCTATTAATAATACTGCAGCGCAAGAGCTCTGTCAGGAATTGGCCGCGCTGCAGCTGGTGCTGCAGTCCTCCCTCCCTACTCACCAACATGGCCATTTATTAGATCCAATCTTTGCCAACTGGGCGGATATAACAGTTGAAGACCCTAATGTAGTCCCATGGACAGACCACTATATGATCTCTTTCAGCACGAAGATACCAAATACTCCCCTGCTGAAAGAGACAGGGGTAGGGATGCGAAGGAGGAAATGGGCTGGTTTTTCAGCTGCCAACTTCAATCAAGCCCTCCAGCAGGGCGGTCCTCCGGGTGGTAGCGATGCAGATTCTGCCTGCAATTTGCTTGAGGAAAGGATAACGGAGGCATTAGACAGAGCTGCCCCATGGGCCATGAGTTTACCGAGGAGAGAGTCCATTTCTGCCCCTTGGTTCAGCGAAGAACTTAGGGTGGCTAAGTCATCCTGTAAGCGCCTGGAAAGAAATTGGAGAAGAGATTTTTCAGATCAGAGTAGAGCCATATATAAAACCAGCCTTAAACAATACCATGCGCTTGTTAGGAAAACTAAGGCAGCGTTCTATAATATGAAGATAGAGCAGGCCGAAAACTCTTCGAAAGAGTTATTTAGGATCTTTAAGGACCTATCATCTCTGGCTAGAACTACAGCTCCTAGCAACGATTCACTTGAGTCTTGTAACCAGATAGCCGATTTTTTCGCTGAGAAGGTGGGAAAGATTTACGACACCTTCCCGGAGGATGCACGCAATGGGAGGTTAGAAATGACTGGAACATGCGTTATGGAGGAGGCATTTCGCCTCTCCAGATTTAACCTCCCGAATTTCGATGATCTTGGAAAGATAGCCTTGAGCATTAAGTCCGGCTCTCCCAGGGACCCTATGACTCCAAAATTGATGAAGGAGAGTATGGAGGTACTAATACCTTATATTGGACACCTCTTAGAACTCTCCTTTGACTTAGGGGTGGTCCCACAAAAATGGAAGGAGGCGGTAATTATCCCTATAAAAAAGAAGCCGGGTGTAAGTGCAAGTCAGTTGGAGAATCTACGACCGGTCTCACTTCTGCCCTACTTTGCTAAAATAGCAGAAAAGGTGGTCAACACTCAACTGACTATGCACATGGATCAGCACGACTTACTCCACCCGACACAATCAGGCTTTCGGGCCACGTACTCTACAGAATCAGCTCTGCTTCTGTCTACTGAAACCATTCGTAGGCAGGTAGATGAAGGGCAGACGGTGGCACTGGTCCTGTTGGACCTTAGTGCCGCTTTTGACACCGTCGCCCACTCAATACTGCTACAGCGCCTTAAGGTAGGAGGGCTGGATAAGTTGGCTCTGAAGTGGATGAGATCTTTTTTACAAGACAGAAGTTTTCAAGTATCCCAACGACCTCACTTCTCCAAGAGCATTAAACTAGCTCAGGGGTTCCCCAGGGCTCTATACTTAGCCCTACTCTTTTTAATCTTTATATGGCCCCCTGGCAGACATCATTAGGAAATATGACATCAGTGTTGTGTCATATGCAGATGACACTCAACTGATAGTGTCCCTCTCCCAGGCCCACACGGAGGCTGCCACTACCTTCGCCTCCTGTTTACAGGAGCTGGGAGAGTGGATGTCAAATAACTGTCTAAAACTCAACGGTAGTAAAACGGAGGTCCTGATTGTAGGGAAGGCTCCCTCAATATGGTCATCAAGGTGGTGGCCACAGAGTCTGGGCACTACTCCCATCCCCAGTAACCAGGTTAAGAACTTGGGGATATGGTTGGATTCTAAACTCTCGTTTGATCACCATACAAGAACGGTAGCCGGAAAATGTTTCGGAATAATGAAAAATCTTCGGAAGGTTTTGGACGTGCTCCCCGTAGCCGCCAGGAAAACTCTAACCCACGCGTTGGTGACCTCCCGCTTGGACTATGGGAATGTCCTTTACCTAGGCGCCAGTGGTGGGAGTGTGCAACGATTACAGTGTATACAGAACGCGGCAGCCCGCCTTGTTCTGATGCTCCCTAGGAGAGCCTCTTCCAGAAATGCTCTGGATATTCTACACTGGCTCCCGGTGAGAAAAAGAATCCTCTTTAAGGCCATGTGTGTAAGTCAGCGGATCCTGCTGGGTAAAGGTCCCAGCTACTTACATAAGTTAATGTTACCCTATACTCCGGCTAGGGCCCTGCGGTCCCTGGGGACGGGGAGGGTTAAAATCCCAGTAATTAAAAGAGCAAGAATGGGTGGCAGGTCTTTTTGCTATCTAGCTGCTAAGAACTGGAATTCCCTTCCCCTAATTATTCGTATGGATCCATCAGAATTCTCCTTCCGAAAAAACTTAAAAACTTGGCTCTTCCAACTGTAGATTCTCCACCTTACTTCTCGCACAGAGCGGTCCGAGTAGCCGGCAGCGCGGGGACACACTAGTTAGTGTAACCAGGCGCTATACAAGCTCATTTATTATTATTATTTTGAAGTGTATATGCTCCTGAATGCTTCGAATACTAGCTAATAGTGAATTCCATAGCTTGGCAGCTTGGGATGAACATGATTTCACAGAAAAACTATTTAATGGAATACAATTACTGAGAAACCATTTCACCTAAACTCTTTAATGGAAATGTTCATAATGAATGGCATACCTTTTCAAAGAAACTAATTCATAGAATATCTTTATGTTCGAAATTGGCTTTAGCATGCTTACTTTTTTAAGGTGCAAATGCAATGGTTGTAGGTCTTACTTTCAGAAACAGTTTTGTTGGAGGTATTTATTTCAGTGCTTTACTTCAAGGGATGTCATTTCAGATTGATATCTTTTACATTGTCAAACAATTACTTTGGATGCTTTTAATTTGCTGCCCCTCACCACCTCAAAACCCCTGCATCCCTGCCGCTTAACACCCTTCATCACACTTAAACTATACCCTTCCCTGTACCCTAAAAGCCCTTTCTATCCCTAAACTCCTCCCATCCCAGAAAGCTAAAAACCCCTCACTACACCTAAAGCACACCCATCCCTGACCCCTAAGCTACACCCATCCCTGAACCCTAATAGCCCTTTCTATCGCTACACTGCACCTATCCCTAAATTCTTAACCCCACACTACCTCTAAACTCCACCCATTCTTGAACCCTAAACCCTATTTTACACGTAAACCCGCCCATTCCTGACCTCTTAAACGCCTCACCCCCCAAACTCCACCCATCTCTGAACACAAAAAAAACCTCACCTCCCTTAAACACCACCCATCAATGACCCCTAAAAATCTCTCACCACCCCTAAACTCTGCCCATCTCTAAAACCTCCTTTCAACATCAGGACTCCAACCATCACTGAAGCCTTAAAACCCTTTCACCATCCTAAATCCACCAGATTCTGAACCCTGAAAACTCTTCACCAACCCTAACCTCTACCCATCACTGACCGAAGAAATCCTCACCAGCCCTAAACTCCACCCATCCATGAACCTAAAACCCCTCAACAACCCTACAGCCCACCCATCACTTAACCTTAAAAACACCTTGCCACCCCTAAACTCCACTCATCCGTTAACCCTAAAACCTCTCACAACCCCTAAACTTCACTGATTCCTGATACCCAAAAAACCCTCACCACCAAGAAACTCCACCCATCCCTGGACCCTAAAAACCCCTTTCAATGTCTGAACTCCAACCATTTCCTGGCCCCTAAAAACCCCTCATCGCCGCTAAACATTACCCATCCCTGAACCCAAAAACCCCTCACTAGTTCTAAACTCTATTCAAGTTTAATTAATTTTGTATTTCCTTTAAAATTATCTTTCCTTTAAAATATTTCCTTTAAGTTTCAATTTATTTATATTTCCTTAAAATCATATTTCTTTAAAATCGGTTTTCCATGACTTGTTACCAGAAAAATGGGTGGTACCATGCAAGCAGCATCAAAGAGAGGTTATCACAGAGCAGGATCCTAGATGCAAACCGTGAAACCACCACTCAGAGCCTTGGCAGCAGTGCGGCTGCCTGCCCATCTACGGCTCCTCTAACTGGAGATGAAGCTTCTGACCTCAGCCAGGCCACAGGCCTCCAATGACCCATTCAAGGCTCACACAATCACCTATCCTTTACCATGATAACCTGACTTCCTAGTCGATGTCTGACAAAGGTCTCCTTTTGTACAGCACCTTTCGCACAACCAGCCTGTACCTGTAAGGGGTACATGCCAATGACGAAGCCTGATTCAAGTCCATGCAGATTTGACTAGTGCTTTTGATCAAATGTAATTGAACTGCCAATCTCTTGTCACAACCTTAGAGTGAAATTCATTGTGGGACTTTCCCAACTTTTCCTGTAAAATGACATTCAAATTCTATTTAGTTTTCCCCATTGCTGCAGCCCTAAAATGGTTAAAACACACCATTCGCCACTAATTTCCCAAAATGTCCTTAATGGATATGGTCCAAGTTCTCTGTTAAGTTATTTTAAATTAGTGGCAAGTTAAATTAAATCTTCACTTATGAAGTTGGGAGGAGTTAGGAAACTCCATCCTTTACGAAGCAGACTACATTTCTGAGCTTTACTTGAGGTAAGTTTTGTCCCAACTAGGCCATTCTCCAGCAGCAAAATGTTGATTGGGAAAGCTGGACATCCACCACCTCAGAAAAGAGGTGTCAAAGGGATGTCTCTGAACTGAAGACAGCTTTAAAAAAAAAATGTAAAAAAAGAACTTGATAAGCTTTGCATTTCACAAAGCTTAAGCGGCTTACGCAAAGTTGCAAGTCAGCTGACTTTACAGTTTTACACCCCTGTACTTTAATTTCCATCTAATTGATAGGAATTAGCTGCTGAACAACATAGCTGAAAGATTAAAAAAAAAGAGCTATGATGCAACCAGCATTAACCGCATCATAGCTCTTTTATTTTCTTTACTTTCAGCCATGTTCCTAGCGGCTCCGCTGCTGTGCAAGATGGCAAAAAAACATTGACAAAGCCATTAGATTTCACATAGGCAAGACCTATTGGCTTTGCCAATGCTTTTCTTTTTTGATACAATAACTTGCCAAGCAGGCCGAACCTAAAAAAGTGATTCGACTTCAAGTGAACTCTAGATTTTTAAATGTATGTCTTTGTTTCATTGCAAATCAAGGGGTGGGTGATGTATTCAGCTCTGCCGCAGAATTGGTGGAATTTTGTCTACTCCGAGTTACTTTTGTAACGCAGAGTTCTAGCAAAATTCCGTCAACTGCGGCCAAGTTTTTTCACGGGCGTTGCTCAAAAACAGTTAGTTGATGAGGGTTCACAAACATTCACAGTCAAAAAGCTGGAGCTCATGAAGAAAAATCTAACTGAGTGGCCGCAAAGTCAACTCAAGGAGATGCTGCCTCTGGCGCACCACGTGGTGCCATTTACACTAATTTTTTAGGGTGGAATGAACTCCGGGCGCTAAATCCCAGTCCAAGCAGTGCGATGTGCCTATTTCCGCCCATTGGCGGAACTCTGCAGAATCTCACTGAGTTTTTTTGTAACGCTGCGGAATTCCACAGAGTGAAACTCTGCGAGTTCCACCGAAGCCAATTTTCTGGAAATATTTATAGTGCCTGCAGTGTACTTACATTAAAAGCACAGTGGGTAGCCAGTGTTATAGTTATGCAAGTGATGATCACATCCAGCCCATACATGCCATTCAAACTGCTCTTCAAAGGCACTTTTAGGAACATTCTATTGTGAAATTTAGAAGAAAGAGGGGCATATTATCAAGGGCTCTATCGCCGCTTTAGCGGGACTTTTTCCCGCTAAAGCAGCGATAATTCAAACGCCCTATTAGCAAGCTGTCGCTAACTGCTGTTAGTGACAGCTTCTAGGCGATAGCGACCGGGTTGGGTGCCGCTTTGCATGCCAGCGATATTTATCGCTAATGGCATGCAAAGTAGGCGTTCCCAACCTAAAAGCGACTGGAAACAGTCGCTAAGGTCGCTATCGCCTATTAGCGAGGCAGGGGAGGTGATTAACGAACCAGTGCTAAACACGTTTAGCGCTGGTTTGTTAACGCCTGGTCTAAACCTGACTTAGCCATGTAATCCAATGGGAGGTGGATTACATGGCTAAATCCCCCTTGCCCTATCGCCAAGCTAACACTGGTCACAGTGTGAATATCGCTTGTTTTCAAGCGATATTCACACTGTTCTCCAGGGTTTCTATCGCTTTGGAGATAAGCGTTGCTGATAGTACGCTATCTCCGCGATAGAAACCTGCGATAGCCGGCGATAATTATCCTAGCGCTAACTGCGCTTAGCGATAATTATCGCCGGTTATTGCTAATAGGCCCCATAGTTTTATGTTTCAGCTTTAAAACTTAAACTAGAAATTCTGATACATAACCCGAATAGTGATTATACCACATCCCTCAAAAGCTGGTCATTTTTCAGATGGAGGAGACGTAGGCATAAAAGTGTAATGTGTAAAGTAACTGGTGTCATATAAAGTGCTCCAATACTTTTGTGTTGGGTCCAGTTCTCGCTATATAAAAATACAAAAATAAAGATGAAATTGTACCCCAAACAGTGCAAGTAGCGAATGGACGCTAATTAAGCATAGTCAATATGTACTTGGTCCATGTGCCACAGGAAGAAAAGGAAGAGACGGAGTAAGTGACGCCTCAATTATGAAAATAACATCCCCAGGCAACAAGATCAAGAAAAGGTAACTAGACCTGTAACTGCATCATCATACTATGAAGGACTCAGTGTACATACGACCCAAATTAAAAAAATAGATTCATTTTATAGATATATTTTTGTTTCATATTGACAAGTCTTTAAAAACATATAGAAAAAATGTAGGACTGAACAACAATAGTTAAACACAGAGATAACAAAAAATTCATTACATATATACATATAGACAAAATCACAATGACTATAAATCAAATTGTAGTCAAACATCAAACATACTTGAAACATATACATATAATACAATATACAAAGTAGTGGCAATTTGATAAATTTTCTTGTATATATTTTCTATGCGCGCTTCGGCGTACAGAGCGCCTTCTTCTGGAAAGCCACAAAGATTCCATGGATGAGTAAACAGAAATCCAAATTAAGTAGAAGGTTTATTTTAATAGCAAAGGTAACCAAGATGATTCTGAGTAGTTCATATGGTGGCACTTGAGCTTGCGTGTGAGGGACCCTAGTTCCAAGAGATGGTAGATTGTTTAAAATAAGTGCCGGTCAATTCTACAGCTTCAAGATAGTTCTATGTCAGAAAGACCCACTGTAAATCGGTACTTGAGCCCAAGTACTCAAATGGGAGGCTCGCTCAGATGAAGAGAATATGGTATTCTTGAAAACTGTCTCGCAATTCGAGAAAGTACCACGATACGGCTTGAAATGCAATATATTTAGCGTTTTTCAGGCGAGAAATAGCCTACTGTTAAAGTTCAGCAAGATGCACATTCAATGAAACCAAGAAGCGGTATGGCAAGGTAGGGATTACTGCCTCCGGCTTCCAGTCCTACGGATATCGCCTCACACGTGCTGCTGAAAGAGAAGACAGCAAAGAAGAGTGATAATGATGCCAACAAATGGTAAGTAATGGGCGCACTAAAAGTCCCATTTAGGAGTTATTTAGTTTTTTTTAGATACAGTAGGTCGCCAAGTGACAGTGTATGCTCACTATCTGCAGGCTCCAGCTAAAAAGACTTATTTGAAGACGACAGGCTCAGGAATATCCAACACATGTGCACAACAGGCTCCATCACTTCTATAGTGGGAATGATTTTATACTAACAATGATGCCCAAAGGAAAAAGAAAGGCAGGAAAGCATGATCACTGTCATGACGCATTCAATGTCCTATGCTAAAGTCCCACCTGGTTGGTAGAACCAGGAATGTGTTTCTTAAAGGACAGAAGCCCTCACCTGCAACCTCACTAGACCACTGGATTTGGATAGACTGCTCTTTGCACAATCCACAAGGGCTCCTATGGATTATCAGGATAGAAACCCACACTGAGTTAGCATAGGATGACCCTGATGATGAAGAATGCCACCCCTGGGTGTGTGAGAGCTTCTGTTCTTTAAGAAAACATTCACGGTTCTACCAACCATGTGGCGCCTTTTCTTTGGCACAGGACATTGGAGGTGTTGTGACAGTGGTCATGCTTTTCGTCGTTCCTTTTCTCTTTGGGCATCTTTGTTAGTGTAGTTCGATTGGAGGGCATGCCCTAAGACAAAGACAATTTAAGGCATGGGCAAAGTGGGCAATTTCCCAGGGCCTCCACCTTCAAAGAGGCCCCCTAGTAAAGCAATCTGTCTCTCACTCTATTGTACCTTTGTCCATTTTTCTATCAGAGCCCCTCTACCGTTAACTTTTGACCCTCTCTTTCTCTTTTAAAGGGACCCCAGTATTTATATGAATGTGTGTGCGTGCGTGTGTGTGTGTGGGGGTGGTGGTGTATGGGTGTATAACATTTTATTTTGAAGCAGTGTTGGATAAGCGGAACATAGGCAAAAAAAGTCGAAGTTGTTCAGAACAGGATTCCTCAAAATTTGTCTGGCCTGGGGCCCTACAAAGTCTTTAAATGGCAGTCCCCTAAGATTTCCTACCATTCTCCATTTGTTGTTCGTTTGCTGAGAATTATAGTCTGCTGGATATCTGTATTTTGTACCCCCAGTAATTTAATTGGTCAGAGCACTTTTTAAAGGGCATGTACAATTGTCTTCTTGTCCCCAACCTCCTGAAGGATCGACAGCTAAAGAAGAGAAGCTGGACTGACCTCCTACATAGGCCAGACCTTTAGCAACAACACCAAATGGGTGAGAAAACAACTGTAGTTTCTTCCAACTCTTGACATGTAGAGGGGGGCTGTGACAGGGGGCAGGCACAGCAAGGTCTCAAATCCACCCACGGATCCCGTTTTTGTATGCCCTGGAGCCTTGAAGAAAGTTGATTACCCAAAAGTTAGACTAGGGGTAAGATTGAATTCAAGAATTCCATTTTGTTTAAAACAAAAAGACAAATCCCTCGCAGTGGACACAGTAGGAGAGATTTGACCTCCAGCACTCCATATACTGCACCATTCCCCATGGCCCCAAAAAATAAAAAACCTCTA
Source organism: Calotriton arnoldi (assembly GCA_963921515.1). Classification (NCBI taxonomy): domain Eukaryota; kingdom Metazoa; phylum Chordata; class Amphibia; order Caudata; family Salamandridae; genus Calotriton; species Calotriton arnoldi. Next base: position 153,559 of record CAWUFW010018251.1, read on the forward strand.
TGAATTGTGAGATGATATAGGCGATTAAGAGGAGCATCCATCACAGACTGCCTCAAAAAACAATAGGACTTTTTAGAGAAAGGCCAGTTTTTTCTGTCCTTATTGCAAGGGGCTAAACTGTTATGGCAAATTTAAAGGGCACAGTTGCCTCTTTCCGGGACATGAATCACATATATGCTGTAAGAAATGTGAGGAAGACGAGGTTCACAGTACTAAATTTAAACTGAGTCATCACTTTGGTCATAGGCACTGGATATAGTGGTGCTTGGGGTGCTGCAGCACCTCTAAAATAACTAGGCCTCAGTTTGGAAGGTGAATAAGCATTAATAATGACTTTAAACTTTATATACATCTTTTCACATTTGCTGTGGGCTCAAACACAGAGGATAAAATGTCAGTCTAGTCTTATCACAAATTGCTGCTTATTCTTGTAACAAAGAGATTGGTCTTTAGGAAGGCCGATAATGGCGGACGCGTGAATCTGTCGCTCTGCGCCGGCTCATTTTCTAGCCTTTAGTTATTAACGCCCAAAGCTGATATTTTGCTCGGCAGGACATGCTCTGAACTGCAGGCACCCTGTGCTGCGAGAGACCGCAGGGAGAGTGCTAAGGGGCGGTGGATTGTCGGCACGGTACGTGCTGCGGCCCTGGCATAGGTGTCTATCATGGCAGCCCCGGACTGCGGAGAAAAGCTGTGACTGAGTGCAGCCTGCAGCAGAGTTTCGGAGAAGGCCTTGAAGGGCGAGTGACCAGAGGACCGAGTGACTGAGGAGGCTATGAAGGGGTGGCCCCGTCGGCTGTGCTGTGGACTCCGAGGAGTGAGAGGGGGCCTCCCTGCAACTGTGGGGAGCTGCGGCGGCTCTTGAGGCCCCGAGGGAATGGCAACTTGCCTGGGCCGTGAGAGGTTGAAGAGGAACAAGCCCGTTCAGAGCACCAAGAAGACCGCAGACTGAGGGAAGCTGCTCACGTCTTTCAGCTGAGTCGGGAGTGGTTGCAGGTGTGGACACTGACGCCCTGGACATGCTCCTGCACTAGGTCGGTGGAGTGGGCAGTGTCCACAGAGCTATGGCCTGGAAGGTGGCGGTAAGCTGGGCACGGGTGTGGTGAGAGGCCCCTACCAGGGAAGTGAGCATTGAGGCCTAGATCGGGGCCCAGTGACCTACAAGCAGCTGGTAGTTGGGCTGGAGGGGAGGCTCTCCCAACGTTGCTCCCCAAGGGTACTGACTGAGACCCTGGCACACTGAGGAGGCAGCTGGCGGCTTGGAGGTCTGAATGGAGGCCTGTGACACCAGTCTGAATATTGGGCTGTATCTTCTCGCTTCACAGCTGCACCTGGGTGATGGCTCCTGGCCAAGTGTGATATCCCAGGTATAGCCCCCGATGGATCCTAGTGATGGGTGACAGTGCTGCTGCACAGGGCCTATAGTTCGGATTAACCACTGTGGATATTGCGGAGAGTTGGCGGGGCTGACCCCTTGCCACCTTGGGGCCCGTCGCCGCTGGCAAATTGAGGTGAGGCTGTTTTACTTGGAGGCATAATTATGCAGGCTGTGTCGGCTACCCTTGGATATGGGGGTAGTGACCTGCTGGTGTGTTGCAGAGCGTCGCTGGGACCCTGGTGGTAGGTGACTGTTGTTGAGGGTAGATCACACCTGCCCATTGGATTCAATTCCCTGGTTCTTTGTGGTGATAGGTAAGATGTGAGCAAGAACCACGGGGGCCCCCCATGAATTTGATGACCCTGTTAAGGAACAGCTGTGGGAGGAGCCAGGACCTGGGCCCCTGGAGGACCCAATCTTAGTGCTGACACTAAGGCTATGCTGCACCAGGACATTACTACTGTGTCAGTGGGGCTGGGGTTGCTGCGGACAGAGCACCACAAATTAGCAGAAAGAGTCAAAGAGGTAGAATCCCCGATTACTGACCTCCGGCCTAAACAGCAAACACTGAAGCACCAGGTTGCAGACCTCTCTGACAGGGTCCGCACCCTTGAATGCAGGGTGGAAGATGCCGAAGGCCACAACAGGAGAAATAATATTAGGGTGGTGGGCCTATCTGAGGGTGTGGATGGTAAAGACATGATTGCATATCTTGAGCTTTGACTCAGGACAGTGGTCGCCCCTGAGAACGTGTCCGCCTTCCACACCCTGGAACAAGCACATCGTGTGCTGGCACACCCGCCGGTGCCAGGCTACCCCTCGCGCTCAGTGGTGGCAAAACTACTCTACTATAAGGACATAGATATACTGCTCCAAAGAGTGCGCAATGCAGGCCTATTCATAGTAGATAACAGCAGGGTCTCAATATTTCCAGACTATACTATCAAAGTACAACAGAAACAAGCTTTTTTTCTGGAAGTTAAGAAAGCTCTGCATGAGGAAGTCCTGCAGTATTCACTAATCTTCCCTGCCCGACTTTGGATAATACTGGATTGGGCTACGCAAGTCAGTGCAGATCCTAAAGCCGCTTGGGAGTGGCCCGAAACTTACAGGTCGGGATCTATGCCTTCAAAGGGGGAACATTCTGCTATGCCTCAAAAGTGGGATGTGAGAATGAGGACATGGAAGAGACCTCAGAGGGGACCACTATAGAATCCAATTCCGTCCCAAACTGAGAAGGAAAGGGCGCCTGCCCTTCGAACTGTGGCAGAGATCATGAAGACCATGGAGACCACCTCGTAGAATGGTTCCCCCTCCGTGAAAGGGACTGGCAAGACGGAATAGGATTCCTCACAGCCAGAAAGCACTCTCTTGCCGGAAAATACCCCGAGAATGGCGAACGACCTCCTCTGAGCAGAATCCTCCGCACAGTTTGCGAGTATGCAGTAGCAGGACCTGTCTGGATAATGTGCTCTGTAGACCTTCTGGGTGCCTCTGCTACTCCGTGACAGCGCAGACCCGAATGGGACCTGTTGCAAGTGGGCTGTGGCCTACCCCCTCTGGATGATCTCACCAAAGCCTGGTAGAGACTCTCCAATGACAGTGTTGGTTAACGCACAGTTTGGGCGGCTGGCTGTTGCCAGGCTGCTCTTGGGATGGTGGGGTTTACATTCTTACAGTTTTTTCTCTTGTTATGTTTGATTTTGCCTGCAGGGAGTGCTTTGGATTTTTGGCTATGGGAACAGGGGCTGACTGGGTGAGTGGGGAGGGCTCCCATGTGGCCTGATCGCATATGGCAATTGCACAGTGCTTGCTAAAATTAATGTCCTGGAACATTAGGGAGATGTGCTCGGCTACCAAGTGCCATTATACACACAGGTACTTGCGGAGGTGAGGAGTGCAGGTCGCCATGCTGCAGGAGAAGCACCTCATACAAAGCGGAGTGGAGATGTTGCGCCGTCGATGGAGAGGGCAGTTATGCCACCTCCTTCTCGGCATTTGCAAGGGGAGTGCTGATTTGGATATGGGTGGGCATACTCTTTGAACCCTTACATGCATCTATAGATAAGGAGGGCAGGTATGTGTTGTTGACTGGGAGATTACTAGGTAACTGCTCTTACCCTCTCTTTAGTATCTGCAGTATTTACGCCCTGAACCATGACAAGATACCTTTTTTACATAAACCCTTGGCCTCGATGGCCTTAATAACCACAGGTGATTGGCTCCTTGGAGGCAACTTTAATTGTGTAGCAGACGTTAACCTAGACCACTCCTGTCCCCCGTTACCTACGGCTCCGACTCATCGTACTGCTGCAGGCTTCGTTGACTGGATGGGGCACTGGGACCTGACAGACATCTGGCGTACACAACACACAGATGTTTGGGATTACTCATTCTATTCCCCTGTATACCAACTGCATCCGTGCTTGGACTATTTTTGTGTTCCCATGGGCTCGGTCCCTCTGTGGTCACATGGAGTACCTGGGGTGCACTTTTTATGATCACAGCCCTTTGCTCCTCAATTTTAGACCCCTGGTGGAGTGCCCATTGCCCCCTTTGTGAAAACTCAATCCGTTGAACCTTGAAGATACCTGTTTTCAGGAAATTTTAGGAGATGCCGTAGTCAATTACTTTGCCGATAACATTCGGTCAGTGTCCACTGGGCTAGTTGAATGGGTGGCATTCAAGGTTGCAGTGCAGGGGCATTGTCTGGGCCAACCCATAGGTATACAGCGCAAACTCGGCCGAGAGCTGGGTGACCTTGAGGGTTGATTGCCTAGCCTTGGCAATGCAGAGGTCACGGATACTGCAGACCCGGATGGCCTTCAGGAAGCACATGCGCTATATAGTGCTGCTCTTGAGTGGCTGTGATATCACGATTATAAGGGGTATCTTATGAGAGCACAGGAAGAAGTGGGTCGACACAGAGGGTTGCGAGAATGGCTTATCTGGCCGAAGACTTGCAGCTCTGCAATTATGCATTTTAGGTCGACCACTGGGGAGTCCATTTACGCGCCGAGGTCAAACAACGACCTGTTCCTAGCCTATTACAAAGACTTATATAGCACACCACCCCCAGTGCCACCAGGGGCCCGGGCGGCCTTTCTGGGTGCATGACGGCTCCAGGTCCTTGATTGGCAGACAAGTGAGGTGCCTGGTGGCCCTGCGATGGGGCAGGAGATTTGTGTAGCTATTAAAAGCATGGCCATATGTTGGACCCCGTGCCCTGCAGAGTTCTACTCGGTATAAGCTGCAAGGTTGGCTCCCCATCTGGAGGCTTTACACGCAGAGTTTGCAAGACTGGGGAGACTGCCTAGGTCTATTCGTGACGCAGTTGTTTTACCGCTCCCTAAATCAAACACCCAGGGGGCCCACACCAGGGACTTTCACCTACTCTCTATCCTAAACATGGACTTCAAACTGCTTAGCAAAATCTTGGTGCTTCGTTTGCTCCCACATAGGTCCACCCTCTTCACGAGGACCAAAACAGGTTCATCCCATCACAGAATACTTCACTCAATCTGCAAAGAATGTACTCCATATTGTACCACCCAGAAGTACAATCTTACCTGCAGGCGACCTTCTTGTCGATCGACCTTGAAAAGGCGTTCGACACATTATGGTGGGACTATTTGTTTGTAGTTATGGGGAAAATGGGCCTTGGAGATGGCTGGATATAGTGGGTGAAATAGCTGTATGAGAGCCCCACTGCACGAGTTAAGGCAGGCAGAATAATGTCTCAGCAATATGGGGTCCTCTGCGGTACCAGGCAGGGTCCTTTATCCCCGCTATTGTTTGCCTTGGCCATCGAGCCCTTGAAAGAGCAGTTCAGACTGGAGGGGTAGATATGGGGCTAACTGTGGGAGGACATGAACAGATTATCTCCCCATAAGCTGATGATCTTTTACTCTATCTGTCAGATGCCACAACAGGTACTGTCAAGGAGCTTGACCTCCTGAGGGAGTTTGAACATTTCTCGGGCTTGAGAGTCAACAAGGCTAAGACTTACCTCTTTCCTGTGTCCCCAAATCTCCTCCCCCCCCGGGGCTCCTGGAAGACCTCAATCGGGCCCAGACCACCTTCCTATACCTACGGATTCAAGTCTTCCACTCCCATGATGACATATGGGAGGGCAATCTTGGGAGGACGCTCAGATCTCTTCGATCCTGTGTCCCTTTCTGGTGCTCCCTAAGGTTGCCCATTATAGCCCGCATCTCGTTGTCAAAAATGGTTATGCTTCCACGTTTGCTCTATTTTTTTTATTAATCTTCCAGTATCTGTTCCCTCCTGCTGTTTTCGCCAGCTGGACGCTCTGCTGCGCAAATTGATCTGTAATAAAGGCCGGTAGTGGGTTTCCTTGAAAGCTCTTCAGCGCCCTGTGGTAGAGGGCGGCTTGGGAGCACTGAATTTTGAGCTCTATTTTTTGGCCTCCCAGGTACAGTGGATTGCGCAGTGACTAGATGGGCAGAGGCTGGGGGAGTTGGGCTCAGTGGAGTCTGCAATACACACCAACCTGCTGTGGGCTCAATTGCTCAACTCGACAGTGGGGATGCCTCGCCCAACCTTATTGTTGACTACGGCACTGCAGTGTTGCCAAGACAAGGGGAACCCCCTTGTATACGCCGGGTTTTCCCTTGGGACCCTTTGATGGTTTTCTCAGCTGAACAGCTCTCCACCTGGACAGACGTGGGACTGGACACAGCGGGGGAGTTTTACCAACAAGGTACTTGTCCTTTTGGAAACTTGGTCTCTGATTCCGGCTTACCGGCTGGCCAATTCCTCCAATGTGAAGCTTTAGTTCACATTTTTAGAGGGCTTTGGGGAGGAGGTTGTGAAGAACCCAAAACATACATGGTACTGCAATCCTTGCTTACCTTGGGCACGGTGAGGCACTTGGTAAAGTGGTTCTATGTCTCTCTCTCAGATATGACTCGCAAGCCTTTGTCACAATTGCGCCAGCGGTGGGAGGCAGTTTTAAATCGGGAAATTGCGGACTCTGACTGGAATAGGATCCTGACGTATCCTAAGAAGGTCTCCAGGAACATGAGACTGAAAAATACACAGTTTAACTATCTGCATATGACACCCTATATTCTTCAAGTAGTATATGGTGCTGAACTGCACCCCTGCCCGATATGCGCTCATATTGATGCAGATTTTATACACATGACCTGGGAATGCACCATACTGTGACAGTTCTGGGATGCGGTATTGACAACACTAAATAACACACTAGGACATGCACTTGATTTGACTGTTGAGGTTTGCCTGCTGGGACTCTTCTCATAACTACCAAAATGGAAAGTCAGAAATAGGTTTCTTGATCTGGCCCTGGCACCAGCCAGGAGGAGAATAACAATGACCTGGAAATCTACTAGTGGGCCCGTGGTGGGTACCTGAGTGAGGGAAGTGACTCAGTTGGCTGAGAAAGAGGGGAGGGTTCTTCTTAGAGAAGAGGCACGAGGACTGAGAAGTTACCCCATAGCGGAGCAGTGAAAAAAGAGGTCCTTGACAGTTGGGAACACCCTGAACGTGACCTGACTGGGGGTGTGGGAGACAGCGATGAGATGCAGACAGATGGGGGTGCTCACACACAGGGGCACCTGGAGGTTGGGAGGGAGCTTGTTCATAATTGTGAGGCTGCAACAGGCCTTAATTGAGGACTCCGACGGACCTTATCAAAGGGACGTAGTGTGGAGGATGCTTACAACCCCCCCGGGTTCTTGCGTGACTATGATTAGTGTTGGGAAGCCATAAGACACATATACATCCAGACAGACACCCCCGATTCTCCATATACTAGCTCCAATTTGCTTGTTAGCAGATTAGCTGTTTGCTGTGGAAAGTTAATTAGGTTCTTTTTTTGTGAGTTAAACTAATTGAAACACTTGATGTGGATACCTCCACAGACTTCCTCATCAAATGCGGCTGGGCCCCCCTAAATGTGGGACTGTAATGGCTAATTGATATATAACAGTGTTGCGCACTCCTGTGGTACACTCAAAGATGGTGCGTTGTATACTTATATTGTGTACTGTAACTGTTATATCAGTCGGAAAATCTGCAATTGACCTGCATGGACATACGCCAAAAGTATGATGATATATATCATCACTGTGGCGTGTTTTCTTTGGAAAGGTAACTGGTGCACAGAATGTACATGTATTTACCTGACTGTCATTTATGCTAAATGCCAATAAAAATATGTTTAAAAAAAGAGATTGGTGTCTACTTTTCTTTCTCTGACTGCAAAGGGTGAGGATTTTGTAAAGTAAACTATGTGATAATCTAGTGTGAAAGGAAAGCTGTAGGATGTACATTTTTTCTAACACAACAAATTTAATTTCCACACATCATCGTTTGTGTGCTACATAGCTTTATCAGTAAAAGTGCGTTTCTGTGCCAAGTCATTCAATGGAAAATGTGCTATCTGTAAATGACAGCGTGCTACCACACCATGCGTTAGTGATATTTGGGATACAATATGCTCAAAAATGCAACACCAGCTGTATACTACACTCTTGCCACTCTCCTGCTGAATGGGCGTGGCTCATTTGCAACACTTGTTCTCTGTGTGATGCTTGGATTGTTCTGAATTCGCACGAGTTCAGTGAAATGCTCGAATCCTCCACTCCCCTTCTTCATGGAATCCCTGAGAGTGACGCTTTGTTGCTTGAATCTTGGGTGCTCCATAATGTCTACCAATTAGCCCCCGTGCAGTCGTATTCACTTAAGAAAACCAAATCCTCAGCTCCCTGGTTCGATCAGTTGCTTAAAGCCAGCAAAAACATCTGCAAACGGCTGGAAAGGAAATGGCGAAACAACTATGATTTGGTTGCTAAAAGTGAATACAAACAAGCACTTAAAAGTCATTATAACAAAGTGTATGAGGAAAAAAATAAATATTTCTCTGACAAAATAGAATCGTCCAATTATAAAAGTAAGGAACTGTTTAAGATTGTTAAAGCCTTTACAGATTCGACCTTGGAGACGAAGGCCGTTCCGGCTTCCGCTGAATGGCCTCTAGCATTAGCATCTTTTTTCCACGAAAAAATTGTGATGATTCAAGAGACTCTCAGGGAGGGCTCTCCCTCTGAGTGCGAAATGTTACCAGTTCCTTCCACGGTACCCATTCCAGGAGCTGCCCCCTCGCTGTGGCAGTTCCCCCCGCTGTCACTGGAAGCCTCCCTAGCCACTATCAAAAGCTTGAAGTCGGGCTCCCCTACCGGCCCCTGTCCAGCAAAAGTGCTAGCATCCGTACCACGGGCTATTAATCCAGTTGTTAATAACATTTTTAATACCTCATTAGCTACTGGACACATGCCTTCTAGATGGAAGCAGGCCAAAATTCTGCCTTTGCTCAAAAAGGCCTCCGCTGATCCTAAAGTACTAGCAAATTATAGGCCCATCTCCCTGCTTCCAGCCTTCTCCAAGGCTTTGGAGAAATATGTCAATACGGTGGTTACCGATTACGTGGAAACCAACAATATTCTCCACATTAATCAGTCTGGCTTCAGAGCCAACCATGGTACCGAGTCTGCTCTACTAGAGATCTCCGAACATATTAAGGAAAGCCTTGACCGCGGTGGGAAAGCCATCTTGATCCTGTTAGACCTGTCAGCGGCCTTTGATACCGTTCCTCATGATAGGCTTTTGGACAGGATCCAGACTCTCGGTATTGGTGGCTCCGTTATAAAATGACTCACTTCCTTTTTGGAAGATAGGGTCCAGGAGGTGTGGACTCCTCCTTTTGCGGCTGGAATCCCTGGTATGGATGTGGGGGTTCCTCAGGGTTCCGTTCTGAGCCACACGTTATTCAATCTTTATATGTCCCCTCTGGCTGTCTTGGCGGAGACATACGGAGCGAACATTATTTCATATGCAGACGACACACAGCTCCTATTCACTTGTGACAAAGGTAAGAACTTTGAGGGAACCAAGATTAAAACCTGCCTTTCAAAATGTTTGCATGGTTAAGAATTAACCAGCTTAAATGCAACCCTGAAAAGTCGGAAATTATTTTCTTTGGCGCCCCTCCGTCGGACGAGTGGAGACTTTGGTGGCCTGAAGATATGTCACCCCCTCTCACCGCACAACAAATGATAAAGAGCTTGGGCATCATGATAGACAACTGCCTATCTATGAAAGCCCAAGTCCAATCGGTGGTGGGATTGTGCTTTGGCCTCCTTAGGATGCTGAGGAAGTTCCTTCCACTCCTGTCTTTTGACTGCAGGAAATCCGTGGTCCAGGCATTGATTACATCAAGATTGGACTATGTGAATGTACTTTACCTCGGCCTCCCGGAAAATCTACTCAAGTGCCTGCAGGTGGCACAAAATGCTGGGTCCAGAGCCATTCTCATGCTGAAACCTAGGACTCATATGTCCCCCCATCTCAGAGCTCTCCACTGGCTCCCAGTAAAAAATAGAATCAGATTCAAGGTCCTGGTGTTATTCTTTAAGGCCTTTCATGGAAGGGGTGAAAGATACCGTTGCAAAAGGATTACCCACTATGCTCCTTCCAGAACTTTGAGATCCTCTTCTATGAATCTGGCGGCGGTCCCTAGAATATCTCATGTCCGCTCAGGCGGCATCTCTTTTAGGTTCCTCGATGCGCAGGCCTGGAATGCGCTTCCCGCATCATTGAGAGCGGTGACGGATTTAGCAACTTTTAGGAAGCTCCTTAAAACTTTTGCTTTTTAATCAATAATTGAGTCTCCCTTAGCTGCTTCTTTTATTTACCTTTCCCATCAGTATTTGAGGTAGTGTAGGTCGTTGCGTTCTAGGCCTTTTGATGCGCTGGGACACTCTTCTGAGTAGCTGTGCGCTATATAAATGCCTTTTATTCATATTATTATTCATATTCATATAACATTGATGGCAGCAACCCCACTCTGAAAATTGTTCCAGCACCACTGACTTTAGTAAGTTTTCAAACTTATATTGGTCTTAGATGTGACAGAGAATCTTAGAAAAAGGCTTACTTTGAGTACCCTAAGTTTTGGCTACATGATGTGCAGTTCATGATATTTAATACACCATCACTTGTTTTGTTTCCGCATAAGCTGTGTATTAGCCCTAATGCTATGTGGCAACAAATAGTTTTTCAATTCCTCATCCTAGGTAAGGTGATGTGTGGTTAATTAAATAAGTAGGTGCACTTACTAACTTGGTTATCAAAGTCACTCTTACAGATCTTAACAAGCATTAGCATAGAAAACAATTCTGACTTTAAAGTGGTAACACATGTAAACACAGTAAGCAATACATGATTTTTGCTTGTATTGAATTCACAATGATGTTTCGCACATTAAAGCCAGTCATACTGGATATGTAAATGTTGGAGAATAAAGCAGAAAAAGAAATGCTTTCTGAGTAGAAGGGATATATTGGCGATAAAGAATAAAAGGTATTGTAAGCATTAAAATGGAAGGTCTCCCTAGAATGCACAACGATATGCCAAACAGCCATTACTCCCTCATGGGTCCTCCTCGTCCCAGTCCTTACAAAGTGAGGCAGTCCTGCCTCCAGCCAGCCAATCAAAATGCTACAAAACCAAAAGTCAAAGGTCATATAAACCCCTCCCACCCACCGCCATGACTGTTTTTTTCTTGCTCCGACGGCGGTCGAAACGCTTATGCTCCGTGTCTCCTGTTGCTGTTTCCGGTTGTGCAGGATGTGTTGCGGTGCCGTGAGTTTTTCAAAAACGAAGATGTTATGGTCTTAAATTGTACTGTTTATTCTGACATTGTTTCTTGTGTTTCTACGCGGCCGCACCGGTCTTCCGGTCGGCCGCGTTCCTGCTCCTTGGCCAGAACGCGCTCCCCGCGCATGTGCTTGGCTGGGGTGGGAGTTTTCCCTTGCGTTCTGGCCTCGGGTCGTTCCGATGCTGGGGTCTTCTAGAAGCATCCGGCTCCCGTGGCCATGGTTGTTTGTTCTGTGGCTGTGGGGGAGGCGGCAAGGCTGTTCCTTTGGTTTTCCAAGTCTCGTGTTACACAGGTCTTGGTTGCTTGGTGACAGTGTTAATGTGGAGTGGCTGGGCACTTCCTGGTGTGTGTGGGGCTGCCTGTATGGTTTGCTCTTCCTACTTATGGCCATGGGTGTTGAGTATTCCTCTCAAGTGACTGCAACATCTTTATCCATGCAGCGTACTGTCCTTTTGCGACTTTCCTGGTCTGTTTGCCGGATTTGTTTATTTCTGTTGTGCAGGCTGCGCTGCTTGAGCCTCTGTGAACTAGGCTGGGGATGTTTATGAGGCCATGGACAATTCCCCTGAGGGGATGTGCATCCGAGGCATGTTTTTTCGGTCATGTTGATCCCTGTTCGTGCGATGCTGGGATTTGACCCCCGGTCCTTGTCTGATGCTGGGTTTCACTACCTGTTTAGTCCTCGGTGGTTGATTTCCTGCCTTTTCATATTGGCTGTGGTATGGCTTGCTGTCATCATGCAGGGGATTCTGCGCTTTCTGGGGTAGCGGTGTCGCCGGGCGGACTTTGTCTCCCAGTTCCCTCTAGTTCCTGGGGTCAATTCTGTTTTGTCCTCCTTGGCTTCTTCCTCTTCTTCCTCTTTGTCTTCGGAGGCGGCTTCCTGGGCTGACCCAGTTGTGCGGGAGGTGGAGTTCGCTCTTGAGCGTTCTTCTTCTACTTCTCTTTCGGGGTGCGTGCTGGCGCTTCTTCAGCCTATGCTTCACAGGTCCTTTCTGAGGGTTTGGGTACCTGTTTGACTGTCTTCCGGGTCAGGGGGATCTTGCTCCTGTCTTGGCGCAGATGGAGATATTGACTTGGTTTCTGTCTGCTGTACTTTTGTTGCCCTGTTGGCCCTCTCCTCGGCTGCTGTGGTGGCGGTGGACCGTGCTTTGGTGCCTTGACGCTGCTCCGACACCTTGGTCCTTAGCCTGCCTTTTGTGGATCCCGGGCTTTTTTGGCTTACTCCAAAGACGATTTGTCCAGAGAACCTTGTCTTTTTTCCATGATCTGGTGTTTCTGGGTACTCTGTCTTCTTCTCGGCCCTTTCGTGGTCGGGCCAGTGGTCGGGGGGCTGCGTTCCATTTGGTTCCTGGCCTCTGCAGCGCCTGCTGCTGCCCCTGGTTGTTGGTCAATTAGTGTTATGCCCTGGTGGAGTCACCGTGGCCTGGTGGTTATGGTTGCGGTCTCTTCCTCGAGAGGTTATGTGTTCCAGTCCTGGTGATTCACTGGTTGTGGGTTCCTGTCTCCATTGTTGGCGCTGTTGCTATTTTGGGGGCTCGGCTCCGTTGTTCCTGGTTCGTTGGTCCGGTCTGTTTTCAACTGGTGGGGCCTGTCGGTCATCGATCTTGGTTACCGGATTCCGTTCTGGGGCCGTCCCCCTTTTGGACTGTTTTCGAGGTTACCCCGTTGTCCATAGGCCCCGTGATGCGATCTGCCATGTTCTCTGGCGTTGGCCTGTTTTTGTCACAGGGCACTGTTGTGCTGGTTCCGGTGGCGGTGCAGGACCTGGGGTTCTGTTCCTTTCTGTTCCTGGTCCCGGCGCCCGTTAAATCCTTCCACTCGATTCTGAGTCCCCGGGCTTTGTACAGCTTGGTGCGGCTGGGTCATTTTTGGATGATCCCCTTGCAGTCCGTCGTTCCCCTTATCCTGTTGGGCGATTTTTGGCTTCCCTGGATTTGGAAGGCGCCTGTTTTCCCGTTCCCGTTCATCCGGCTGATCAGCGGTTCCTGCGGTTTGGGGTGGACGGGTTCCATTGCCAGTTTCTGGTGTTGCCTTTTCGGTCTCTCTACTGCTCCCCGGGGTTTTCCACAGTGTTGGCTCCTGCTGTGGGGGTTTTGCTGAGTCTGGGTCTCCCTGTGTTTCCCTATGTTGCTTTTGTCTGGTTTCTGCTTCCACCCTCCTTGAGGCTCTTCTGGCGATGTTGGCGTTGATGGCCTTGTTCCAGGTTCAGGGGTTCATGTTGGATCTGGCCTTTCTCATCTGGTTCCTGTTCAGGGACTTTGGTTTATCGGAGGCCTGTTCGACACTTTGCAGGGGGCTGTTTTCTCACTCCGGCTCAGTTCTCTACCCTATTGACTCTTCTGCGGGTCCTGCTGGGTCGCCCTTCTGCCCCGGCTCGCGGTTGGTTGCAGGTCCGGGGGTTGGTGGCTGCCACCACGGCTGTGCTTCCTTGGGCTCGCCTGCGCCTCCGGTCCTTGGTGTTTCTTCTGTTGACTCGTTGAGACCCTTCCCATGCAGGTTGCGTGGCTTTGGTTCCCCTCTCCCCTGTTCTGGTTCTTTCTTTGGCCTGGTGGCTTTGCTCTCCTGACCTGGTGTAGGGGGTGCATTTTCTGCTTCCTTCTCTCCTCTTGTTGGCCTAGGACACCTGTCCTTGGGGTTGGGGGGCCTCATTGGGGTCCTTGGTGGCTGATGAGTCTGTTGGTTTGTACCGGCTTTCTGTTGGCTTGTTGTTACTTGCGCCTTCATGGGGGGTCCGGGTGTGCGTCTCTGTGCCTGCTGACTTCCGTGATTTCTGTCTGGGCGAACTCTCGTCTGTTGGCATTGAGGGCGGTTTGTGTTCAGGGGCATCTGAGTTTTCATTCGGGCGGCTTGGGCCACTTCCTCCCATCCTCTGTTTTATGCTGTCTGTCTGTTCCTCTGTTCCGGGACCTTTGTCTTCGGATCGAGACTCTCTTGATCTGTCTTTTTGCTTCCCCTCATGATGCTCTTCTCCCCCGGTTTTTGTTCCGTGGTGGTCTGTCCTCAGGCTTGGGGGTTGCTCTCTCGTTTCCTTGGCCTTCGGGCTTTCTGTATGCCTTACCTCCTGTTTCTCTCCTGCCGAGGGTGCTGCAGCGGATTCGGGGGGGTGAAGGTGTCTGTGCTGTTTGTTGCTCCTTTTTGGCCTTGCTGCCTTTGGTTGCCGCTCCTGCTGCTGCTGGTGGGGGGCTGGTTTGACCGGCTTCCCTTTACTCCGGCTCCGCATCTGTCTTACAAAGTGAGGCAGTCCTGCCACCAGCGAGCCAATCAAAACGCTACAAAACCAAAAGTCAAAGGTCTTATAAACCCCTCCCACCCACCGCCATGCCTGTTATCAACAAGTCCCAACAAGTCCCAGACACAAACACAGCAGGAGGGAGGGAGCACATGCCCTGTCTTTGTCACTTGCATCTGACGGCCTGGCTCTTGGGCGGCTGTTGTTGGCGTCTTTGGGCTGTTTCTTCTGTGGTGGCCTGTGGAATTCGGTTGTCTCGTCGGCCTTCAATGCTTAAGAACTATGGTGCGCGTTGGGGCTCTTTTGGCTCCTGCTGCTCTTCTCTTGGTCTGGATCCGTGTTTGAGATCCGGCTTCTATTCTTGTCTTTCTCCGTGATGGGTTTTTGATGGTCCTTTCCCCTTCCGCCTTGTCTGGTCGTTGGGCTGCCGTTCAGGCTTGTCGGGGTCCCGGGGCCTCTTTGGAGGTAGTTCCTCCTCTGGTGAGTCGGCTTCTTCGGAGCTTTAGGCTTCGTCGACCGGTCTCTCCTGTGGTCGTGCCTCTTGGGTTTTGCCTACTGTTTTGCGGGGTCTGCAGTTGCCCCCTTTTGAGCCCTTGTTGGGGGTGGACTTGTTGTGGTTGTCCGCTAAGGTGGCTTTTTTGCTGGCCATCACCTCTGCTCGTCGGTTGGGTGAGTTGGGTGCCTTGCTTGTTTCTTTCCCTTATTTGCAGTTCCTGCAGGATAGGGTTGTTTTACGGCTTGATCCGGCTTTCTGCTGGGGTTTCTTCCAGGTTCTTTTTGCAGCAGGAGGTGATAATTCCTGATTAGCCTACGGAGGGGGTTTCCCTTGTTCCTTCTTCTTTGGCTGTTCGTAGGGCTCTTCAGATTTGCCTCCAGCGTTTGCTGGGGTTTCGGCTTTCTCCTGCCCTATTTATCTCCTGTGGGGGTGTGGCTATGGGGAAGAATGGTTTCCGCTTCTACGATCAGTCGATGGGTGCGTTTGGCGGTCTGCCGGTCCTATAAGTCTGTGGGTCTGCCTCCTCCGTCTCATGTGCAGGGTCGTTCGACTCATTCTGTGTCCGCTTCCTGGGCTGAGGCGGCGGGGTCCCTGTCCGAGAGATTTGTAGTGCGGCCACTTGGCAGTCCCATCACACATTTGTTCGGCATTATCGACTTGATGTTTTACATGCATCTGTTGACAGTTTTGCTGTTGGCATTCTGAACGCTGCTGTTCGTTGATCATTTGTTTGATTAAAAGTTTTGTACTTTTTGCATGGATCCCTGGTGTCCTGCATTTTTTCTTCCTGGTTCTCTGCTTGTGAGTTCCTCACTTTGTAAGGACTGGGACGAGGAGGACCCTAATCAGGGTAATGAAGATTACCGGTAAGTAACAAGACAATAGCAAAAGACAAAGCAGAACTAGTCCTCTAGGTGGAGCCAAAGTTCACTCTATATATATTTTAAAGAATTTGTAATAATAGGTCGTGCAGGGAGCAGCCCTGTCAAGCCAGACATAAAAATACAACTAACTACAGCTATATTTGTTATTCCTTTTTGACAATCAAATTCTCAAGAGCTAGAAAGAAAGAGCTGTGGGAGGACTGTTCCAAGAAGCAGATCATAGGGCAGGCCAGTGAGTAAGGGAATACAATACCTTGAATTACCACGCAACCCAATTATATATCACCTTTCACAGGGCGCCGTCGGTACACAGTCCTAAATGCAAAACAGAAACATTTGGCTGTGCATAATTTTCATTTTAATTCATCCCAAAAAGGTGTAGTGCAGGGTGGAGATTAGCAGCGCATAAGGATTTATCCTCAACACGCAGCATGAGCATTGCAATCTCACACAAACATATCCATCCACTTGAAACACTTCACGGAAAGCCTCTTTCACACCAGTCAGACGCAGTGGTCCTTTTCATCCTTAAAACCTTCAGATGGTCTTAATGCACTCCAGCTCCCCGGCTTTCTTTGGAACGGTGGAACCTCTCCAACTGGGTCAGGAGTTTGAAGCGACTTGACCTGCATTGTTCAAAGCAAATAACACCTCTTACATGCCTCCTCAATTGCTGTATTTATATTTCTTTAATGCAATTTTCATTTTGCACTCTCATGGAACAGTGAGGTGTGTGTGCTTTGGGGGTGGAGTTAGGGAACGGGGGAAAGGATAAAGAGTCCTTACGCTTTGAAAACGTCTTCTTTAGCATGCCTGTTCCGCCCCTCACATCAAAGGGAGTATTTAGCAGGCTACGCATGTCCTCATGCAAATCATCTGCTTTACCTTTGATACTTCATTATGATAGGGTGTCACACACCAAAGATTAACCACATTTTTCGACAGTATTGCAAGTCAGGTCAGCCTGCAAGGGCAGATGCAAATTTGACAGGCATGCCATTGCCTTTCGAAAAGTGAAAAAGTTAAACTATAGATAACGCCTTCAGCAACGGAGAATGGCACTGTAGAGCAGAAGTCATACATTTTATGCTATTTTTATTCTGAAATTTTCAAACGTCAGTCCAAAGTCATTTTGTCATTGAATAAAAATACATTTCAGACATCTGTCAGGTGAGCGTATGTCATTGTTATTCCCTTCACACTATCCAGGCCTTGACACTCCTTTAGAGTGTGGTGACAGGAGCCCCCCTCACCGACCTCCCCAAGGATGCTTTGAACAGATCGTGTTCTGCATTTTAGTTTGGGGCCACCAGGACAGTTTTGTTAGTAGGGAAATCACCACCCCACTGACCGCCATGTTCCTACCTAAATGCAATTCAGTGGCTACAGACTGCCCTGAGAGACAGGATGATAGGGCAGCCGGGAGCAAAATGTGTAGATGTAAAAACACATCGTATCATAAATAACAAATCATACTTTATGCTGAGGAAGCAAAACACCAACTTAAGTGACTATTATTCCTAAATTCAACAATTTAAATAATCAAGTGGGCTACCCTACGTACAAAGCATGAGGCAATATGTATCCACATTTACACATTGACATGGACTGATAAGCATTGTGAAGCATGCTTCAATAATCAGAGACTGAAAAGCAGGGTCATTAGGTGCACAATCGGAGCTCAACCTCCAACGTGATGCTCAGGTAGAGGTGAGGACAGGCGGAGTGCTCTGCCTGCAAGTTGGGCCGCAGAGCGCAGAACAGGCCACAATTGACTCTCCATATGTGTGAAAAAGGCTGCTTTATTGAAGACAGGCGCACCTTACAAAACATAACCTTTGCCTTTGTCTCACAAAAGTATAACTAGCTATACAGTCTTCATCTACGTATCCTGCTCCCCCCACCCCTAAGGTTTCCCCAAACAGCTTTGCAATTTATTTAACAGACCCCAACTTGATCAATAACTTTCGCCCCTTTAAAACCTTGTAACCTCTTCTCAACCTGTCTAAAGATCTAACTACTTGATCGATAACTGTTAACCCTTTAAACCCTGTAACCTCTTCTCTACCTGTCTAAAGATCTATCTACTAAGTATATCCTATCCTAACTTCATTACCTGCTTGTCCCCAACCATAAAATGAAACAGTAAAACTGGCCAGAAATAGCTACCCAACGCCACTCAGAAATAGTCCCTACAACTTTTCTGACCCCCCCAGGCCACTTCTAGGATATTTTCGTAAGTCCGGGGCTACATCTAGGACTTCCTTTATTTGAACCAGGTACAACTCCATCCCGAAGCAAGACAAATACACCCTATCATCTCTGAAAAAATAAAGCGACGTATACTTTAGCTCTGGATGCTCGACCCTGCCCAGTCCTGCCTCCCTTTCAAAAAACCCTCATGTCCCTGTTTACTTTCCTCCTGGCCTTATCAATGGCAGCGGGCCTCTCGGTCACCCTCCAATGCCTTCTGGGAATAAATTAGTTCCAAACAACTAAACACCCTGACCACTGCGGCCAAATCTCCCTCAAATCCTGGTTCATCTGTTTCAGAAGAGACAAACCCTTACACAGTATTAGATCATTTTCCCCCAAGTGAATTATCAGAACATCCGGACAAACATGGCGATGTAGTAACTTATTTAACAGGGGAAAAAGCTTGTGCCAACGCATGCCCCCATTTCCATGCCAACTGACTTTAAACAATGCCGGGTCTAGTCCTAGATTTACACCTTTCCCTTTTCGCTGCTCGTATCTTTCTGCCCACTTGACGAAAGAGTGCCCGACTATCCAAATTGATAGCGCCTCCGACTCTGGCCCTGCTACTGCACCTGAAAAGACACATGCGTGAGAAAAGGAATCACATATTCACAGCCCTCCCCACCCCCCTTCTCCCAAATTTAACATAACGTTTATAACAGTCTGATGACCAATGTCCCAACTGCTTTAACCTCCATGAGTCCCAACCCATCCTTTCTGAGTCTGATGTCACCCCTATCCGGATTGAATGAGTTCCAAAGGCCTCTGGTACCTCACCCAGAAGTTTTAACGATCCCCTCATGACCCATAGCAGCTGCGCCGACGTCACTTCCCACCACGAGGTTCTGTGAAAGACTTCCCCCACCTCCCTCCTTACTCCTCCCTGCAATGCGCACCCCCATTGCACCGGGCATATCCGGGGATCCTCACTGGCCCAAAGTACCACTGACTTCCCGACCCCCCTTTGATCCGTCTTCGGGTGTGTGAGGAAGATGGTGACTGCGTCGCTCCCCTTTTCGCATCCCTGTACTTCACCCCACTGCAGTCCTGAAACCCCTTTCCTTCCCAACAACTCCGATACTCTGAATGCTCCGAAATACAACCAAGACATTTACGCAGCAAATAAAACTGCTTCCTGCCAACTGATGCATATTCTTGGTAGCACCTCTATCATTCTGCCCAACATAACTTTTGTCACTGGTAACCTGATGCGCTGTCCCCTACCCGATTTCCTGGCCCAACTCTCTAGCATACGCTTCCCCAGCTCACCTGCTGTTGGGGCATATCCCCATATTAACTTGCCCATGAACTCTATTCCTGCCAGCTTCGCCGCTATAGTAACCTTTGACAAACCCCTGTCAATCAGGGCCAAAATTAACTGAATGACCTCCTCTTCCCTGGCCCACGTCCAAGACCTCCTCTTCTCACCTCCCTGCAGAAATTCCTGCCACACCTGTCCGTAAGCCCATCTTGTAGACACAGCTAATGACCCTACCACCAGCTGCAGCTTCCTTTTTCTCCTACGGACCACATCCCTTCGGGCACCGGCGTCCTGTGAGATTCCGCCTCCATGGCCAGCCCATGGAACCTCTCCCACTGCGAACTAGACAAAGCATCCGCAATGTCATTGTCTACACCCGGTGCCCTGAACTGTATGTCGTACTTTAGGCAACTTAGCATGAATACTCTCATTAGCTTTAGGACCTGCTCATCCCTTGCGGACTGCCTGTTGACCACCTGCACCACTGCCATGTTGTCTACCCTAAAAGAATGACCCTTTTATGTGCTAGCCTCTGCCCCCACACCGTTACCGCTACCACTAAGGGAAACAATTCTAAAAAGGCAATGCTCCTGCCCCGCACTTCCAATGATGCAGCCACTCTTCCACACACCACTTGCCCTGCCAGTACAACCCGAACCCGTATGCTCCAGCGGCGTCCGAGAATATCTGAACACCCCATTCCCACTCCTCTGGTGCGGACATGGGGATCCCATTGAATTCCTCCAGAAACCTGCACCACATTTGTAAGCCCTCTTTTGTCCCTGCTGACAAGCACATGTGGTGGTGTGGCAGCGTGAGGCCTGCCAGTGACCTGCTCAATCTCCTGCAAAATGTCCGTCCTGCCCTAACTACCCTGCATGCAAAATTCAAATGTCCAAATAGCACTTGTACCATCCTCACCGTCACTTTCTTTTTGGCCAAGATGTCATCAATCAACAACCTCATGTGCAGTTTTTTTTCCTCCGGCAACCTGGTCTCCATAGCCAGGGAATCTAGTTCAAGCCCCAGAAATGACAACACCGTGCTTGGACCTTGTGTCTTCTCCGGCGCCAGGGGCACACCCAGTGTCCCCATGAGCTCCTGGATACTTGCCAGCTACTGCTGGCAGTCCGTCGAACTAGGCCGACCCACCAGGAAAAAGTCATCAAGGTAGTGTGTCACCATCTCCTTTCCCGTTTTCCAAGAGAACACCCATTGCAGGAATGAACTGAACTTTTCTAACAGAGCACATGATATCGAACACCCCATGGGTAAAGCCTTATCCACAAAAATGTTCCCATCCACTTGAATACCCAGCAGATGAAAATCCTCCGGGTGTGCTGGCAGCAACCGGAAGGCAGCCTTGATGTCGCATTTTGCCATCTCGGCCCCTTTGCCTACCCCTTCCACCAGGGCCCTGGCTACGTCCACTGAGGAGTACGACACTGATGTCAGGTCTTCTGATATGAAATCGTTCACCCCCTTGCGGCCATGACAAATGCTGAATTAACCAATAATGGCCACTTTCATTTTTTGGCACCACCCCCACAGGAGAAATAATCAGATCCTTTATCGGGCTAGCTGCGAATGGCCCCTCCATGCACCCTTCTTGTACCCCCTTTTGCAATTTCCCCCAAACAACTGATTTGTAAGCCGTCACCGACTTCAAGTTCTCTGCCCATCTTGCCAACCTCTGGCCCTCGTACCCCAACTTAAAACCTTCCCTGAAACCCATACTCGGTATTTGAGCATCCTGTTCTCGTGGGTAATGTGCCAGCCAGGCCTCTAATCATTCCAGATTAATCGGTGTATGAGCCTTTGCCCATGTAACCCTGTGCCCTTCGACCTCCCCTGCCTCCCATCCCCTGCTGTCAGCTATTTGCACTCTGGTGTTGGAGACCCTGCCCCCCTGTCGGGCTCTGCCCTGCGTATCCTGCCCCGAAACACTGAACCAATGGGTGCCTTCCTGAGCATTTCGAGCATTCAAGCCAAAATCTGCAATATTCCTGCATGCATCCCAACATGCCCCTGGTCCTCCCTCTGCTGACTTCGGAGTGTATCCCACCCCCGCCCCCGGGTGGGGCGACTTTGAAAGGGGTGGTAAACTAAAGGCAGCCCACTGTCTGTGTATGTTGTCTTCCTGAACTTTACTTCCCTCAACGTCTGTTGATACAAATCCGTGTCTATCTCCCCCCAGTTTGTCTTGGGGTCCCATGCTAGTCTGGCCCGGAACTCTTCATCATAGTGTGACCACGCATAACCCCCGCATGTCAATTGTGCCCTCCTCACGACGTCCATGTACTTAAACAAAGCCACAGACCTATCTGGATATTTCTCGCAGTAAAAACTCGCGAAAATCAAAAAGGCTGCCGTCCAGTTCTCTATGGTTATAGGCACCCTGGGCCATCGTGATAACTCTAGCTCCTCTTCTTTCGATCCCTCCTTGGATCGCAATTCCCTATGTTGGAGCTTCAACATGTCTCCGTACTCTCCCTTCCAGATTTTTTCTTTCGTAGCTAACATGAGGTGTGCCCCCAATGGTTTTGTTGTGCCCATATATGGCATTTTAGGCAATCTGACTTCCTTACTTTCTTTGCCCTGCGTCACTTGACTTGTCCCCCCGTCGCTCTTGTCCTCACCTGTGCCCTTTATCGCTGCTGAGTCCTTCTGCGCCTTGTCGCCCTTTTCCATGTTCTGCCCTTCTGTACCAACCCCTGTGTCACGTACATATCGTCCTTTGCATAATTTGATCTCGCTGTCCCCTTCGTCTCCTCTGGCATCCGTCCCGGTGGACACCCTCTGCCTTGGGCTAACTGCCCTACCACGCCCCCCTTTCTTACCCGGCGTCAAGGTCGGTGTCCTCACTGAGTCCAACCGCCTAACCAGTCGTGCAGAGGGTTGAGTCACCTGAGGCTTGACCGGGAACTCCGCCTCCTGTCCCGCATCCTGTAACACACTAGACACAACATTACTTGTCCCCCCCTTCTTCGTTGACTAGTTTCCCCTCCTCCAAACTACCCTCATCATAGTCTAATCGGATTTCCTCCCACTCCCCCTTCTTGTACTCTTTGTCCCCCCCTGCACCTCGCATCTTGGATGAATTCCTCTAAAGTGCGCCCTGTGCTTGGCGGGGGCTCCTGCTGCCCCTCCGATTTCCTTTCACGTATTAACTCTGTCACCCCCGCCCTAGAGGGCACCCCTGCACAGTTGGGCTGTTGCCCAGACGTAACCCTTTCAGACCTTCACTCATCCTTGCCACCATAGTCCCTCGCCATGGTCCAGCTGGCCGCTCTAGACCCTGCCTTCACTTCCTCCCGGTATCATGGAGCCGCATGCGACACACCCAAGGTATGCGCCTCCCGCGCCCGTTGATCCTGCAATGAAAATGGAAGGTCAGGCAGGCTGTGGTTAGTATCCCTATCTGTCCCTGCCTGCCCCTGGTCGGGGCACCACTGCCAATCCCCCCTGACCTGAACCGCCTGAAAGTGCCTGACTAAACCCCCCTACACCCACCACTCCCCCGCCTGACCGCCCCCGCCCCTGCCCTGCCCCACTAAGTGTCCCCCCTCATTGCCAGGCCCACCCCCCTCCTGTCTCCCTTACTCCCATATACCCTGGCTGGCAAATGTCTCTCCCCTCCCCCAGAACCCTCCCCCTCCTCCCCTCACTCCATTCTAGCAGTGAAGCTAGCCTTCTCCCAGCCAAACTAGAAACCTTTTTCTCTCCCACTCCCCCCGGCATGCATCTACCCCCCTGGGGTTCCCTGCGCCCCCCCTCTGCAGATAATTTTTCCTTCAACCCCCAGGGGGCCCTGTCTAACCACCCCATAATGTCCAGGGCTGCAACTGCCTCATCCCTGGGCCACCAACCCCCCCTCTCCTCTTCCTCCCCCTCAAGGACCGCCTGGGGCTCCCAAGCCTCCCTTCCCATGGGTGTCCCTCTGCCTGCCAACCCTCCTTTTCATCCCCGGATCCCCCGCCCCCTCCCCAGCCCCTAGCTAACTCTCCTCATGGAAGGCCCTGGGAGTCTCCACAATAACCCTCTTCTGGCCCTCCCGCTTGGCAGCAACCTCCAGGGCCCCATGCCCCCCGGGAACCAAAACTGCTGATCCCTTCTTGATTGTGGCACCAGTGGCGGTCACCGCCGCAGGGCCCTCCTGGCGCTTATGATCGCGCACCGCTCCTCCCTTCCTCTCCACAAATATAAGGGCGGGACGCCTTGTGGCGCTCCTCCCCCTTTT
Source organism: Calotriton arnoldi (assembly GCA_963921515.1). NCBI lineage: Eukaryota > Metazoa > Chordata > Amphibia > Caudata > Salamandridae > Calotriton > Calotriton arnoldi. The sequence goes on from CAWUFW010018251.1 coordinate 177,012, forward strand.
CCCCCACTTTTCAGGGGGCGCACACGCACCGCGGCCCCTGCCACATACCTGCACTGACTTTCAACGGGCCCCAGACCGCGACGGGAAACATGCCAGCACCACCGCGGCCACGCCTCTGGCTGCGCGACGCGGCATCCGGGCTGCCTTTTCATCATGGCCTTGGGACGAGGTCCATGCGGCTGGCCTCCGCCAGGAGTCTCATCGCCTCCTGAACTCGCGCATCCCTTGCGGCCATCACGACAAAGAAATCGCCTTCCAACTGCCTAACTAAACCTACACTGCACGCTATCCGCCACTAAAACAGCGAAAAACCTTTCCCTGCACTGATTGGTCGCCGTGTCACCTTCTAAAATGGCGACACGGCTCCCGAAATGGCCGGGTATGTACCCCCGCCCGGTAGCCCAATCGGAGCCCAATTGGAGCCCAAAGAGAGTCCAATTGGGCACCGGACCGCACCACGTGGCCCAAAAACTCCGGGGGAGCAAGCCTCCCTGATGGTCGGCCGCACCCCCAAAGCCCCATTCTGATTATATGGTACAACATCATATTAAAGGCCCAGTACTCTTACCCCTGTTCAGTTTAAAATTATTTGAGGGGCCTAAAACAGCGGTATCCACAAGAGAAAGTCTTATTAAACTCTTCAAACAGCATCTCAAAACACCATGTGGTTTTCAAAGGGGCAGATTGCCAGTTTGTCTGTTAATAACTTGCCACCGCACTCACCCCGCCCTAGATCTCTGTAGCTTACAAGGCCTCCCGGTTTGTATTGGAAAACAGGTTGCATAAGGTTACAGTTGGTTACGCAGCATGTTTGTTGTTCTATAGGTGTCAAGTACGGTCGAAAGGACTTCACATAGACAGCGGTGTATTGTTGAAGTAGGAGCCCTTTATTTTCCCTCATCCACCAATGGTAACCAACGCTGAACTGTCACCACCATTTGAAGCTAAACATTCTCTCTCTCTCACATCACAAGAGAGAGAGTTCTAACATAGAACTTAACTAGCTCACACTTCTCCCTCCATATGAAAAGTGAGTGCCCCATACGAATCCCGCACTTCTCCCCCAATATAAACAATGAATCCCCACCTTAACACAAAAACTATAATTTCCTCTCCCTTACAAAGTTACAGGATAATTGAATGTACGTACATAACAATACATCTTAAATATACAGATACTTCGCTATTCTTCTAGTTTCTTATATAATCCTTTAAATATTAAGGCAATTTGAGTATCCTCTGAATTTTCCTGCAATTTCCTCCTTGTTCAGACCATATCTGCTCATCTGGTCTCTTGTCTGCAGACTGATTACTTTCTGTTTGGTCACAATCAGGTCTATGACGGGCTTCTACTACCCGATTCAAGTCCCAAACTCTACCATTATCAGTTTTAATGGCATTTTTAAATAGTTTGATGGCTTGTTCATCCTTTGTAAATTTGGACCACATTTGACACCCAACTAGTGCCTTAGTTCTTACCCCGCCACCATCCTGAAATTTAATGTTTTTAACACTTTATGTACATCAAAATATTTCTTTCTGACACATTGAAGTTTCAGTTCTCTTTCTCTCTCTATTCGCCAATACCTTTAAACTTTACACCTTTGTCTAGTAACATCCAACCAGAAATCATTGTGTATTAGCAGACCACCCTTTAAACAGCTCAAATGGTGTTTTATCAGTAGTGGCATGTAGTTACGACCTGTAAGCTGGGATCCTTTCTTGCAACACCATTTTCCAGTCTATATTGTTTGCTCTTGCCAATTGTTTATTTTCTTTCAAGGTTTTGCTTAACCTCTCAATTGCACCACTTGTCTCAGGATGATACTGAGTGCTTTTTTTATGACATATGCCACAATCCTTCAGATAGTTTTCCATTTTTTGTGAGCAGAATTGTGGACAATTGTCTGACAAAATAAAGTGAGGATACCTCTCCCTTTTAAATTATTCTGCCAAAAATTTGATAATATTTTATGAGGAGATATAATGCACACAACTCACTTCAATCCATCACGAATATGTCAAGCAGTACTATTAAATAAGGTGTGCGATACTCCCCATGGAGAGGACCCACAATATCTATTGCTACCTCCGCCCACGGATATTTTGGTAGTTCTATGCATATCATAGGTATATGTCTTGTTTTTAGCACTTTGTCACTCATATTACATTGTACAGGAAACAGCGTTTACAACGCTGTCAGGAAAATGCAGTACCATTACAACGCAGGCACTACAAGGAACGCTTCATTACCACGCGTTCCATTACAACGCAAGTCATTACAACGACTTGCTTTAGGGAACTCGTTGTTGGATTTAAAATCCAACACCTTCCCTACTGTTGCACAGACTGGAGTTGAAATAGTAAAATATACTATTCCAAACTCCAGCGCTTCCATAAAGCAAGTCGTTGTAACGACTTTGCGTTGTAATAGAACATGTGGTAACAACACATTCATTGTATTGCCTGCGTTGTAAAGGCATGCATGAAAATGTCATACATCCCATTGTACATAGTCCCCCACTACATGTTCCTCGGTTATATCTGTTCCAGACCACCATAAATCTTGACCTAGATGTTTTTTCATTTTGGTTATGCCCATATGGCCTTCATGTGCTAATGAAATCAATCTACTCCTCAATCTTCAGGTGGAACCAATCTAGTGCCTCCTGCTAAAATGGCATCAATTACAGCCAATTTCCTCTTTGACCATAGGCCACGGTTTCGCCTGTTTGTTTATGGTGCCTGCCAATATTAATTCCATAGCATTCAATAGAGCAGAATCCTTTACAATTTCAGCTTTCCACTTATCTTCTTCTATTGTCCCCAAGGCAACCTCACACACATTTACTTCTTGTTCCAAAAAATCATCTAAGGTATTCTGCGAATATTGTGAATTCACTGTGTCAACCAAGCATAATAAGCAATCAGCTGATAAATCTGTTGCTCATGGGTTATACTCAACTGTGTAGTCATACTCTTAAAGAGCAATAATCCACCTTCCTATTCTAGAAGAAATTGAATCCAGACCTTTCTTTAGAAAAATTCTTTGAATGGTTTGAGCTTACCCTAGTCCAACTCCAAGACCTCCCTGGGTACCCTTTTAACATTCTGCTTCTTATCAATTTTTGCAACGCCATCACATATAGAGATAAGTCAGAGGCAATCACCAGTTTTAAAGCACTTATTGATGATTTTTACCTAACGGAACCACCTTTTACTTTAATTATGGTTGTCGGAGATTTTAACTTGCACCCCTGTCAATTATGCACAACGACCAGGAATACTGTCTCTGAAGGCTCATTTGAACCGCAGGTGCATTTTAAACATTCCTGCCTAGGCGACACTGTGAATAGTCTTGTTTCCGAGTTCAACTTAACAAACCTAATTGAAAGCATTCAGGATCCCCAATACGAGAGAACACCTACATTTAAGGGGGGGGACACTGTACTGTTATCGATTATAATTTTGTTTCTAGTTGCTTTTTCTCTGCACTTTTAGAATTTAAGGGTCTAAGTCAACACCTGAGTGACCATAACCCAGTAACAGCACAATTTCATTGGGATGATGAATCTCGAGGTCCAATACCCTTGTATAAAGAGCTCCTGATCCCGACAGATCAGGGTAGAAGGCTGAGGTGGGCCACTATTGTCCAGGGGGTTTTTGTCCAACAGCTGATCTCCTTGTGTCAAACGGAATTTTATATATGTTTGTCCGAAGATGAGTCACCACACATCATTTTGGCATAATTTTTTGTTAATTCTCCTCTTATTGTAACGACCATCTCTCCAATCAGGCCTGCACCATTCCTCCCCAGGCCTGGGTCGACCATTTTGCGGCTATCTATAACCTAGATGAAGAGCCGGTTCCTTTAATAGACCACCAGACAGACAGCCACATTATTTTCAACCTAGCTGAGGTCAGAGCCGCTATCTCCCAATTACCATCTAATAAGGCTCCAGGGCCTGATGGGGTTCCAGGGGACCGTTTTAAAAACTGTATTAACCTATGGACACCGTTATTGACATCACACCTAAATGCTGCAGCCGCAGGCCCTCTCCCATTAACCTGGTCCAACTCGATAATAGTCCCAGTTTTTAAAAATGTCAATAGATCAGATGGGCATGTTCCAGGCCCATCTCCCTCATAGACTCAGAGGCGAAAATCATTGGCCGGATTTTATTAAACCACCTACCTGATTGGGCCGAGGACAGACGCTTTTTAACTGACCTACAATATGGGTTTAACCTTTACTTATTAACATTTAAATACACTAAGGTTAAAAAGGAGGCAGTCCATTTGGCCTTCATGGACCTTAGATCTGCCTTTGACAGAGTCAACCACTCCAAGCTCTGGTCCCTGATGGAACAGATGAATGTAGACCCAATTTTAATAAGATTTCTGCATGATTTGCACACTGACCTTTCAGCCAGCGTCAGGTTTGGCCCTAATGGGGAGTGCACTGAGCACTTTAAATTGCAGTGCAGGGTGCGACAAAGTTGTATTTTATCCCCTTTTTATTTATTTTTTATATTATTCACATAGAGCAAGCTTTGACAGTACCAGCTTTAGATGTTCCTAAAGCCGGAGGTCGCCTTATACCCGCCTTGCTCTATGCGGATGACACTGTTTCAATTGCCTGTACAGCTCAAAGCCTACAAAAATTACTTTTATTAACTTTATGAGCAGCCTTGATTTGTCAACAAATCTCTCCAAGTCCCACGCCATGAAATTTGGTCCCCCTAATACTAAAACGATGAAATATGTAATTGAAGGCCAACATATCAGTCAGGTAGAAAATGTCAAGTATTTAGGGGTCTTACTAGACTCGGAGTTAAAGTGGCACTGACTTATATCCCAGAATGTTTTGTCTTTTAACAGAGTGACATTCAGCACTAAAGATTTCTCCCATCGGCTCGGACGCACTCACATCCAATTGGTCCTGGAAATTTACAGGGCCAAGTGCATCCCCTTAATGAGTTACAGCAGTGGATTATGGGGTTATGAACGGGTTGCCCCTCTCCAAGTAGCTGAAAACAAATTTTTAAGAGGTCTTTTAGGGGTCTCCTAAAGTATACCCTCTGGAGTTGTCCATGAGGAGTTAGGCTGAGACTTTCTCATCGACCAGCTATGCCTTGGCCCTTTAAAGCTTTGGAACTCGATATGGTTAAAGGAGGAACTTAGTTTTCGCAGATTAGTTCTGCAGTAGTGACTAAAATTGGAAAATTCCTCGCTGATCCCGTGGCTGGCGTACGTGGCAGGTAACCTGCGGGCCCTAGGGTGGTCTGATCTGTATGACAATCCCTCTGTTTTAACTCGCTCTGTGGGCAAAAAGGCTGTAACAGCGCTTAGGGACAAGCTGGCATCAGAGCGCAAGGACCTTGCACTAACGAAACACTCTATTCGGCATGCAATTTTAGTGCAAACTGTTAGAAATATAGAACCATGTTTAACCTGGAATATGACACGCCATCAACGTCGTCTGTTGACCTATTTCAGGTTGAATTTATTTCCCTGCCTTATCTCCTCTAATCACGGTTGTTTTTGGTACTTGGACCTGCCCCACTGTGATTGTGACAATACAATGATTACCAATACTTTACATGTCACTATGTTTTGTCCAAAATACAATAACCTGCAGTACAAGTTTCTGTTTCTGATTTTAAAGCCAATTAATTTTACCCAAGTAAGGCCTGCTCTATTATTTTTACAGCTTTTAAACTCTCCATCTGTTTGCTTTTTTCTTGTACGTTTTTTGGTGGGGGGTTTAAAACATGAACGAGTGACTATGATAACTTGTATTTAAATTTTTAACGATATCCTTTGTCTTTTATGATTTTACTTGTAAAATCGAATAAAGAACTTTGATTATGCTGATAAGGGTCCCAAAATCAGATTTCTGAAGCCCCCTAGTGCCCAAAAGTTGCTAGAGCCTCCTTTTCAATCACAGAGTAATTCAACTCAGCACCTTTCAAACATTGAGAGGCACATGCAATCAATTGTTCAGTATCCTTTCTCCTCTGACAATATCTGCACTAATTCCTTTACTACTGGTGTCTGTGATTATACAGGTTTCTTCATCCGGTACAAATGCCTGCAAATTGGGTGCATTTTTAAGATATTCTTTCAACTGACTAAACTCTTTTTGACAGTCTCCATCCTAACTGATTTCCAATTTTTCCCTAGTAAATCTCGAAGATGAACTGTTTTGTCTGCAAACCCTTTGATGATCTTACTGTAGTATTTCACTATTCCAAGAAAAAGTTTTGGAACAGGGCTCCTTCATAACCAAATTGTTTCAACTAATTTCTTTTTCGATCTTATCCCTTTCTCAAAAATGTGATATCCTAAATAGTTGACTTCACTTACACAACACCTGCACTTGTCTTTTCTCAACATGAGACCTGCTTTGAATAACCTCTGTAACACCTCACAGACTTCTCATCATGTTCCTTTTCCTGATAGCAACATACTCCTTGTGTCCCTTTCACTGCTGTAGACATTACTCTTTGAAACACTAGGTCATTGAGATTAAACGAAACGGCATCCTAAGAAACTTAAAATGCTCTCATAGGGGTAATGAATGCCATCAAGTCTTGTGATGATTTATCCAGTTGAACTTGGTGGTAGGCTGATGCTAAATCAAGTGTAGCAAATTAGTAAGCACCATCCAAAGTTGTTACTAACTCATTTATGTTCGGAAGCGGAATCCTATCTACCATAACGTCTTTATTAGGTATGCAGAGGTCAACACACAAGTATATCTTATTATTGGATTTCTTCACCACTAGTATGGGAGCCAACCATTCTGTGACTTCCACTGGCTTAATCACCCCCAAGTCAACCAGTCGTATAATCTCTCACTGTACTCCATATTCTACACAAAACAGAATTTTTCTTACCTTATCTCCAACAGGTTTTGCACTAAGTTTTAATTTTATGTGATGTTTGTAACCCAACAGACAGCCCAATTAATCATGAAATAATTTGGCAAACCTCACTTCAACCACTCTTGTCTTTATCTACCTCCTGCACTTGAACTTGTAGAACCGCATTGGGATTCAGTGTAATCCTCAAAAGTCTCTGATGTGACCAACTCATCCACTTTCTTCAACACATATATCTTTGCATCTACAAACCTCTCTTTGCATTCCAGACATGCAAAAATGTAGTCATACATTTTAATTAGTGAACCATCATACCCAGTCAGTTTCAAATCCATCTTGTGGGTTTTTACATTCCCTTTAAAGTGTTTTTCAAAACTTTCCTTTGAAATCATGGTGAGAAGTGAGCACAAATCAAATATGGCCCAGGATCGCCAAGGCCCCTAGAGATTTGACACCAGATAGCACCCGGTCCCATCTGCCCCACCCTCAGCAGACAGCACAAGCAATTCTTCTTTATGGGTTGGGGTCGTAAACCTCCGGACATATTTATTCATACACAGATTACATAAACATCACATTCCAGATTCCTCTGATTACATGCAGTAATCCATCATTTTTTGCAGCTTTATTTACATGTGTTGCTGCCTAACCATAACAGAGACACTAATACATTAATTTTCCTAACCATATGTAAATTAGTTCCTGAGTATCCACAAATTTGTCCTTCGACTGAGATCATGACTGGCCTCAGTGTCCTCAGCTGGGGAACGTTCTTTTCCCAGCCGAAATGTACCTGGATGGGTCCCTCCTTAGGTAGAGGACCCCACCCACCCGTATCCCCTTCCGGGATATGCCTGTGTAGGGGGCCTGTCTGCCCGCTAGGATACCTCTCTCCCTACCGCACCCTTACACCCAACATTATCCCCTCTAAGGGCCTGTGCTAGCTTCGCGCCCATCGCGCCTGTGAGCATGGTTGGCCAGATGGACCGGATAGCAGCAATTGCTCCCAAACCCCCAGCACACCTGCAACCTCCATTCGACTCGCCGCCAACACCCCTAGGAGGGTCCTGTGACACCACTATTATGTTTGTCTGAAAGGAAAAGGATGCCTTACATGGACCCTAACTGTCCCACCAATCAGGACCTCACCCGCCACAGGCCAGCATAGTTCATCTACGATCTGGCCTACCCCAGTTGGCTCACACTAATGCGGGCCATGCAAGCAGATAATCAAGGAATATTTAATTGCCTATCTATTACCAGTGAACTCTGTCCTGTAGAAAAAAACACTCACCTTTAATGCAGCCATGAGGGATGGACAACATCTTGGTTGACCTGAACAACTTAACGATTTTACTATTCACTCACTTCACTGAATCGTTATGACTGACTTACCATCCCTCTGCCTTGGGATGATGTTGGACCATACTAACACAGCCTGCAGAAATTTCCTTGTGAGCCAAGCAATCTCAGAGATCACGTGTTCAAACAAATCTTTCCACCGAGGTGCACTATAATGACCCCATGGGCCGTATACCCCGAAGGCAACCTTTTGTCCAGTGAAGATCTTGAATGGCCCAAACACAGCCTTCCTTGACCACAAAAGAACAGGCAGTAACCTGCCTCATGAGCCCTGGCAGCAAAACCACCCATGAAATAAAAGGCCTTAGCGCAGCGCACGTAAGAATGGCCCAGAACCAGCACTTCTGTAATCTCCATTGCTTCTGCGTTGACAGGTAGCCAAAAATTCCAGCGGCTGATTCGAATCCCTGCACCTTCCACCTGCATCCACAGGAGAGAAAAGGGAGAGAAGATGAGCATTAGTTGCAGGTCCTACCACATGTGAAACCTAAATTAACACTTGTAGCAATCCGAGAAGCATCTGTCAATTCTTCGAACCACCAAGCCTGTGAGCCCCATCGCTGAAGCAGTGGTGGCAGCATCAATCCTAAAAGAGTGAGACCCATACTCCTTAGGATCGCAACACCCAGCCCTCAGGGCCTTGTTAAGCATTCTACAGACCTGAAATGTGGTCAAAGATGTCCCATCCGCATGCACTAGGATGGGACCCCCACTTCACCTTGGCCGATGAGCAAGGAATGACTCCAGGGTACCTCATACATTACCTGGAACCCTATGCAAAAAGGATGTGGTTCCCCATACCTGCCTGATCAATCTTAAAGCAGGGAATACTAATCACCAGGGAGCCATCCAGCCACTGAATATTCGCCTTCTGCAAACTCCCTTCAAAATTTATTTTGTTCTCAGCCACTCATTCACCTACCCAGAGGGCCCCATTGAAAGTGAGGGCAAATGCCGCTCTAAAGAGGCGGACCTCATCTAGTGGCCTACAAACGGCCCCCATGGTGGCCGACATTGTGGCCAGCTTGTCTGTGTCAATGGGGGCCAGGAGTCTGATCTGGTTCTCTCCATGTGCTGCCACCCCCTCAATGCCCACTGCACTAAGAATGTTTTGGTCTAATCTGCGTGCCAAACCAACTTTGTAAAAAAGGATATCGCCGCAGCGTGGCGTCTAGCGCATGTAAGTGACTGCCCCTCAAGCTTTAAGGCCCCGAAGAATGCAAATGATTGAAGTGGATGCAAATCAGTCCCCCCACGCCCCATCGGGCCCCAAATATTTGTAGTACATGTTGAATGCCCCCTCATAGGCACAGCTTGTCCAGGGCGCTATCTGCCTGCTCCGAGATCCGGCAAGTGTGAGCACCAAGCCCCCACAGTTGGTCTGGGAAGGGCGTAGGTGATTCTGCTGCTCCTGGGTTATGGTACCTGAAAGTCTGCATCTTGAAACGAGATAAAGCATCAGCAGCCTTGTTTAAAACGTCTGGGACATATTTAGTTTTAAACAGCACATTGAGGTTCAAACACTGCAATACGATTTCTTTTAACAATTTAAGGATCATTTTGCTGCCTGAGGGTTACTGCATTCTACAACTGTCATCCTATCGGAAGAATATGACTGACTGGTTGAGGAACTGCTCAGCCCAGATGATTGGATATGAGATTTCTAAGGTTTTTGCTTATTATTCAGAAAAAACAAAAGGGGTTACATCCTTTGAAAAATGCAAAGGTTTTAATTGAGACATGGTGTACAATTGCTTCAAGATGGAAGGAATTAAAGATGCACTCTTGTGACGTGGTTGGCCTGAAGGAACAAAACTGATTAGTGTCATCCATCCTCCTCATCAAAATTCCATTCAATTTCATTGAGAAAAAAAAACAAAACAGGCTGGTCCCTTGTCTCCTACTCAGTCTGTCATTGACTTTATTGTGATAAAACAAGGAGCAGCCTCCCTGTATCTTTTTTGGGGGCTTTTATCTCTCAAGTATTATTACTATATTTGCTGACAGAGTTACATTCCACAGAAAATGCAAACTATACACTTCCATGTCTTCTAAAAAATAGCTTTTTGGAACACTCTTTGAAATTGTCGAGTACAAAAAATACCCACTGCCACACCCCTCTTGCCTTAAACTATGCCATGAAATAATGATAATGCAATCTGTACGCTCAACTTGTCATGCACATACCCGTTCCTGCAGGCAAAAAATCATGTCACATTTTTGGGGCGAGGGCCCCGATCTGCCTGGAAGTGTAGGAACTCTGCTGAGAAAGTTGCATTCGGTTGCAAAAGAAGTCCATTCCAGCAATTCTATCACTCAGCAGGAATCAGAGCTCATCCGAAGGCAACTGGCGTGCGATGACGTAGCCGTTCCTGCGGCCACAAAATCAGACTTTTTTCTGTGAGTTTCAGAAAGGCCAACAATTTGCAACATATAAAGCATTTGAGGCCATTTGCGCTCGCACTTTCGAGCACAGGGGTCCCTTTCTTGTGAAAAGTTAAGCCCATGGGCCGCACAATGGGCTACAAGAGTGCACGTTTGATTCATTGTGAGGGAGGAAAATGAGGCATTTTCTTAAGGAAGGAAATGAAACGTTTTCAAGGTGGTTAGTGAGTTATTTTTTTAAAGATATCCATCCTTTGTCGCCACTGTGATTTATCTGCCCTCGACAGGGCTGTAATAATGAAAATGCCCCCGAGCAGTGCCAGAAAAGAACATGGTATTCCATTCAACCCACCATTAGGGCAGCATCCAATTTAATGCAGCAAATACAACTAGAGTAAACCCATTAACCGCCAACACGGTCCTGCAAATTAAAATGACGATAAAAATTCCAGAGATAGCGAGGTTATCGCCGTTTTGCAGGGAACATCGCTGGTTTTCCAGCGATGTTCCCTGCAAAACGGTGATAACCTTGCTGATACGACCCTGTGGTCATATCAGCAGAATCCACCCCCTATGTTAGGGATGGCTAAGTCAGGATTTTAGCAGACGTTAGATTTTGGCGAAAACTGCAGTTTTCGCCAAAATCTAACCTCTGCTAAAATCATGTGAGCTGCCTTGTAAATATCGCAATGTGAACATCAGCGATATTTGCAACGTAGTCCATCCAGGGTACACCCAGTAACGCCCACTTTGCATCTCATTAGAGATGCAAAGATGGGCATTGGGGGAAAGGGCGATAATGCAAGGATTCACGCGATAGCGTGACCTTGCTGATTAGGCGATAAAATTATCGCCGCTTTTCGTCCGACAACGGACGCTAAAGCGGCGGTAATTGTTTATCGCCTCGTTGATAATATGCCCCTTTGTGACTAACTCAATATGCTAAATCTCCTGATGCGGATATGAATTTAAACGACTGGAGTGGGAGTACCAGTACAATGTATCCCCCCTTGAGCAGTGTTCACTTGGTGCTGAGGACAATAGAGTTGATCACTTTGGACGAAGTAGATCTCAGGATGGAAGCTGTGAGTGGATGCTTAAGTGGGCACTAATGTTTATAGCATATTGGTCCTTAAAGTGTCAAATTACCTGATCGCCAGGCCTTTCGATGTTAAATCTTGTTGTGCATTGAACAGAGGTCACATCTTATTGTACATCGAGCTATAGATGGGACCTTTCTGAACTGTCTAAGTATCACAAAATAAGTTTCAATTTAAAATGTTGCTTCTGTCCACATAACCACAAGCCCTAAAGAAAAAATGGCAGCTCAAACACCCAACAGCAATAAAAAAAATTGCCCCCTTTGCACCCCCCTCACCTACAGGGCAGCGGTACCCCACCAAAGCCGCCACCGAATACTAAAGTATATGGGTCGGGCAAGACCAGCTCTCTAGCCTGTGCGGCTCCCAGCAGGAGATGGTCATGCTGTGAATTGCAGAGTACATGGCGAGAGCCTCCGAGACTTGCAGAAACAGAAGAAGAAGAAAACAAGAATCCTCTATTGGTGTGCCAAACAGGTCTTTGGAGGTGAGGCATCATCCTCGAAGCAAGGTGGCGAGTGGGAAACAGAGACCATCTCGTGCCCTCACAGCCTCCTTTATGGGTGGGGCTTGTGCTCCCTGTCGTGGAGTAACCCCAGAAGTATCACAAGTGCCTCCTGACAAGCGAATTGCAGCTCGCTTCAGTGCAAGGTGCTGGCACATCACGCCGCCACACCCAGAGGCGCAACTAGAGCCAAATTTCGGGTGGGGGGGGGAGGGTGGCTAATAAAAATTTCAGGGGGGGGGTGAATTCTTCCAGCAATAGGCAGAGTGGAGATTCAGGGGCTCTAAGAAGGTGTGAAAAAACAACAAAGCCTCGTTGACAAGTAAATGGTCTTTTAAAGACCTGTGAAGTACTCGGGTGTGACTGCAATAAGACGGACACCAGACCAGCCAGCCCACAGCAGCTCAAAAACTGTCTGCGTGTGTGTGCGCCCGGGAAGCTGCCTCAGCCTGGGCTGACACACACTGCGGGGGGCTGAAGCCCTTTGAGCCCTATGGGCGTTGCGCGCCTGGCCACACCCCAGTTCCGGCCATGGCCGACCCGCGATATGTGCGGCTCCCATGAATTTGGGGAGCCTTTGCCATTTTAGCATGACCTCAACATTTTCAAATTCTCACCTATTTAGTGGGATGATCATTTTTGCACTCATTCACTTGGAAACCAATTTCTTTTACCTCTTGATTTTGTTCTTTCCTGTAATTTCCCTTGCAACATTTTGAAAAATTATGTTTTTTCGGACAAGCTTTGCACAAAATATGAATTGCTGGATATATTGAAGCATTAGCCTTGTGTCCAAACCACTCACACATGAACTGCAACTCATTTCCCTGCAACTCAATTCCCTGCAACTCATGTCCTACCTATGATTCAGTTATATTTCCCTTACTAACATTAGCATTTGCTTTATGTTTAATTTGACATACAATTTCTTCTACCTTCTCTGTACAAACACTTTGCTTGTTCTCCTTGCTCAATTCCCCCACACACTTGACCATGTGTTCAACACGTTTAGCTATTACAATCATTTCCTGCAAAGGTGGTTTGTCTTAACCAGAGTTCTTATCTTATCATGGTAACATTTCGACACAAATTGGTCTCTAATCCTCTTTCTGTTAATCCACCAAATTTGAAACTCAAAGCTAGCTTTCTAAGGATGGTAACAAAATCCTCCACAGACTCATATTTCCTTCTTTTCCCATCCCAAAATGGTACCTCTTCATTATTGTGCTGACCTTAGGTAAGTAATGACGATTGAGTTTAAGAATGCATATTTTATATTCATTTAAAGAGCTTTGATCAACCGCACTAAATTCTGGTAAAGTTTCTAAAATCTTTTGCCCTTCTCCTAAACAATGCAATAGAGGGATTATTTAAGTTCCCCACTTAAATTAGTGCCACACACCCTTGCATAATTGGCAAAAATCTTCTCTAATTTCCGCCACTTTATTGGTGGTTTCCCTGGACTTCCCAGAAAAAATGGTGGTGGCGTGACCTTCTGACTGGTTAAGATTGAAAACCCAGAAATTTACCAACCATTCTTCCTTCTGTGCTGTGCCTGTTACCATTTTGATCGGCCCAATGTGGTGTGCCTGTCACTGCTTCAATAAGTCAAGCACCTCAATTTTCTAAAACAGAAAGGTGTGCCTATCACCATTCAGATAAGCAGAGTTAATGGTGTGCCTGTCACCATTCGAATAAGTCACGCACTTCAAACTGTTTAGATAGGCAGGGTTAATGGTGTGCCTGTTACCGTTCCAATAAGTCAGGCACTTCAAACGGTTTGTGTGCCTATCACCTTTACATAGAAAAGGGTATGACTCATCCTCCCAGTAAGTCAGTTTGAATCTTCTAGACCCACCAAACTGGAGACTGTGTAGCCGAATCTCATGCCACATTTTTATTTCAATGCAGTCAAGCCCAGTCTCTCAAAATGGCCGCCGAGCGTGACCACGCAATGCGACCTATTTTCATGGGAGATTGAGCTTGTTTTGAAGTAAGTCAATTTTTTTAAGGGAAGTTGGGCACAACTGCCACACTGACGTCAATGAAACACAGATGTGCTTCACTTCTCATCGGGTTCCTGGTCCTCTCCTGAACACTCCCATCTCTCACAATGGAGCTTCGTGCACTGGATTCACCTCGCAGAGGGTTCGCACAGGCTTACTTCCACCACTGCAGACCTGGCGAGTACACTCTATTTTTGGGCATAGCAGTCAGCTAACATAAAACTTGCTCCGCACTGATGCTGGGGTGAAGGGACAGTACAGTCTGTGGCGCATCCCATCCTGGTTGTCAAATGTCAAGTAGGATCAAATGGACCTCACATAGACAGCGATGTATTGTTAAAGTAGGAGCCCGTTATTTCACCTCATCCACCTGTGGTCAGCAACGCTCAACTGTCACCCCCATTTGAAGCTAAACATTCTCTCTCTCCCACATCACAAGAGAGAGAGTTCTAACATAGAACTTAACAACCTCACAATATAATATGTTGATCATATAGTACAACAGCAAGGTTGGCTGGGTGGCAAGGCAGAGCACAGTGTGCCATGCATGCTGAAGGAGAGTGCAGACTAAGAAGGTTTTCTCCTTTCACAACCATCTCTTGCAAATGCAGTGGCATCTCAAAGGCATACCTCTCAACGTTTTGCAGCACTTGGTTGGTGAGATTTCAGGATGTGGTCTCATACATTACAACATTTACTTTAGTGGGGGACACCTGATTTGTTTTAACCCAAAATTACATTATTTCCCATTTCTTAGCATATTGGAAGTTATCTGTTTTTTCAATGTACCATTGCTAAATCAGGCTCATTGTTGTCTTATTTTTCTCCACTGTCCTTTAAGATCACTGAAAGGGCCATGCACATAAGTTCTAGACCTTTTCTAGAGTCACAATCAGATGGTTCTTTATCTCAGCATGAAAGCGTACAGGGAAGAAATGTCATTAGGAAACAATGAATGAGCCGATAACTGCTTTGAATACATAATAACTCACGGACAACTACTTAAGGTTAGTTAGGTTTATAACAAAGCCAAAAATAACGGGGCTTAAAGACACCTCAATACGAGCGTATAGAAATACAAAGGAATTAGCATAAAGCCAAATCTGCACATCCAATTTAGACGATGCAGCATGAGCAATACAAGTAGTTCAAGAAGTAAAATACAGAAAATCAGGAACCATGAGTCCAAATTTTCCTGCATTGAGGGCTGGTGAGTGAAAAGCATCAAATCTGACCCTACTCTATCACTAAGGTGACATCACTAGCTAAGGATTTTCAGAAAGAAGGATAAAGGTGTCAGCATGTGGAGTCTTCCTAAGAAGTCTCTCCACGATCTATAGGTCAAATAGTATCAAGCTACCAAAGACCGAGCTCATTTTAGGATGCTCTCTCTCTCTGAAGGCAAGGAAGAAGTGGCGCACTATCCCTAATTTCAAGACCAATTATTCACAGGTAACATCCCTGGGTGCCGTGCGAGTCACGCTATCTACCCTGGGTACAGTCCTAAAGGAAATTTTCCCTCAATGTCGACGGTGTGCTTCCCTTGTTACGATTTGTCCTTGGTTCCCAGGCCCTCTCCATTGTGAGGCACAATGACCTTCCTTTATTGACTCAAGCCACACAATTGTCGACGGCGTGCTTCCCTTGTTACGATTTGTCCTTGGTCCCCAGGCTCTCACCTGTGTGAGGCACAATGACCTTCCTTTATTGACTCAAACCACATGATTGTAGCTTCTTCTCTCCTGGCCTAACTAATGAAACAAAGGCATTATTCTATCGAATGAGAGCGCTTCTTTCACCTGCAACACAAAACGTGAGAAAGAACAGATTCCACAGCACACATGAAATTCAAACTGTTAATTCTAAAGCAAGAGTTTTCATGGACTTGCATTTCAGGCCTACGAAATTCAGCTAACATAAGCTTTACAAATTCACATGACATTGATGCAAATTCAACTAATGCATTCATCTATATGAAGTAATGTAATCAATAAGCACATGTAATACATGGATAATTGTCAGTTGCACAACACCAGTTCTTCACGTTAATGTTCCCTGCTAGTTACATCACATTAATACAACAAATGATTATATGCGGGTACGCTCTAAACGTGATTATGATTATGATGCACCCCTACAAATGACTGGAAATTTCAACTTCATCATCACCAAAACATCCCTGGCATCCATTAAATCAGGCTTTTTGCTCGATCCAGGACTGCCACTTTAGCAACCCTGGATACGATTTCTCCAGCGATCTCTGAACTTTTCAGTCTCCACCTATCTTTCTATTGCAGTACCAATCAGTTGTGGGTGTGCATACTAAATATCGAAGTCAAAATATTGATGGTACTATATATTGAGGACAAAGTATGGAAAAAAAATATTGACAGGTAAGTCTAGATTTTCTACACCTAACGCTTCATATACGTACCTAAGTGGTACTTAAATCTTACCTACATGCACTTACCTTTCAATATTTTGTCTCTCAATATTCTGCCCTTGATATTCTTGTATGTCAATATTCTTCATGTTATTCAGTCGTACAATCTTAGTTAGAAATAAACAATGGTGATTCCCCTTTTGGAAGAAGCATCTGCGGATCCCAAGAATTTAATTAATTATTAGCCAATTTTGCTCCTTTATCAACTTTCTAAGATCTTAAAGGAAGAATTTAATACACAGCTTTCTTCATTTTTCGAAATTAATAACTTATTGGATAATATTTAGTTAGGATTCTGCCATCATTTTAGCAGGAAAATTGTTGGCTGTCACGATGATATCAGGACCATTTTTGTAGCTCTGGCCCACAGCATCGAACACTGACTCCATCCTATTCTCATAGGGCATATTTTTTAATGCAGAATAAGCCTTAATGTAATAAAAATGGATAGCCTCCTCCCTGACCAGCAGGTTTCAATCCATTCTACTCACACCTTTTCATTCCATTTTATATCAGCTAAAGTCAATAAATGAGCCTGAGCTCAGCCTCCTGGGAGCTTGACACAGAGCAGTCAGGCTTAACTTATAGGCAGTGTGTAAGGTATTTATGCAGTATTCAAACAGTTTATAAAGTAAAAACACAACACATGAAAAATCCAACAACAATTTAGAAAAATAAAGAATATTTTAATAAATTAAATTACATCAAAATGGAAAAAATGTTATAAGTATAATCAGAGAAAGGATTTTTCAAATTTGAAATAAAAAATTGGGCCCAAAAACACTAAACACCAACTGTGAACTTCACTGGTTTTGTGAGTGGGTGCATGAGTCTCTGAGTGGGTATGTGAGTGGGTGCATGTGTCTGTGAGTGGGTGCATGAGTGTCTCAGTGGATCTGTGAGAGGTTATATGAGTCTGTGAGTGGGTGCAGAAGTCTTTGAGTGGGCCTGTGATTGGGTGCATATTTGTCTCAGTGGGTCTGTGACAGGGTGCGTGAGCATCTGTGTGGGTCTGTCAGTGGGTGCATGAGTCTCTGAGGGGGTCTGTGAGTGGGTGTATAAGTGTCTCAGTTGGTCTGTGAGCGGGTGTGTGAGTCTCTCAGTGGGTCTGTGAGTGGGTGTGTGAGTGTCTGAGTGCCTTCAGTCTTGCCCTCTTCTACTCTGTTTTGTCTTTCCTGCTTGTTTTTCTGCCCTCTGTTTCACCCATAGTCAATTTTATTGTACGGTTAATTTAAACCTTAACAAACAGGCATGAGAGTTAAAAATACTCAGCATACAAAAATTAAAACATACCATTATAAGGGCAAGCAGTCTAATATTCAACACACAGGAAAAGTTAAGGCAGGCCATTGTGAGGACAGACAGGGCAGTATAAAGTGCCAAGAGCAAAGCAGCATTTTTGATCGGGGCGACGTAAATCGGAGCTGTCTTTCGTCTCGATCAGGGAAGCAATGTGCAAAGCGCAATAAAGGAGTAAACCAAGATTATTTTGCATGCAATCCAGATCCAGAACCAACCCATTTGAAAGCATATGATATGCTCAGGAGGGCTAAGTGCAAAACAAGATTTTCCACCTCCCAGAACAGCCATTATAACAGCAGACAATACAATACCAAGTGCAGAGAAGCATTTTGATCCCTCTGTTTTACTCTCTACTCCTCTGGTTTGCCTTTTTCTGCTTCTTTTTCTGACCTCTGTTTAACCTTTCTTGCTTGTTTTTTGCCCTCTGTTTTGTCTTTTCTGCTCAGTTTTGCTTTTTCTGCTCATTTTTCTGCCCTCTTTTTTCATTTTTGTGGAAAAAGCGGAGGCGTCCTGGGCTGATTTGAGCCCCCGGGGTCCCCACTCCTCGTAGGCCCATCCAAAATTCAGTGGGGAAGGGGGCCACACGGCCCCTTCCTGAGATGATTTTGGACCCGGGGAACCCATACACCGGGTCCTTGCCAATTATTGGAAGAGGAGGGGGGCCATGTGGCCCCACTCCCAGGGCCGATTTTGGTCCCCAAGACCCAATACACAGGGCCAGGCCTCCTGTTCCTGGGTGCCCTGGTGCTCAACCAGGGCGTGCAGTGTTAGGGACCATGGGGGAGCCTCAATGCTCTGCAGTCCCTGGCATTGCTCTCGCACTCAGGGAGCTGTGAAATATAAAGCTCCTTGTGTGCCGGAGCAATCCTTTCATCTGTTTCCCTGCCCACTGGACAGCGGGCAGTGAAACAGATGAAAACTCTGCTCTCAGCAAGCGGAAGCAGAATGACAGCTCCTGTGTGCTGGGAGCAGAGTAGTGTTTGATCTCACTTGGTGGGAGCTGCCAGCTATTACTGCAGTGTCATAGGGTGGACACCTCTGGATATATCACAAGCCTGCCAAGGGATGTTGCAGTACCCAGGGCCATTAATGGCTCCAGGAGGTGGGATGCGCTTCCCCATTCTTTAGAATGAACTGCCTGACTTTTAGAAGCTGGTGGATCTCAGGGCCGTATATGGCCTAGGAGGGGGCTGCCAGCCCCCTCCCAGTTTTTAAAGTTATTTGGCTTCAGGGAGGTGCTGGTTGTCAAGGCTTGCGCAGCCCTCATTACTATTTGGCATATTAAAGCCCCTTAGAGGGGTCCACGCAGCCCCCCTCACAAATTTAAATAAAGACCCAGGAAGATAGAGGACCCTGGGGCAAAAAACAGCCCCAGGAGGGGTGCACCGTGTGCCTCTCCTTTATTTTTTAAATGTTGGTGCATGCCCCTGGGACCACGCCCATCCTGGGGCTTTTTTTTTAAAAATCGCTGGAGAACGTGCTTGTTTTATTAAAAAACATTGCTGCAGATTCGCAACTCTGTCGTGATTTAGCAGCAAAAATTTAAAAAAGAAATGCTTTCTTGCCCAGGTGGGGTCAGGACCAGGGCTATAGGGTCATGGGATTCCTAACCTGCCCTCTTTTATTTTTTTAACATTTAGTTTGGGACTTGGCTGATGCCGAGTCCCAAGATGGCTGCCAATGCTTCCTAGTTGAAGTGTTGGCAGCCAATCAGATTTCAGCACGGGGACTATCGGATCCTTGGAGGATCTGCGCCTCTAGATATACAAATTTGGATTTTCTTCAATATCTCCAAAACTGCTGAATATATTTACAACAAATAACAAAAAACAATCTTTCTTGACCAAGAGCTAGCTTTCTGCTAAATTTGGTGTCATTCTTTGTAGCAGTCCGGGCTGTAGTCGTGTTCAAAATCCCTATGAGAATTAACATGGGAAACATACTGTTTTTAACACCCCCTTTTTCTCAGCCCCCGCTTGACGAGTCGCCCAAAACTTTCCATGCATAACTAAAATTAGTGGTGCACTTTTTTGTGAAACTTTTGTGAAGATTCGTCAATATATATATATATATATATATATATATATATATATATATATATATATATATATCTACTGGCGGTCGCCAGTAGATAGTTATAGTTAGGACCTATTATCCATAGGAAATCCGCGACATTCTATTTGAAATAACGTTGGCGCCGGATGACGAATCTTCGCGAAAGTTTCCAACTTGTTGGGGCGCTCCGCTCCGCTCCTACCCTGAAAGTCTCGGGTTGATTCGTCAAGCGGGGGCCGAGAAAAAAGGGGGGTCCCAAAACGCGTTTTCCCCATTCATTTTTCCATAGGAACCTTTAGTCGCAGCTGCAGCCCGAACTGCTGAACGGAATTACACCAAATTTGGCAAAGAGGTAGCCCTTGGTTCAGACTGGTGCCTTTTGCTTAAATGGTGTAAATCCGTTCAGTAGTTCCTGAGAAATTCACAAGTAAAGTCACATATATATCTATGGCCGAGTAGGGTCCGCGTACCCTCCCGATCACGAGCTGCATGCTAATTGGCTGTCAGCTGGCTGTCAACATTCCGATTCAGGAAGTGTTGGCAGCCATTTTGTCCCTCGGTAGAACCGAGGGACAGAAACAAGTGCGCAAAGCGCACAAAGGTAGCAGGGTAGAAACACCCTAACCCCCTAGGCCTGCTCAGGGGGTCCCACAAGGACCCCCTGGGCAAAAAAAAGCATTTTTTTTTAAAAAACAAAATCGGCAGGATGCGCTCAGGGTGCGCGGATCCTGCCGAAAAGAAAAAAAAATCGAAGCGCGGTCTCCCGCGCTTCGATGTTAATTTGCCCACGGGTGGGCCAAGTCCCGGGGGCATGGTGGGGGGGTTACATTTATGTATGGGGGCCTCTAAGGGCCCCCAAGCCCCGGGACCGCCACCCCCGGGGCTTTAACAAAAATGGTGCGGGAGGGCACTTTGCCACCTCCCGGGGCTTCTGTTTTTTTTTAACCTGTGTGGGGGCTCCAGCCCCCACACGCCCGGAGACCGCCACCACCCCGGGCACTAAAAATTAAAAATGGGGGTCCGTTTTGGAACCCCGAAGCCCCGGGGACCACCACCTCCCCGGGGCTTTGAAAATGTGGGGAGGGGGGCCGCGCGGCCCCCCTCCTGGAGCCACTGATGGCCCTGGGGACCGCCACCCCCCAGGGCCGGCTCCTGCAGTGTCCCGGGGTGCCTACCCCCGGGACACTGCTGTTTGCAATGACTCACACATGTACCACTGGGACATAGATTCACTCACTAACACACTCTTACACACACTTACCCACCCATACAGTCTATCACAGATGCACTCTTGAAACCATCCACCCAGTGAATCACCCACTCACACATCTATGCACAGAGTCGCACACACCCCACCCACACAAACACTCAGGCACCCATACAGATACTCAGACAACCAATCAATAACTCATATAGACACTCATGTAGCTATTCACAAACCCATGCACCACTACACAGCAACAGACAGACGGATACAGACATTCACCCAGTTTAGTCACTAACCCATGCATTCAGTAAGATACGTTTAATCACTCACTTATCAAGTTAGTCACGCACCTACTAAATCATCCATACAGACACTTATACACCCACTCATTCTTCAATACACCTTTCCCTATATATATTAAAAATATTTAAACTTTACAGAAACACACAGTCACTGGATGATGTCATCAGTGATGTCATTTGAGATGTCATCAGTGATGTCATCAGTGATGTCACTGACCATGTCATGAGTGATGTAATATGTGACGTCATCAGCAGTGCATTGCGGGGCGTGAGTTATAGTTACCTGAACTAACTATAACGGGGGAATTTCACGGGTTTTGTACGAGTGCAATGTCCAACTAACTATAACTGTCCCTAAAACCTTATGGTTTTTTCAGTGAATTTCTAAGGTTTTTTAAATGCTAATTTCTAACTATAACGTGCCTGAAACCTATGGTTTTTTCAGTGAATTTCAAAGGTTTTTTAAATGCTAATTCCTAACTATAACGTGTCTGAAACCTATGGTTTTTTCAGTGAATTTCAAAGGTTTTTTAAATGCTAATTCCTAACTATAACGTGTCTGAAACCTATGGTTTTTTCAGTGAATATATATATATATATATATCCAGAAAACTCCGCTGCGTTTTGATTCCTCTTCAAAAACGGAGCACAGACCACATAGTCCTTGCAATGTCTTTTTATTTTTCCCCAAACACCTCTACAGCCATGACGCGTTTCAGCCCTGCCCCGGGCCTAGATAATATATATATATATTATCTACTGGTGGTCGCCAGTAGATAGTTATAGTTAGGACCTAGTTTCCATAGGAAAAGCGTTTTTTCTTTTCCCAATAACTTTGGCGCCGGATGGCGAATCTTCGCGAAATTTTCAAAACTAGTGGGGCGCTTCGGTCAGCTCCTGTCTTGAAAGTTTCGGGGTGATTCACCAAGCGGGGGTCGAGAAAAAAGGGGGATCCTAAAACGTGTTTTCTCCATGGTATTTTCCATAGGAAACTTTAGACACGGCTACAGCTCGAACTGCTGAACGGAATTACACCAAATTTGGCAAAAAGGTAGCCCTTGGTTCAGAAAGAGCCCTTTTTGTTAAATGGTGGAAATCCGTTCAGTAGTTCCTGAGAAATTAAAAAAAAAGAGGTCGGAAAATCAATTTCCCATAGGAAACTTTAGCCATGGCTACAGGTCGAACTGCTGAACGGAATTACACCAAATTTGGCAAAAAGATAGCCCTTGGTTCAGAAAGAGCCCTATTTTTTAAATGGTGTAAATCCGTTCAGTAGTTGCTGAGAAAATAAAAATAAAAAAGTTTCGATATCTAGAGGCGCGGTGGATCCGCGGACCCTCCTGACCACAAGCTTTATTCTAATTGGCTGTCAACACTCCAAACCAGGAAGTGTTGGCAGCCATCTTGTGACTCGGTAGAACCGAATCACAAGAAAACAGGGAAACAAACGGGAAAAACAAGAAAAGGGGGAAGGGTAGAAACACCCTGACCCCCCAGACCTGCTCAGGGGGTCCCACAAGGACCCCCAGGGCCAAAAAAAGCATTTTTTTAAAACAAATTAGGTGAAATTCGCTCTGGGGCCACAAATCTCGTAGAAATTTAAAAAAAAATTAATTGAGGCCCTCGGGTGGGCCAGGTTTCGGGAGCATTTCCAACAAATATATGCGGGGGCCCGAGGGGCCCCCGCAGCCCCGGGGTCTGCCACCCCCGGGGCTTGCTTAAAATTATGTGCGGGAAGGCACTCGGCCCTCCCACAGCCCCGGGGACCGCCACCCCCCGGGGCTTCTTTTTTAAGCCCCGGGGACCACCACCCCCTGGGGCCTATATTAATTATATGCGGGGGCACACGGCCCCCGCGACCGCCACCCCCGGGGCTTTTTAAAAAAAAATAATAAACCTGTGTGGGGGGGCTCAAGCCCCCCCACATGCCCCGGGGACCGCCACCTCCCCGGAACTGTACACTAGTTGGGAGGGGGGCCGCGCGGCCCCCTCCAGGAGCCCTTGATGGCCCTGGGGACTGCCACCCCCTAGGGCCAGCTCCTGAAGTCTCCCGGGCTGTCCCTTTTTATACCTCTCTGCAACGCAGCTCTGTGGCACTTACTGGAGGTACCTGGTGGGCTAGTTGGACCCCAGGGACCTTCAGGATTCAAGGGGACTTAATGCCCCAACTTAAAACGAGCCACGTGGTGCGTTTGCACAGTGGTGAAGGCAGGGGGTGGGGCCTGATGTGACAAGTGTGCAAACGCGCTCCGTGGCGCGTTTTAAGTTGGGGGATTAAATCCCTTTGTATCCTGAGGGACGCTGGGGGCAACTAGCCCACCAGGTACCTTCAGTATGCACAACAGAGTTGCGTTGCAGAGAGGTGAAAAAAGGGGCGTGGCCTCGGACCACCTCTCTGCAACGCAGCTCTGTGGTGCTAACTGTAGGTACCTGGTGGGCTAGTTGGGCCCCTAGGGACCCTCAGGATTCAAGGGGACTTAATCCCCCAACTTAAAACACGCCACGGGGCACATTTGCACACTTGTCACATCAGGCCCACCCCCTCCCTTCACCACTGTGCAAACGGGCCCTCTGGTGCATTGTAGGTTTGGGGATTAAGTCCCCTTGAATCCTGAGGGTCCCTTGGGTCCAACTAGCACACCAGGTACCTCCAGTAAGCGCCACAGAGCTGCGTTGCAGAGAGGTGTAAAAACGGGCGCGGCCTTGGACCACCTCTCTGCAACGCAGCTCTGTGACGCTTACTGGATGTCCCTGGTGGGCTAGTTGGACCCAAGGGACCCTCAGGATTCAAGGGGAATTAATTCCCCAACTTAAAACCTGCCAGGGGGTGCGTTTGCAGAGTGGTGAAGGGAGGGGGCGGGACTGATGTGACATGTGTGTACTTATCCAATCACTCCGCCAAAACCCAAGCACTTATAAATTCACCATGCACTCTCCTTGCAATACTCTAGTCTTCCAGTTAGTACCCATGTACTCATGCAACGACCCATGCACTAACACATGCACTGCTACAATACCCTGAGCACTACCCATGCAGTCCAGCCATCGCCCTGTCAGTACCCATGCACTCCTTCAATCACCCAGCCAGCACCATGTACTTATCCAATCACTCCACCAAAACCCAAGCACTTATAAATTCACCATGCACTCTCCTTGCAGTACTCTAGTCTTCCAGTCAGTACCCATGTACTCATGGAATGGCCCAGGCACTAACACATGCACTGCTACAATCCCCTTAGCACTTCCCATGCAGACCTCAAACCACCTACACACTACTGATTCACTCCTCCAATTACCCAGGAAGTACCCATGCACTCCAGAAATCCCTCTGTCACTACCCATGCACTCCTCCAATCACCCAGCCAACACTATGTACTTATCCAATCACTCTGCCAAAACCCAAGCAGTTATAAAATCACCATGCACTGTCCTTGCAGCACTCTAATCATCCAGTCACTACCCATGTACTTATGCAATGATCCAGTCACTAACACATGCACTGCTGCAATCCATTGAGGGCTACCTATGCAGTCCAGTAATCTCCCTGGTACCACCTATGCAGTCCTCCAATCACCCAGCCAGTCCTATATCCTTATCCAATCACTATGCCAAAACCCAATCACTTATAAATTCACCATGCACTCTCCTCGCAGTACTCTAATCATCCAGTCACTACCCAATAAGTCATGCAATGATCCAGGCACTAACACATTGACTGCTACAATCCCTGGGTACTACCAATGCAGTCCTCTAACCACCTACACACTTCTCATTCGCTCCTTCAATTCCCCTGGTAGTACCCATGCAGTCCAGCAATTACCCAGTCACTCCCTGTGCAGTCCTACAGTCACCCAGCCACTACCATGTACTAATCCAAACACTCCGCCAATACCCAATCACTTATAAATTCACACAGGCACTCTCCTTGCAGTATTCTAATCTTTCAGTTAGTAGCTATGTACTCATGCAATGCTCCAGGCACTACCTGATCACTGTTACAATCCCATATGCCCTACCCATACAGTCCTGTACCCAGTTACACACTTCTCATTTGCTCCTTCAATTCCCCAGGTAATACACATGCAGTCCCGCAATCACACTGTCACTCCCTGTGCACTCCTCCAGTCACCCAGCCACTACCATGTACTAATCCATACACTCCTCCAATAGCCAAGCACTTATAAGTTCACCACGCACTCTCCTTGCAGTACTCTAATTATCCAGTCAGTACCCATGTACTCATGGAATGACCCATTCACTAACACATGCACTGCTGCAATACCTTGAGGACTACCTATGCAGTCCAGTAATCTCCTTGGTACTATCTATGCAGTCCTCCAATCACCCAGCCAATCTTATGTGCTTATCCAATCACTACGCCAAAACCCAAGCACTTATAAAATCACCATGCACTGTCCTTGCAGCACTGTAATCATCCAGTCACTACCCATGTACTCATGCAATGACCCAGGCACTAATTCATGGCAAATACAGAGGAGGTCATGCTAATCACAGGGGTACCCCAACACATAGTGTTCCCTAGTGTATGTAGGTGTTTTCACTGTATTCTAAGTGTCTTTTAGCATAGCACTGGCTCCAGTCCTGGTTAGTCAGAGTCAGTTACCACCAGTACCCGTCAGTAAAAAGTTGGGGGCACAGGAGGACTCTCTGCTCATCTGTTGGTTCTTTCTGCACATCTCTTGCTTCTTCCTGCACTTTTCTTCGTCTTTCTGGACTTCTGTTGCCTCTTTCTGCATTTGTCTTGCTTCTTTTTGCGCTTTTCTTCTTCTTTCTTCACATGTCCTAACTTTGTAGGCATAGTTAGAAATTAGCATTTAAAAAACCTTTGAAATACACTGAAAAAACCATAGGTTTCAGGCACGTTATAGTTACAAATTAGCATTTAAAAAACCATTGAAATTCACTGAAAAAACCATAGGTTTCAGGCACGTTATAGTTAGAAATTAGCATTTAAAAAACCTTAGAAATTCACTGAAAAAACCATAGGTTTCAGGGACGTTATAGTTTGTTGGACATTTCACTCGCACAAAACCATAGAAATTCCCCCGTTATAGTTAGTTCAGCTAACTATAACTCGCGCCCCCGCAATGTACTGCTGATGATGTCACATATTACATCATTCATGACATGGTCAGTGACATCACTGATGACATCACTGATGACATCACTGATGACATCTCAAATGACATCACTGATGACATCACTGATGACATCATCCATGTCAAAATCTGAAGCACCTCCTCACAATCTAATATAATCTTTGATACACCCACTGTAAAATACAGACTACCATTTTCGAAATCATCAACACACCAATACCAGTTACTACATACGCACTCACTGATTCCTAGGTCTACACACACATCCACTCATTCACCCATACAATCACTCATACATACAGTCACTCATCAATACAACACTATCATATGCACTCATACACCTATACAGACACTCACACACCGCCACTCATCCATGGAGTTACTGATATACCTAGTCAGTCATGCAAAGTATTAATCACACTCCCATTTCATCACCTACACAGTTATTCACACACCACCTCACTTATTCAAACATATACTAACACATACTTACTCTCTTATACAATCACTGATACAAGTACACACTGATCCATACAACCACTCTCACAATCACTCACTCTCATGTATAGTCATTTATATACTCCAACTCTCACAAACACTACCTTTTACATATGTAGTTACTTGGACATGTACCACTGAGACATCCAATCTCTCACCAACACACCCATACACACATTCACCCACCCACACAGCTGTTTCCACATGCACTCTTGAACCCATACACCCAGTGAATCAACCACTCACACATCTATGCACAGAGTCACACTCCTCCCACCCACCCACACACACACTCAGTCTCCCATACAAATACTCTGGCAACCAATCAATAACCCATATACACACTCATGTAGCTACTCACCAACCCATGCAGCAGCTTACACAACAACAGACATACTGATACACACATTCAGACAGTTTAGTCACTAACCCATGCATTCAGTAAGACACATTTAATCACTCACTTATACAGTCAGTCACGCACCTACTAAATCCTTCATCCAGACACTTCTACACCCTCTCATTCTTCGATACAGCTTGGCATATATATATTAAACATATTTAAACTTTACAGAAACACACAGTGACTGGATGATGTCATCAGTGATGTCATCAGTGATGTCATTTGAGGTGTCATCAGTGATGTCATCAGTGATGTCACTGACCATGTCATGAATGATGTAATATGTGACGTCATCAGCAGTGCATTGCGGGGGCGCGAGTTATAGTTAGCTGAAGTAACTATAACAGGGGAATTTCTATGGTTTTGTGCGAGTGAAATGTCCAACTAACTATAACGTCCCTGAAACCTATGGTTTTTTCAGTGAATTTCTAAGGTTTTTTAAATGCTAATTTCTAACTATAACGTGCCTGAAACCTATGGTTTTTTCAGTGAATATATATATATATATCTATATATTCACTGAAAAAACCACAGGTTTCAGGAATGTTATAGTTAAGCTGACATTTCACTCGTACAAAACCAGAGAAATTTGGCCGTTATAGTTAGCTGAGCTAACTATAACTCACGCCCCTGCAATGCTCTGCTGATGACGTCACATATTACATCACTCATGACATGGTCAGTGACATCACTGATGACATCTCAAATGACATCACTAATGACATCATCCAGTGAGTGTCAGTGTTTCTAAAAAGTTTAAGAATCTTATATATATACATGCCAAGGTGTATTCGAAGAATGAGTGGGTGTATGAGTGTCTGTATGGATGATTTCTTGGGTGCGTGACTGACTGTTTGAGTGAGTGATTAAACATGTTTTAGTGAATGGATGGGTGAGTGACTAATCTGTGTAAATGTGTGTGTCAGTCTGTCAGTTGGTGTGTAACTGGCTGCATGGGTTGGTGAGTAGGCACATGAGTATCTATATGGGTTATTGATTAGTTGTCTGAGTACCTATATGGGTGCCTGAGTGTCTGTGTGGGTGGGTGAGGGGTTGTGTGACTCCCTGCATGGATGTATGAGTGTGTGAATCCCTGGGTACATGGTTTCATGAGTGCATCTGTGAGGGACAGTATGGTTGAGTGAGTGTGCGTATGGCTGTATCGGTGAGTGTATGAATGTCTCAGTGGTATATGGGTGAGTAGCTTCATATGTGAAAGGCAGTATATGTGAGTGTTGGAGAATATAAGTGACTGTATGTGTGAGTGAGTGTGAGAGTGGCTATGTGGGTGAGTGTGTGCTTGTGTCAGTGATTGTAGAAGAGAGTAAGTATGTGTTACTATCTGTATGAATAAGTGAGGTGGTGTGTGTATAACTGTATAGGTGAGTAAATGGTAGTGTGTTTGATTCTTTGGGTGCCTGACTAGGTGTGTGAGTAACTCTATGGGTGAGTGGCGGTGTGTGAGTGTCTGTATGGGTGTATGGGTGCATATATCAGTGGCCTTATTAATGAGTGACTGTATGGGTGAGTGGATGTGTTTGCAGACCTATGAATCAGTGAGTGGGTATGTACTAACTGGTATTGGTGTGTCTATGGTTTCGAAAATGGTAGTGTGTATTTTCGAATGGGTGTATGAAAATTTATATTAAGGTGTGAGGATGTGCATCAGATATTAAGTGGATGATGTCATCAGTGATGTAATTTGAGATTTCATCAGTGATGTCACTGACCATGTCATGAGTGATGTAATATGTGACGTCATCAGCAGTGCATTGCGAGGGCACGAAATATACGCCGAATTTCTCTGATTGTGTACGAGTGAAATGTCAGCCTAACTATAACGTCTCTGAAACCTCTGGTTTTTTCAGTGAATTTCAAAGGTTTTTTAAATGCTAATTCCTAACTATAACGTCCCTGAAACCTCTGTTTTTTTCTGTGAATTTCTATGGTTTTTTAAATGCTAATAGTAACTATAATGTCCATGAAACCTCTGTTTATTTCAGTGAATTTCTAAGGTTTTTTAAATGCTAATTTCTAACTATGCCTACATAGGTAGGACATGTGCAGAATGAGGAAGAAAACGCAGAAAGAAGCAAGAGAAGTGCAGAAAGAGGCAAGAGAGGTACAGAAAGAGGAAGAAAGGTGCAGAAAGAAGAAAGAGAAATGCAAAAAAAGGCAACAGAAGTCCAGGAAGAGGAAGAAAGGTGCAGAAAGAAGCATGAGATGTGCAGAAAGAATCAACAGAGGTGCAGAAAGAGGCCTACTTCGACTTTACCTTACAACAGACTCATACAAAGTAGCCTAATCACTAATCCATCTCCCAAGATGTCTTTAACCTCACTTTTCTCTTGAAGGTTCACTATTCATCGACTGCTCAGAATGTAAGGCGTACCAAATATAAAACAGTAATCTTAAGCATATCACTGTTGTAAGTCTGACCAAGTTTGTGAAGGTATGCATGCGTGTGTCTCTGCTCTTACCTAGTGACATGTTACATAAAAATAAACATACAAATACTTGAATACCTGTGTTCCAAACAGCATACTCTGTAAATTTGCCTACAAAAAGGTAGAAGCAAAAGAAGTGCAGAAAGAAGCAACAGAGGTGCAGAAAGAGGCAAGAGGGGTGCAGAAAAAAGCAAGAGAGATGCACAAAAAAGCAAGAGAAGTGCACAAAGAACCAACGGGGGTGCAGAGAGTTGCAGAAACAGGCAAAAGTGGTGCAGAAAGAAGGAACATGGGTGCAGGCAGAGGCAAGAGAGGTGCAGAAAGAGGGAAGAGGGGTGCAGAAAGAGGCAAGAGGGGTGCAGAAAAGTGCAGAAAGAAGCAACAGAGGTGCAGAAAGAGAACTACAGAAAGAGGCAATAGAGTTGCAGAAACAGGCAAAAGATGCGCAGAAAGAGGGAACAGGGGTGCAGACAGAGGCAAGAAAAGTGCAGAAAGAGGGAAGAGGGGTGCAGAAAGAGGCAATAGGGGAGCAGAAAATTGCAAGAGAGGTGCAGAAAGAAGCAAGAGCAGTGCAGAAAGAACCAACAGAGGTGCAGAAAGAAGAGGGGTGCAGAAAGAGGCAAAAGAAGTGCAGAAAGAATCAAAAGAGGTACACAAAGAGGGAAAAGGGTGCAGAAAGAGGCAAGAGAACTGCAGAAAGAGGCAACAGAGGTGCAGAAAGAGGCAAGACAGGTGCAGGAAAAGGGAAGAAGGGTGAAGAAAGAAGCGAGAGAGGTGCAGAAAGAGGCATGCAGAAAGAGGCAAGAGGCGTGCAGAAAGAGGCAAGAGAGGTGCAGAAGGAGGCAAGAGAACTGCAGAAAGAGGCAAGAGAGTTGCAGAAACTGGCAAAAGAGGTACAGAAAGAGGGAACAGGGGTGGATACAGATGCAAGAGAAGTGCAGAAAGAGGGAAGGGGGTACAGAAATGTGCAAGAGAGGTACAGAAAGAAGCAAGAGCAGTGCAGAAAGAACCAACAGATGTGCAGAAAGAGGCAAGAGGCAAGAGGGGTGCAGAAAGAGCAGAAAGAAGCAAAAGAGGTGCAGAAAGAGGCAAGGGGGTGCAGAAAGAGGCAAGAGCAGTGCAGAAAGAAAAAAGAGATGTGCAGAAAGAGGCAAGAGAGGTGCAGAAATGTAAAACAGCAATCTTAAGCATATCACTGTTGTAAGTCTGACCACAATTGTAAAGTTATGCATGTGTGTGTCTCTGCTTTTACCTAGTGACAGATTACATAAAAATAAACATACAAATACTTGAATACCTGGGTTTCAAACAGCATACTCTGTAAATTTGCGTAAAAAAAGGTAGAAGCAAGAGAAGTGCAGAAAGAAGCACCAGAGGTGCGGCAAGAGGCAAGAGGGATGCAGGAAAAAGCAAGAGAGATGCAGAAAAAAGCAAGAGAAGTGCACAAAGAACCAACAGAGGTGCAGAGAGTTGCAGAAACAGGCAAAAGTGGTACATAAAGAGGGAACAGGGGTGCAGACAGAGGCAAGAGAGGTGCAGAAAGAGAGAAGAGGGGTGCAGAAAAGTGCAGAAAAAAGCAACAGAGGTGCAGAAAGAGGCTAGAAAACTGCAGAAAGAGGCAATAGAGTTGCAGAAACAGGCAAAAGAGGTGCAGAAAGAGGGAACAAGGTTGCAGACAGAGGCAAGAGAAGTACAGAAAGAGGGAAGAGGGGTGCAGAAAGAGGCAAGAGGGGAGCAGGAAATTGCAAGAGAGCTACAGAAAGAAGCAAGAGCAGTGCAGAAAGAACCAACAGAGGTGCAGAAAGAGGCAAGAGGGGTGCAGAAAGAGGCAAGAGAAGTACAGAAAGAAGCAAAAGAGGTACAGAAAGAGGGAAGAGGGTACAGAAAGAGGCGAGAAAACTGCATAAAGAGGCAACAGAGGTGCAGAAAGAGGCAAGAGGGCTATAGAAAGAGGCAAGAAAAGTGCAGAAAGAAGCAAAAGAGGTACAGAAAGAGGCAAGGGGGTGCAGAAAGAGGCAAGAGCAGTGCAGAAAGAAAAAAGAGATGTGCAGAAAGAGGCAAGAGAGGTGCAGAAATGTAAAACAGCAATCTTAAGCATATCACTGTTGTAAGTCTGACCACAATTGTGAAGTTATGCATGTGTGTGTCTCTGCTTTTACCTAGTGACAGATTACATAAAAATAAACATACAAATACTTGAATACCTGGGTTTCAAACAGCATACTCTGTAAATTTGCGTAAAAAAGGTAGAAGCAAGAGAAGTGCAGAAAGAAGCACCAGAGGTGCGGCAAGAGGTAAGAGGGATGCAGGAAAAAGCAAGAGAGATGCAGAAAAAAGCAAGAGAAGTGCACAAAGAACCAACAGAGGGTGCAGAGAGTTGCAGAAACAGGCAAAAGTGGTACATAAAGAGGGAACAGGGGTGCAGACAGAGGCAAGAGAGGTGCAGAAAGAGAGAAGAGGGTGCAGAAAAGTGCAGAAAAAAGCAACAGAGGTGCAGAAAGAGGCTAGAAAACTGCAGAAAGAGGCAATAGAGTTGCAGAAACAGGCAAAAGAGGTGCAGAAAGAGGGAACAAGGTTGCAGACAGAGGCAAGAGAAGTACAGAAAGAGGGAAGAGGGGTGCAGAAAGAGGCAAGAGGGGAGCAGGAAATTGCAAGAGAGCTACAGAAAGAAGCAAGAGCAGTGCAGAAAGAACCAACAGAGGTGCAGAAAGAGGCAAGAGGGGTGCAGAAAGAGGCAAGAGAAGTACAGAAAGAAGCAAAAGAGGTACAGAAAGAGGGAAGAGGGTACAGAAAGAGGCGAGAAAACTGCATAAAGAGGCAACAGAGGTGCAGAAAGAGGCAAGACAGGTGCAGGAAAAGGGAAGAAGGGTGCAGAGAGAAGCAAGAGAGGTGTAGAAAGAGGCAAGAGGGGTGCAGAAATAGGCAAGAGAGGTGCAGAAAGAGGCAAGAGAAATGCACAAAGAGGGAAGAAGGGTTCAGAAATAGGCAAGAGGGGTGCAGAAAGAAGCAGGAGAGGTACAGAAAGAAGCAAGAGAAGTGAAGAATGAAGCAACAGGGGTGCAGAAAGAGGCAAGAGGGGTGCAGAAAGAGGCAAGAGGGGTGAAGAGAGAGGCAACAGAGGAGCGGAAGGAGGCAAGAGAACTGCAGAAAGAGGCAAGAGAGTTGCAGAAACAGGCAAAAGGGGTGGATAAAGAGGGGACAGGTGTGCAGACAGAGGCAAGAGCAGTGCTGAAAGAACCAACAGAGGTACAGAAAGAGGCAAGAGGGCTATAGAAAGAGGCAAGAAAAGTGCAGAAAGAAGCAAAAGAGGTACAGAAAGAGGCAAGAGAGGTGCAGAAAGAAGCAAGAGAAGTGCATAAAGAAGCAACAGAGGTGCTGAAAGAGGCAAGAGTGGTGCAGATACAGGCAAGAAAGGTGCAGAAAGAGGGAACAGGGGTGCAGAAAGAGGGATACAGAAGTGTGCAAGAGAGGTGCAGAAAGAAGCAAGAGCAGTGCAGAAAGAAGCAAGAGAAGTGCAGAAAGAAGCAAGAGAGGTAGAGAAAGAGGGAAGACGGGTGCAGAAAGAGGCAAGGGGATTCAGAAATTTGCAAAAGAGGTGCAGAAAGAAGCAAGAGCAGTGTAGAAAGTACCAACAGAGGTGCAAGAAGAGGCAAGAGGGGTACAGAAAGAGGTAGGAGAGGTGCGAAAACAGGCAAGATGGGTACATAAAGAGGAAGGAGGGGTGCAGAAAGAAGGAAGAGAAGTGCAGAAAGAAGCAACGGAGGTGCTGAAAGAGGCACGATGGGTGCAGAAAGAGGCAAGAGAAGTGCAGAAAGAAGCAACAGAGGTACAAAAGAGGCAAGAGAGGTACAGAAATAGGCAGGAAAGGTGCTGAAAGAGGGAACGGGTACAGAAAGAGGCAATAGAGGTACAGAAAGAGGGAAGAGTGGTGCAGAAAGAGGCAAGAGGGGTGCAGAAAGAAGCAAGTGAGGTGCAGAAAGAGGCAACAGAGGTGCATAAAGAGGCAAGAGAGGTGCAGAAACAGACAAGAGAAGTGCAGAAAGAGGCAAGAGAATTGCTGAAAGAAGCAACAGAGTTGTGGAAAGAAGCAAGAGAAGTGCAGAAAGAGGCAAGTGAGGTGCAGAAAGAGGCAAGAGAGGTGCAGAAAATGGCAAGAGAACTGTAGAAAGAGGCAAGAGCGATGCAAAAAAGGGAAGACGGATGCAGAAAGAAGCAACAGAGGTGCAGAAAGAAGCAAGAGAAGTAAAGAAAGAAGCAAGAGAGGTGCAGTAAGAGGCAAAAGGGGTGCAGAAAGAGACACGAGAGGTGCAGAAAGAAGGAAGACAAGTGCAGAAAGAGACAACAGGGGTGCAGAAAGAAGCAAGACAGATGCAGAAAGAAGCAAGAGAAGTACAGTATGAAGCAACAGGGGTGGACAAAGAGGCAAGAGAAGTGCAGAAAGAAGCAACAGAAATGCAGAAGAAGGCAAGAGAACTGCAGAAAGTGGCAAGAGAGTTGCAGAAACAGGCAAAAGTGGTGCAAAAAGAGGGAACAGGGGTGCAGACAGAGGCAAGAGAGGTGCGGAAAGAGGGAAGAGGGGTGCAGAAAGAGGCAAGAGGGGTGCAGAAATTTGCAAGAGAGGTGCAGAATGAAGCAAGAGAAGTGCAAAAGAACCAATCCATGTGTAGAAAGAGGCAAGAAGGTTGTAGAAAGAGGCAAGAGAAGTGCAGAAAGAAGGAACAGAGGTGCACAAAGTGGCAAGAGGGGTGCAGAAAGAGGAAAGAGAGATGTAGAAAGAGGCAAGAGAGTTGCACAAAGAGGGAAGAAGGGTGCCGAAAGAGGCCAGAGGGGTGCAGAAAAAAGCAACAAAGGTGCAGAAAGAAGCAAGAGAAGTGCAGAAAGAAGCAACAAAGGTGCAGAAAGAGGCAAGAGGGGTGCATAAAGAGGCAAGAGAAGTGCAGAAAGGAGCAACAGAGGTGCAGAAAGAGGCAAGAGAAGTGCAGAAAGAGGCAAGAGAGGTGCAGAAACAGGCAGGAGAGGTGCAGAAAGAGGGAACAGGGGTTCAGAAAGAGGCAAGAGAGGTGCAGAAAGAGGCAAGAGAGGTGCAGAAAGAGGCAAGAGAAGTGCAGAAAGAAGCAACAGAGGTGCAGAAAGAGGCAAGAGGGGTGCAGAAAGAGGCAAGAGAAGTGCAGAAAGGAGCAACAGAGTTACAGAAAGAGGCAAGAGAAGTGCAGAAAGAGGCAAGAGAGGTGCAGAAACATGCAGGAGAGGTGCAGAAAGAGGGAACAGGGGTTCAGAAAGAGGCAAGAGAGGTTTAGAAAGAGGGAAGAAGGGTGCAGAAAGAGGCAAGAGGGGTACAAAAAGAAGCAAGTGAGGTGCAGAAAGAAGCAACAGAGGTGCAGAAAGAGGCAAGAGAGGTGCAGAAAGAGGCAAGAGGGGTACAGAAAGAGGCAAGAGAAGTGCAGAAAGAGGTAACAGGGGTGCAGAAAGAGGCAAGAGAGATGTAGAAAGAGGCAAGAGATGTGCACAAAGAGGGAAGAAGGGTGCCGAAAGAGGCAAGAGGGGTGCAGAAAGAAGCAACAGAGGTGCAGAAAGAAGCAAAAGAAGTGCAGAAAGAAGCAACAGAGGTGCAGAAAGAGGCAAGAGAGGTGCAGAAACAGGCAGGAAAGGTGCAAAAAGAGGGAACAGGGGTGCATAAAGAGGCAAGAGAGGCGCAGAAAGAAGCAAGAGTGATTTGCACACCATCAGTACCAATTTAACACCCACATTTAGCAGTAAGTAACAGGTGACCATTCTAGGTTTGCAAAGGGCCTTCCACCACGCTGTAATACTTGTCGCTCCATTTTTGGCAACGTGTGAGCCGTTTGAGCTAGAAACAAGGTTTTTTTTTGTTCAAATCTGCAGATTATGCAGCAGATGATGGATTATGTGGCAAATGCGGAAAATGTATAATTGTGCGAAAGTCAGTGCAGCCAAACAGTCGCATAATTCCAGTGGCCCTGCTCATACCTCTGACTAGTTCCAGAAGTGCTCCTCAGTGGTTGCTTCTTTTTTTGACTCATTGAGTTTATAGTTTAGCTTTAATGGAAATGAGGAAGACTAAACCTGAGATTAGCACTCCACAAGACAGACTACCATACCACATAATTACTCTCCATAACACATAATCCCACTCTACATAATTCCTATACACTAAATACTACATACTTTCTATCCACATAATTTCACTGCACAACATACCACATAATTCCACTACACACAACGTACATCCACTCCACTCCAAGAAACATTAGTAAAACACTTTTACATTAACAACACCAATAGCTCTAACTCTCGCAAATGCGAAACCTATTACATTGCAAATGCTTCTTTAACTAGTAGTCGTGTTTGCAGAGAGGTGGACAAAGGGGGCTGGGCCTTCGACGAGCGCTCAGGAATTCCACTGCGTAGGACTTACAGGAGGTACCAGGAGGGCTTCTTGACCCCCAAAGTCCCTCAGGAGAAAAGTGGACTTCATCCCCCAAACCGTAGTGTGCCAGGAGGCACGTTTGCAGAGTGGTGGAGAAAGGGGGGCATGGCCTCCGAAGACCTCTTAGCAATTCCACTGTGTGGGACTTACTGGAGGTAACAGGAGGGGTAGTTGGCCCCCAAGGACAACCTTGGTGGCCAACTACCCCTCCTATTACCTCCTGTAAGTCCCACACAGCAGCATTGGTAAGTTCTCAGAGCAGGCCACGCCCCCTTTGCCCACCAGTCTGCAAACACGCTCCCTGGCACCCTCTTTGATGGGGATTAAAGTCCCCTTCGCTGCTGGGGGACGTTAGGGGCCAACTAGCCTACCTGTTACCTCCAGTAAGCCCCAAACAGTAGGATTCCTGAGAGGTGGACATAGGCCATGCCCCCTTTGTCCACCACTCTGCAAACGTGCCTCCTGGTGTGCTCTTGGTTGGGGGATGAAGTCCCCTTGCCTCCTGATGGTCCCTGGGGGCCAACTAGGCCACCAGGGACCTCCAGTAAGCCCCACACAGCTAGATTGATGAGAGTGGTCTGAGGCCATGCTCCCCTTTTTACACCACTCTACAAACGCGCCGCCTGATGCACTTCTGCTCAGGCGATGAAGTCCACTTCAGTCCTTAGTTCCTCAGGACACAAGAGGACCTCATCGCCCCACCAGCAGTGCGCCAAGAGGTGCGTTTGCAGAGTGGTGTAAAAAGGGGTATGGCCTCAGACCACCTATCAGCAATCCCACTGTGTGGGGCCTACTGGAGGTCCCTGGTTGCCTAGTTGACCCCCAGGGACCCTCAGTAGCGATGGGGACTTAATCCCCCAATGCAGAGCACGCCAGGAGGTGCATTTGCAGAGAGGTGCAGGGAGGGGTCGGGGCCTTCGGTGAGTTACCAGTTTCTTTTTTCTTTTTTTATTTTAGGGAGGGGGGCTGTGTGGCCCCCCTTCCCTAGAAAATGTTGGGCCCCGGGACCCCATCCCCTGGGGCCTGAGCCATTTAAAAAAAATGTTTTTAATATGAAAAGGGAGGGAAGCGTGAATCCCCGCTCCTGAGGCCGATTACGACCCCGGGGACCCCATCCCCGGGACTAGGCCTTTCTTTATTTTTATATCTTTAAAAGGGCCTCTCCATGCCGATTTTGGTCATGGGGACCCCATCCCCCGGGCCGGCAAAGTTTTTTTTATGGAAGGGGGGCCTCGTAGCCCCCGTTCCCTGGGCCACTTTTGGCCCTGGGGACCCCATCCCAGGGGCCTGCCCAGCCTTTTTCTTAAAAACATTTTGGAGGGGGGCCGCGTAGCTCCCCTCCTGAGGCCAATTTTGGCCTCGGGGACCCCATCCCCCAGGGCCCGGCCTTATTTTTCTTTTTTTTATAATTAAAAATGGGAGAGGGGCCGAGTTGCCCCTTCCCTGGGCCACTTTTGGCCCCGGGGACCCCATCCCCCAGGGCCTGGCCTCTTTGTTGGGGACCGCAGGGGGAGCTCCAAAGCCCCCGCAGTCCCAGCTGGTGCCCCACCTCCAGCGGGAGCCACCATTGCTTTTGGGCAAAGGGAGCTGCTGACATGCAGCTCCCTTTGCCAAAAAGCAATCTGCTTTGCTTCATGGAAGCGAGAGCAGGTTTCCTGCTCTCGCTTCCATGAAGCAAAGCAGTGTTTGCTATGACAGTGCAGGAGCAGTGCTCCCGCCATGTCATAGCAAACTGCAATGTCCCAGTGTGGGCACCCTGGGACATTGCTGGAGCCGGCCCTGGGGGGTGGCGGTACCCAGGGACAAGGAGGGCTACAGGAGGGGGGCCACGTGGCCCCCCTCTGATCAGTATTAAAGCCCCATGGAGGTGGTGGTCCCAGGGGTCGGGGGTCCGCTACGGACCCCCATATTTTATTAACTTAATGCCCAGGGGTGGTGGTGGTCCCTGGGGCTTGGGGGGGCCACAAGCCCCTCCTGTCCATATTAAAACAATGCCCCGGGGAGGTGGCAGTCCCTGGGGCAGCGTGGGGGGGCAGGAACCCCCCGCACAGTTTTAATCAAAAGCCCCGGGGAGGTGGTGGTTCCTGGGGCTGCAGGGGGCCCCATGCCCCCTGCAGATTATTAATCATGCCCCGGGGAGGTGGTGGTCCCCGGGGCTGCGGGGGCCCCTACAGGCCCCTGCATGAAAATTGTGCATTGCCCGCAGGACCTTGCCCACCCGGGGGCTTCTAGAAAATGAAGCACAGGAGTCCGCTCTTCGTTTTAAAAAAAAAATTGGCAGGATTCGCGAACCCTACGCGAATCACGCTGAAATCTTTTTTTTTTTAAATGGGGTTTTTGGTCCTTTGGTGTCCCTGTGGGACCCCCTGAGCAGGCATAGGGGGTCGGGGAGTTTCTACCCTGCCTCCTTTTCTTGTTTTTTGACCTTTTTTCTTGTGGCTTGGTTCAACCGAGTCACAAGATGGCTGCCAACACTTTTTGGTTGGGAATGTTGGCAGCCAATCAGAGTCAAGCTCGTGATCGCGAGGGTTCGCGAATCCACTGCGGTCACCAGATATCGCTATTTTTTTATTTCTCAGGAACTACTGAACGGATTTACACCATTTAAAGCAAGGAGTACACTCTGGACCAAGAGCTACCTCTCTGCCAAATTTGGTGTAATTCCATTCAGCAGGTTGAGCTGTAGCTGCAACAAAAGTTTCCTATAAAAATTAACATGGAGAAAACATGTTATGGGACCCTCCTTTTTTCTCGGCCCCTGCTTGATGAATCACCCCGAAAATTTCAGGACAGGAGCTGACCGGAGCGGGCCATTAGTTTTGAAAATTTCTTTAAGATTCGTCAAAAGGCGCCAAAGATATTGGTGAAAGAAAAAATGCTTTTCCTATGGAAACTAGGTCCTAACTATAACTACCTACTGGTGACCGCCAGTAGGTAATATATATATATATATATATATATATATATATATAT
The DNA here is from genome assembly GCA_963921515.1 of Calotriton arnoldi. Lineage (NCBI taxonomy): Eukaryota > Metazoa > Chordata > Amphibia > Caudata > Salamandridae > Calotriton > Calotriton arnoldi. The sequence goes on from CAWUFW010018251.1 coordinate 216,455, forward strand.
ATATATATATATATATATATATATATATATATATATATATATATATATATATATATATATTATATATATATCTACTGGCGGTCGCCAGTAGATAGTTATAGTTAAAACCTATTATCCATAGGAAATCCGCGACATTCTATTTGAAATAACGTTGGCGCCGGTTAACGAATCTTCGCAAAAGTTTCCAACTTGTTGGGGCGCTCCGGTCCGCTCCTATCCTGAAAGTCTCGGGGTGATACGTCAAGCGGGGGCTGAGAAAAAGGGGGTCCCAAAGCGTGTTTTCCCCATTCATTTTTCCATAGGAACCTTTAGTCGCAGCTACAGCCCGAACTGCTGAACGGAATTACACCAAATTTGGCAAAGAGGTAGCCCTTGGTTCAGTGTCGTGCCTTTTGCTTAAATGGTGTAAATCCGTTCAGTAGTTCCTGAGAAAATCAAAAGTAAAGTCACATATATATCTGGGCGGAGCCTAACCACACATGTCATTGTGAGATCTGATTGGCTGTCAGCACTTCATCCTGGAATTTCTGGCAGCCATCTTGGGACCAATATAAATGATAGTACCTCATTGAAATGCATTGTAGTGAATAGAAGATTTTGAGGGTCACCAAAAGGAGAACTATAAAGGGTGATAACAGGCTTTAGTTACATTAGAATTTATTTGTTGACGGTACCATACTAATTTTAGGAATTGTGGTGTATTCCAAGGTGATTTTACCATGTGAAAAACCTTCTGCTGGGATATCATGAATCATGTTTGAGAGAACACTATTTTCTCATGCTTGTCCCATGGAGGTTTGGAAGGTGCTCCAGAAGCTAAAATGAGAGCATATTTTCTGTAAATTCACATTATCTTTCTCACTCATGTGAGAATGAAGTCTGACATTCTCAGTAAAACTTGTACATCCAACAAGGGCAGAGACTGTCAGTTGATGCCTTTGTGTTCTACTGCAGCTTCCCAGAGTGTTCTAAAGAACAACTAGAGTGCTAACAGCCTTACTTATGACAAAAGTATGGCACACCTGAAGCCATCTTGATTGGAATAAACTGGTAACACTTAAAACATTTAATTTAAAAAGGAACAAAACGATGGGGTTCATTTTGTCATAGAAATTATGGTTAGTGCTGTAGAAAGAAAAATTAGGACATGTTTCAAGTGTGATCTCAAATATCTTCCTGTTATATTTCAACAGGAGCAGCCTGCCAGTTGATGCCTTTGTGTTCTACTGCAGCTTCCCAGAGTGTTCTAAAGAACAACTAGAGTGCTAACAGCCTTACTTATGACAAAAGTATGGCACACCTGAAGTCATCTTGATTGGAATAAACTGGTAACACTTAAAACATTTAATTTAAAAAGGAACAAAATGATGGGGTTCATTTTGTCATAGAAATTATGGTTAGTGCTGTAGAAAGAAAAATTAGGACATATTTCAAGTGTGATCTCAAATATCTTCCTGTTATATTTCAACAGGAGCAGCCTGCCAGTTGATGCCTTTGTGTTCTACTGCAGCTTCCCAGAGTGTTCTAAAGAACAACTAGAGCGCTAACAGCCTTACTTATGACAAAAGTATGGCACACCTGAAGCCATCTTGATTGGAATAAACCGGTAACACTTAAAACATTTAATTTAAAAAGGAACAAAATGAGGGTTCTTTTTAAATAGAAATGATGGTTAGTGCTGCAGAAAGAAAAATTAGGGCATGTTTTAAGTGAGATCTCAAATCCTCTTCTATTTCATTAGAAAATTCTGACATGCAGACTGAAACAATCACTTTCAATACCAGCAGCAGACTACCAGTTAACTCCCTGGTGAGCAGTAGCTTTACTCCAGTGATCTAATGAGCAACTAGAGTGCTAACATTCTGAATTTATGGCAGATGTGAGACACATCTGAATGCCTTCTTGATGGAATCAAAGTAAAAAACTGAAAGCATTTCCTACTGAGGAGACTGCAGTAAATGAAGAAATTAGGAAACTTCATAACAAAGAAGTCTTCCAAGATGGCCACCAGTGAAAAAAGAGCCCAAATGTAGCACAAATATTACCCAGATGTAGCCCACATATAGCCCAATGACAAAAGTGTGCAAAACACTTTTTATTTTTAGTTTTTTTGCAGTTTTATGTAGTGCAGACTGGTCAGGTATTGGAGCATTGCATCTTAAAACATGACCCCCTACACTACAAAAACACCACTGCACTACCTTAAACCCTAAAACACTACCCCCAGCACGACCCCCTACACTACACAAGCACCACTGCACTATCCTAAACCCTAAAACACTTCTCCCAGCACGACCCCCTACACTACCCAAACACCACTGCACTAACCTAAATCCTAAAACACTACCACCAGCACGACCCCCTACACTACCCAAACACCACTGCACTACCCTAAAACATGACCCCCTACACTACACAAACACCACTGCACTACCCTAAACCCTAAAACACTACCCCCAGCACGACCCCCTACACTACACAAGCACCACTGCACTACCCTAAACCCTAAAACACTACCCCAAGCACGACCCCCTACACTACACAAACACCACTGCACTACCCTAAACCCTAAAACACTACCCCTACACTACCCATACACCACTGCACTAACCTAAATCCTAAAACACTACCCCCAGCATGACCCCCTACACTACCCAAACACCACTGCACTACCCTAAAACATGACCCCCTACACTACACAAACACCACTGCACTACCCTAAACCCTAAAACACTACCCCCAGCACGACCCCCTACACTACACAAGCACCACTGCACTACCCTAAACCCTAAAACACTACCCCCAGCACGACCCCTACACTACACAAACACCACTGCACTACCCTAAACCCTAAAACACTACCCCCAGCACGACCCTCTACACTACCCAAACACCACTGCACTAACCTAAATCCTAAAACACTACCCCCAGCATGACCCCCTACACTACCCAAACACCACTGCACTACCCTAAAACATGACCCCCTACACTACACAAACACCACTGCACTACCCTAAACCCTAAAACACTACCCCCAGCACGACCCCTACACTACACAAGCACCACTGCACTACCCTAAACCCTAAAACACTACCCCCAGCACGACCCCCTACACTGCCCGAACACCACTGCACTGCCCTAAACCCTGAAACACCACCCCCTTCACGACCCCTACACTGCCCGAACACCACTGCACTGCCCTAAACCCTGAAACATCACCCCCAGCACAACCCAAACACTGCCTGAGCACCATTGCTCTGCCCTAAACCCTGAAACACCAGCCCCAGCACGACCCCCTACACTGCCTGAACACCACTGCACTGCCCTAAACCTTGAAACACCAGCCCCAGCACGACCCCCTACACTGCCCGAACACCACTGCACTGCCCTAAACCCTGAAACACCAGCCCCAGCAAGACCCCCTACACTGCCCGAACACCACTGCATTGCCCTAGACTCTGAAACACCAGCCCCAGCAAGACCCCCTACACTGCCCGAACACCACTGCACTGCCCTAAACCCTGAAACACCAGCCCCAGCACGACCCCCTACACTGCCCGAACACCACTGCACTGCCCTAAACCCTGAAACACCAGCCCCAGCACCACCCCCTACACTGCCCGAACACCACTGCACTGCCCTAAACCCTGAAACACCAGCTCCAGCACCACCCCCTACAATGCCCGAACACCACTGTACTGCCCTAAACCCTGAAACACCACCCCCTGCACCGCCCCCTACACTGCCCGAACACCACTGCACTGCCCTAAACCCTGAAACACCACCCCCTGCACGGCCCCCTACACTGCCCGAACACCACTGCACTGCCCTAAACACTGAAACACCACCCCCTGCACCCCCCTACACTGCCCGAACACCACTGCACTGCCCTAAACCCTGAAACACCACCCCCAGAATGACACCCTTTACTGCTCGAACACCACTGCACTGCCCCAAACCCTGAAACACCACCCCCAGCATGACCCCCTACACTGCCCGAACACCACTGCCCTAAACCCTAAAACACCACCCCTGCATGACCCCCTACACTGCCCGAACACCACTGCACTGCCCTAAACCCTGAAACACCACCCCCAGCACGACCCCCTACACTGCCCGAACACCACTGCACTACCCTAAACCCTAAAACACCACCCCCAGCACGACCCCCTACACTGCCCGAACACCACTGCACTGCCCTAAACCCTAGAACACTACCCCCAGCATGACCCCTACACTACCCGAACACCACTGCACTACCCTAAACCCTAAAATACTCCCCGCAGCACGACCCCCTACACTACCCGAACACGACTGCACTGCCCTAAACCCTAAAACACTCCCCCAGCACGACCCCCTACACTACCCGAACACCACTGCACTGCCCTAAACCCTAAAACACTCCCCCAGCACGACCCCCTACACTACCCAAACATCACTGCACTACCCTAAACCCTAAAACACTAACCCCAGCACGACCCCCTACACTACCCAAACACCACTGTACTACCCTAAACCCTAAAACACTCCCCCCAGGACGACTCCCTACACTACCCAAACACCACTGCACTACCCTAAACCCTAAATCTACCCCCAGCATGACCCCCTACACTACACAAACACCACTGCACTACCCTAAACCCTAAATCTACCCCCAGCATGACCCCTACACTACACAAACACCACTGCACTACCCTAAACCCTAAATCTAACCCCAGCATGACCCCCTACACTACACAAACACCACTGCACTACCCTAAACCCTAAAACACTACCCCCAGCACGACCCTCTTCACTACCTAAACACAACTGCACAATTTGTTACAGGCGTTGCAACGCAGGCCTGTGGTGCTTACTGGAAGTACCTGGTGGGCTGGTTGGGCCCCAGGGACTCTCAGGATTCAAGGTGACCTAATCCCCCAACTTAAAACGCGCCACGGGGCGCGTTTGCATAGTGGTGAAGGGAGGGGCGGGCCTCAGGTGACATGTGCGCAAACACGCCCTGTGGTGCGTTTTAAGTTGGGGAGTTAATTCCCTTTGAATCCTGGGGGCCAACTAGCCCACCAGGTACCTTCAGTAAGCACAACAGAGTTGCGTTGCAGAGAGGTGAAAAAAGGTGCGTGGCCTCGGAACGCCTCTCTGCAACTCAGCTCTGTGGTCCTAACTGTAGGTACCTGGGGGGCTAGTTGGGCCCCAGGGACCCTCAGGATTCAAGGGGACTTAATCCCGCAACTTAAAACGTGCCATGGGGCTCGTTTGCACACATGTCACCTCAGGCCCCCCCTCCCTTCACCACTGTGCAAACGCGCACTGGCTCTGGTTAGTCAGAGTCAGTTACCACCAGTACCCGTCTGAAAAAGTTGTGGGCACAGGATGATTTTGCAACAAGGCCTCTTTCTGCTCCTCTGTTGGTTCTTTCTACACATCTTTTGCTTCTTTCTGTGCGTTTTTCTTCTTTCTTCACATGTCCTACCTCTGTTGGCATAGTTAGAAACTAGCATTTAAAAACCTTTGAAATTCACTTAAAAAATCATAGGTTTCAGGCACGTTATAGTTAGAAATTAGCATTTAAAAAACCTTTGAAATTCACTGAAAAAACCATAGGTTTCAGGCACGTTATAGTTAGAAATTAGCATTTAAAAAACCTTTGAAATTCACTGAAAAAACCATAGGTTTCAGGCACGTTATAGTTAGAAATTAGCATTTAAAAAACCTTTGAAATTCACTGAAAAAACCATAGGTTTCAGACACGTTATAGTTAGAAATTAGCATTTAAAAAACCTTTGAAATTCACTGAAAAAAACATAGGTTTTAGGGACAGTTATAGTTAGTTGGACATTGCACTCGTACAAAACCCGTGAAATTCCCCTGTTATAGTTAGTTCAGCTAACTATAACTCGCGCCCCGCAATGCACTGCTGATGACGTCACATATTACATCACTCATGACATGGTCAGTGACATCACTGATGACATCACTGATGACATCTCAAATGACATCACTGATGACATCATCCATGTGATAATTTCATGCATCTTCTCACACCCTAATATAACTTTTGATACACCCACTCTAAATTACAGACTGCCATTCTCAAAACCATAGACACTCCAACACCAAAAACTACATACCCACTCACTGATTCTTAGGTCTACACACACATCCACTCACTCACCTGTACAGTCACTCATACTTACAGTCACTCAGTACAGGACTATCATATGCACTCATACACCTATATAAACACTCACACACCGCCACTCATCCATAGAGGTACTCACACACCTAGTCAGTCATGCAAAAAATTAATCACACACCCATTTACTCACCTATACAGTTATACACACACCAGCTCACTTACTCATACAAATACTAGCACATTCTTACGCTCTTATACAATAACTGATACAAGCACACACGCATCCATACAGCCACTCTCACAATAACACACTCTCACTTATAGCCATTTAAATACTCTAACACACATATATACTGCCTTTTACATATGTAGTTACTTGCACATGTACCACTGAGATATACATTCACTCACTAACACACCCATACACACACTCACCCACCCAAGCAGTCCATCACAGATGCACTCTTGAAATCATGCACCCAGTGAATCACCCACTCACACATCTATGTATAGAGTCACACACACCCCACCCACACAAACACTCAGGCAGCCATACAGATACTCAGAGAACCAATCAATAACCCATATAGACACTCATGTAGCTATTCGCAAATCCATGCATCCACTTACACACCAACAAACAGACGGATACAGACATTCACACAGTTTAGTCACTAACCCATGCATTCAGTAAGATACGTTTAATCACTCACTTGTAGAGTCAGTCACTCACGTACTAAATCATCCATTCAGACACTTATACACCCACTCATTCTTCAATACGCCTTTCCCTATATATATTAAACATATTTAAACTTTACAGAAACACACAGTCACTGGATGATGTCATCAGTGATGTCATCAGTGATGTCATTTGAGATGTCATCAGTGATGTCATCAGTGATGTCACTGACCATGTCATGAGTGATGCAATATGTGACGTCATCAGCAGTGCATTGCGGGGCGCGAGTTATAGTTAGCTGAACTAACTATAACGGGGGAATTTCTATGGTTTTGTACGAGTGCAATGTCCAACTAACTATAACTGTCCCTAAAACCTATGGTTTTTTCAGTGAATATATATATATATATATATATATATATATATATATATATATATATATATATATATATATATATATATATGTGTATATATATTATCTACTGGCGGTCGCCAGTAGATAGTTATAGTTAGGACCTATTTTCCATAGGAAATCCGCAACATTCTATTTGCAATCACGTTGGCGCCGGTTGACGAATCTTCGCGAAAGCTTCCAACTTGTTGGGGCGCTCCGGTCCGCTCCTATCCTGAAAGTCTCGGGGTGATTCGTCAAGCGGGGGCCGAGAAAAAAGGGGGGGTCCCAAAACATGTTTTCCCCATTCATTTTTCCATAGGAACCTTTAGTCGCAGCTACAGCCCGAACTGCTGAACGGAATTACACCAAATTTGGCAAAGAGGTAGCCCTTGGTTCAGTGTCGTGCCTTTTGCTTAAATGGTGTAAATCCGTTCAGTAGTTCCTGAGAAAATCAAAAGTAAAGTCACATATATATCTATGGCCGAGTAGGGTCCGCGTACCCTCCCGATCACGAGCTGCATGCTAATTGGCTGTCAAGTGGCTGTCAACACTCCAAATCAGGAAGTGTTGGCAGCCATTTTGTCCCTCGGTAGACAGAAACAAGTGCGCAAAGCGCAAAAAGGGGGCAGGGTAGAAACACCCTGACCCCCTAGGTCTGCTCAGGGGGTCCCACAAGGACTCCCTGGGCAGAAAAAAGCATTTGTTTTTTTAAACGGCGGGATGCGCTTAATCCCGCTGATTAAAAAAAAAAAACACAAGAAACATGTGCGCAAACGCACAAAGGGGGCAGGGTAGAAACACCCAGACCCCTAGGTCTGCTCAGGGGTCCCACAAGGACCCCTGGGCAGAAAAAGCATTTAAAAAAAATAATTGGCGGGATGCGCTTAGGGTGCGCGGATCCCGGCGATAAAAAATCGAGCGCGGTCTCCCGCGCATTGATGCTAATTTGCCCCCGGGTGGCCCAAGTCCCGGGGGCATGCGGGAGTGGGTTTAGATTTTATGGGGGCCTCTAAGGCCCCAAGCCCCGAGGACCACCACCCCCGGGGCTTTAAATAAAAATGGTGCGGGAGGGCTCTCCGCCCTCCCGCAGCCCCGGGACCGCCACCTCCCGGGGCTTTTTTATTTTTATTAATCAGCTGTATGGGGGCTCCAGCCCCCCCACACGCCCCGGGGACCGCCACCTCCCCGGGGCTGTGCAATTGAAGGGAGGGGGGCCGCGCGGCCCCCCTCCTGGAGCCTGTGGTGGCCCTGGGGACCACCACCCCCCAGGGCCGGCTCCTGCAGTGTCCCGGGGTGCCTACCCCCGGGACACTTCTGTTTGCAATGGCAGGACGGGAGCAACCTGCTCTCGCTTCAATGAAGCAAAGCAGATTGCTTTTCCAAAAGGGGAGCTGCATGTCAGCAGCTCCACTTATGGAAAAGCAATGCCGGCTCCCGCAGGACGCGGGGAGCCGGCAGGACCGTGCGGGGATTGGGGACACCCCCACGGTCCCCAACGAGTGGCCAGGCCCCGGGGGATGGGGTCCCTGGGGCTATTAGTGGCCTGGGAGGGGGGCCACGCAGCCCCCCTCCCCAAAAATAAGAAAATAAAAAAAAAAAACAGAAAGGCCGGCACCGGGGGATGGGGTCCCCGGGGCCTTAAATGGCCTGAGGAGGGGAGCCAAGCAGCCCCCCTCCTTAAAAAAATCAAAAAAAGTGTGGCCATGCCCCGGGGGATGGGGTCCCCGGGGCCGGAATCGGCCACGGGAGGGGGCCACGCGGCCCCCTTCCCGTTTCCTTTTTAAAAAAAAGAAAAAAAAGGGGTAAGGCCCTGGGGGATGGCGTCCCCAGGGCCCAAAAAAAGGAAAAAGGAAGGGGGGCCACACAGTCCCCCTTCGGGAAAAAAATAATAATAAAAAAAAAAAACGATTGTGCCGCAGGCCCGCCCCCTTCCTTTACCACTCTGCAAACGCGCCCCGTGGCGCGTTTGCAGAGGAGACAATTCCCCTTGAATACTGGGGGTCCCTGGGGGCCAACTAGCCCACCAGGAACCTCCAGTATGCGCCAGGGGGCTGCGTTGCAGAGAGGTGTACAGAGGCCACGCCCCTTTTTACACCTCTCTGCAACTCAGCTCTGTGGCGCTTTTTGGAGGTACATGGTGGGCTAGTTGGACTCCAGGGACCCTCAGGATTCAAGGGGACTTAATACCCCAACTTAAAACGCACCACTGGGGCGCGTTTGCACAGTGGTGAAGGGAGGGGGCGGGGCTTCAGGTGACATGTGTGCAAACAGGCCCCGTGGCGCATTTTAAGATGGGGAATTAAATCTCCTTCAATCCTGAGGGTCCCTGGGGGCCAACTAGCCCACCAGGTACGTCCAGAAAGCGCCACAGAGCTGCGTTGCAGAGAGGTGCAAAAAGGGGCGTGGCCTCTGAACACCTCTCTGCAACGCAGCTCTCTGGCGCATACTGGAGGTATCCGGTGGGCTACTTGGCCCCTAGGGACCCTCGGGATTGAGGAGGAATTAATTCTCCAACTTAAAACGCGCCACAGGGCGTGTTTGCAGACATGTCACCTCAGGCCCCACCACCTTCCTTCACCATTGTGCAAATATTCCTCTAAAATCAGCCGAACTACGAATTCCGATTTACTCACATGTTATCAAGAGAAACCTCAGTGCTGCATCTTTGAGCCCAGTACTGATCCTGAAAAGTAATTTTAACCGTACTTACCAGTAACTTGAATTTCCTTCCATAGGCTAACATTGACTGGTTTCACTTGGAAATTCTTCTAAGTGTGGAGTTTTGGAACTTTATAATATTCCTCTAAAATCAGCCGAACTACGAATTCCGATTTACTCACCTGTTATCAGGAGAGAACCCAGTGCTGCATCTTTTAGCCCAGCACTGACCTTGAAAAGTAATTCTAACCGTACTTACCAGTAACTTGAATTTCCTTCCATAGGCTAACATTGACTGGTTTCACTTGGAAATTCTTCTAAGTGTGGAGTTTTGGAACTTTATAATATTCCTCTAAAATCAGCCGAACTACGAATTCCGATTTACTCACCTGTTATCAGGAGAGACCTCAGTGCTGTATCTTTGAGCCTAGTACTGATCCTGAAAAGTAATTTTAACCGTACTTACCAGTAACTTGAATTTCCTTCCATAGGCTAACATTGACTGGTTTCACTTGGAAATTCTTCTAAGTGTGGAGTTTTGGAACTTGATAATATTCCTCTAAAATCAGCCGAACTACGAATTCCGATTTACTCACCTGTTATCAGGAGAGAACCCAGTGCTGCATCTTTTAGCCCAGCACTGACCCTGAAAAGTAATTCTAACCGTATTTACCAGTAACTTGTATTTCCTTCCATTGGAATCCATTGTCTGGTTTTCAGCAGAAAAGTTTCAAAGTGTCGATTTTCACAAACTACAAATATTCCTTAAAAATCGCCTGTATGACTTAAACGCATTCTTTCAACTGTTTACAGGAGATACACCAGTGCTGGATACAGGATCCACCACTGAGTAAGAAAAAGTAACGATAACACTACTTACCTGCTAAGTGAATTTCCTGCCATAGGATAACATTGGTGATTCTATGTGAAAAAGTTTCTAAGTGTCAACTGTTAAAATACAATAATATTCCTTAAAAATCACTACTGTAACCAAAACGCTTTTACTCAACTGTTTACAGGAGATGTCCCAGGACTGAATCTAGGATCCAGTCCTGTGGTTAGAAAAAGTAAGCCATAAGGTAACTAATTGCATTTAACTTGAAATTCACATTGAGCTCAATGTTGCATTGTGTTTGAAATTGTGTTGCCCATTGCAACAACTGTAACTACTGTACTTAAAAGTCTATTGCCTATTTGCAAAGTATTTAAACTAAAGTAATTCATTCTGAGAAAGTATATTTTGTAATGTAATGTAAAATGTAATTACAATGTATTTTAAAAAATAAAATATCTAAAAATAAATAGTTTAAAAAAATGTAGTAAATCAGTAGCAAAAAAATAAATATAACAATTAATACATTTAAAAATTGTCATTTACAAAACCTTTGAAATTCACTGAAAAAAACCATAGGTTTCAGACATGTTATAGTTAGGAATTAGCATTTAAAAAACCTTTGAAATTCACTGAAAAACCATAGGTTTCAGGCACGTTATAGTTAGAAATTAGCATTTAAAAAACCTTACAAATTCACTGAAAAAACCATAGGTTTTAGGGACAGTTATAGTTAGTTGGACATTGCACTCGTACAAAACCCGTGAAATTCCCCCGTTATAGTTAGTTCAGGTAACTATAACTCGCGCCCCGCAATGCACTGCTGATGACGTCACATATTACATCACTCATGACATGGTCAGTGACATCACTGATGACATCTCAAATGACATCACTGATGACATCACTGATGACATCATCCATGTGATAATTTGATGCATCTTCTCACACCCTAATATAACTTTTGATACACCCACTGTAAATTACAGACTGCCATTGTCAAAACCATAGACACTCCAACACCAATTACTATATACACACTCACTGATTCTTAGGTCTACACACACACATCTACTCACTCACCCGTACAGTCACTCATACTTATAGTCACTCAGTACAGGACTATTATATGCACTCATACACCTATATAAACACTCACACACCCCACTCATCCATAGAGGTACTCACACACCTAGTCAGTCATGCAAAAAATTAAGCACACACCCATTTACTCACCTATACAGATATACACACACCAGCTCACTTACTCATACAAATACTAGCACATTCTTACGCTCTTATACAATCTCTGATACAAGCACACACTCATCCATACAGTCACTCTCACAATCACACACTCTCACTTATAGCTATTTATATACTCCAACACACATATATACTGCCTTTCACATATGTAGTTATCACACATGTACCACTGGGACATACATTCACTCACTAACACACTCTTACACACACTTGCCCACCCATACAGTGTATCACAGATGCACTCTTGAAACCATCCACCCAGAGAATCACCCACTCACACATCTATGCACAGAGTCGCACACACCCCACCCACACAAACACTCAGGCACCCATACAGATACTCAGACAACCAATCAATAACTCATATAGACACTCATGTAGCTATTCACAAACCCATGCATCCACTTACACAGCAACAGACAGACGGATACAGACATTCACCCAGTTTAGTCACTAACCCATGCTTTCAGTAAGATACGTTTAATCACTCACTTATAGAGTTAGTCACGCACCTACTAAATCATCCATTCAGACACTTATACACCCACTCATTCTTCAATACGCCTTTCCCTATATATATTAAACATATTTAAACTTTACAGAAACACACAGTCACTGGATGATGTCATCAGTGATGTCATTTGAGATAGCAGGCTGCAACTGAACGAAGCATACAG
>CAWUFW010018252.1:0-229102 GCA_963921515.1 Calotriton arnoldi
CACTGCCCTAAACACTCAAACACCAGCCCCAGCACGACCCCCTACACTAGCCAAAAACCACTGCACTGCCCTAAACCCTGAAACACCAGCCCCAGCACGACCCCCTACTCTGCCCGAACACCACTGCACTGCCCTAAACCCTCAAACACTAGCCCCAGCACGACCCCCTACACTGCCTGAACACCACTGCACTGCCCTAAACCCTCAAACACTAGCCCCAGCAAGACCCCCTACACTGCCCGAACACCACTGCACTGCCCTAAACCCTGAAACACCACCCCCAGCAAGACCCCTACACTGCCCGAACACCACTGCACTAAACCCTGAAACACCACCCCCAGCAAGACCACCTACACTGGCCAAACACCACTGCACTGCCCTAAACCCTGAAACACTACCCCCTGCACGACCCCCTACACTGCCCAAACACCACTGCACTGCCCTAAACCCTGAAACACCACCCCCTGCATGACCCCCTACACTGCCCGAACATCACTGCACTGCCCTAAGCCCTGAAACACCACCCCTCAGCACGACACCCTACACTGCCCGAACACCACTGCACTGCCCTAAACCCTGAAACACCACCCCCAGCATGACCCCCTACACTGCCCAAACACCACTGCACTGCCCTAAACCCTGAAACACCACCCCTGCACGACCTCCTACACTGCCGGAACACCACTGCACTACCCTAAACCCCGAAACACCACCCCCAGCATGAGCCCCTACACTGCCCGAACACCACTGCACTGCCCTAAACCCTGAAACAACAACCCCAGCAAGACCCCCTACACTGCCTGAACACCACTGCTCTGCCCAAAACCCTGAAACACCAGCCCCAGCACGACCCCCTACACTGCCCAAACACCACTGCACTGCCCTAAACCCTGAAACACCAGCCCCAGCACGACCCCCTACACTGCCCAAACACCACTGCACTGCCCTAAACCCTGAAACACCAGCCCCAGCACGACCCCCTACACTGCCCGAAAACCACTGCACTGCCCTAAACCCTGAAACACCAGCCCCAGCACAACCCCCTACACTGCCCGAACACCACTGCACTGCCCTAAACCCTCAAACACCAGCCCCAGCACGACCCCCTACACTGTCCGAACACCACTGAACTGCCCTAAACCCTAAAACACCAGCCCCACAAGACCCCCTACACTGCCCGAACACCACTGCACTGCCCTAAACCCTGAAACACCACCCCCAGCAAGACCCCCTACACTGCCCGAACACCACTGTCCTAAACCCTGAAACACCACCCCCAGCAAGACCCCCTACACTGCTCGAACACCACTGCACTGCCCTAAACCCTGAAACACCACCCCCAGCATGACCCTCTACACTGCCCGAACACCACTGCTCTGCCCAAAACCCTGAAACACCAGCCCCATTACGACCCCCTACACTGCCCGAACACCACTGCACTGCCCTAAACCCTGAAACACCAGCCCCAGCACGACCCCCTACACTGCCCGAACACCACTCCACTGCCCTAAACCCTAAAACACCACCCCCAGCACGACTCCCTACACTGTCCGAACACCACTGCACTGCCCTAAACCCTGAAACACCAGCCCCAGCACAACCCCGTACACTGCCCGAACACCACTGCACTGCCCTAAACCCTGAAACACCAGCCCCAGCACGACCGCCTACACTGCCCAAAAACCACTGCACTGCCCTAAACCCTGAAACACCAGCCCCAGCACGACCCCCTACTCTGCCCGAACACCACTGCACTGCCCTAAACCCTCAAACACTAGCCCCAGCACGACCCCCTACACTGCCCGAACACCACTGCACTGCCCTAAACCCTCAAACACTAGCCCCAGCAAGACCCCTACACTGCCCGAACACCACTGCACTGCCCTAAACCCTGAAACACCACCCCCAGCAAGACCCCTACACTGCCCGAACACCACTGCACTAAACCCTGAAACACCACCCCCAGCAAGACCACCTACACTGGCCGAACACCACTGCACTGCCCTAAACCCTGAAACACTACCCCCTGCACGACCCCTACACTGCCCAAACACCACTGCACTGCCCTAAACCCTGAAACACCACCCCCTGCATGACCCCCTACACTGCCCGAACACCACTGCACTGCCCTAAGCCCTGAAACACCACCCCTCAGCACGACACCCTACACTGCCCGAACACCACTGCACTGCCCTAAACCCTGAAACACCACCCCCAGCACGACCCCCTACACTGCCCAAACACCACTGCACTGCCCTAAACCCTGAAACACCACCCCCTGCACGACCTCCTACACTGCCTGAACACCACTGCTCTGCCCAAAACCCTGAAACACCAGCCCCAGCACGACCCCCTACACTGCCCGAACACCACTGCACTGCCCTAAACCCTGAAACACCAGCCCCAGCAAGACCCCCTACACTGCCCAAACACCACTGCACTGCCCTAAACCCTGAAACACCAGCCCCAGCACGACCCCCTACACTGCTCGAACACCACTGCACTGCCCTAAACCCTAAAACACCACCCCCAGCACGACCCCCTGCACTGCCCGAACACCACTGCACTGCCCTAAACCCTGAAACACCAGCCCCAGCACAACCCTGTACACTGCCCGAACACCACTGCACTGCCCTAAACCCTGAAACACCAGCCCCAGCACGACCGCCTACACTGCCCGAAAACCACTGCACTGCCCTAAACCCTGAAACACCAGCCCCAGCACAACCCCCTACACTGCCCGAACACCACTGCACTGCCCTAAACACTCAAACACCAGCCCCAGCACGACCCCCTACACTGGCCGAACACCACTGAACTGCCCTAAACCCTCAAACACCAGCCCCACAAGACCCCCTACACTGCCCGAACACCACTGCACTGCCCTAAACCCTGAAACACCACCCCCAGCAAGACCCCCTACACTGCCCGAACACCACTGTTCTAAACGCTGAAACACCACCCCCAGCAAGACCCCCTACACTGCTCGAACACCACTGCACTGCCCTAAACCCTGAAACACCACCCCCAGCATGACCCTCTACACTGCCCAAACACCACTGCTCTGTCCAAAACCCTGAAACACCAGCCCCATTACGACCCCCTACACTGCCCGAACACCACTGCACTGCCCTAAACCCTGAAACACCAGCCCCAGCACGACCCCCTACACTGCCCGAACACCACTCCACTGCCCTAAACCATAAAACACCACCCCCAGCACGACCCCCTACACTGTCCGAACACCACTGCACTGCCCTAAACCCTGAAACACCAGCCCCAGCACAACCCCGTACACTGCCCGAACACCACTGCACTGCCCTAAACCCTGAAACACCAGCCCCAGCACGACCGCCTACACTGCCCAAAAACCACTGCACTGCCCTAAACCCTGAAACACCAGCCCCAGCACGACCCCCTACTCTGCCCGAACACCACTGCACTGCCCTAAACCCTCAAACACTAGCCCCAGCACGACCCCCTACACTGCCTGAACACCACTGCACTGCCCTAAACCCTCAAACACTAGCCCCAGCAAGACCCCCTACACTGCCCGAACACCACTGCACTGCCCTAAACCCTGAAACACCACCCCCAGCAAGACCCCTACACTGCCCGAACACCACTGCACTAAACCCTGAAACACCACCCCCAGCAAGACCACCTACACTGGCCGAACACCACTGCACTGCCCTAAACCCTGAAACACTACCCCCTGCACGACCCCCTACACTGCCCAAACACCACTGCACTGCCCTAAACCCTGAAACACCACCCCTGCATGACCCCCTACACTGCCCGAACACCACTGCACTGCCCTAAGCCCTGAAACACCACCCCTCAGCACGACACCCTACACTGCCCGAACACCACTGCACTGCCCTAAACCCTGAAACACCACCCCCAGCACGACCCCCTACACTGCGCAAACACCACTGCACTGCCCTAAACCCTGAAACACCACCCCCTGCACGACCTCCTACACTGCCGGAACACCACTGCACTACCCTAAACCCCGAAACACCACACCCAGCATGAGCCCCTACACTGCCCGAACACCACTGCACTGCCCTAAACCCTGAAACATCAACCCCAGCAAGACCCCCTACACTGCCTGAACACCACTGCTCTGCCCAAAACCCTGAAACACCAGCCCCAGCACGACCCCCTACACTGCCCAAACACCACTGCACTGCCCTAAACCCTGAAACACCAGCCCCAGCACGACCCCTGCACTGCCCAAACACCACTGCACTGCCCTAAACCCTGAAACACCAGCCCCAGCACGACCCCCTACACTGCCCGAACACCACTGCACTGCCCTAAACCCTAAAACACCACCCCCAGCACGACCCCCTGCACTGCCCGAACACCACTGCACTGCCCTAAACCCTGAAACACCAGCCCCAGCACAACCCCGTACACTGCCCAAACACCACTGCACTGCCCTAAACCCTGAAACACCAGCCCCAGCACGACCGCCTACACTGCCCGAAAACCACTGCACTGCCCTAAACCCTGAAACACCAGCCCCAGCACAACCCCCTACACTGCCCGAACACCACTGCACTGCCCTAAACCCTCAAACACCAGCCCCAGCACGACCCCCTACACTGGCCGAACACCACTGAACTGCCCTAAACCCTCAAACACCAGCCCCACAAGACCTCCTACACTGCCCGAACACCACTGCACTGCCCTAAACCCTGAAACATCACCCCCAGCAAGACCCCTACACTGCCCGAACACCACTGCACCAAACCCTAAAACACCACCCCCAGCAAGACCACCTACACTGGCCGAACACCACTGCACTGTCCTAAACCCTGAAACACCACCGCCTGCACGACCCCCTACACTGCCCAAACACCACTGCACTGCCCTAAACCCTGAAACACCACCCCCTGCACGACCCCCTACACTGCCCGAACACCACTGCACTGCCCTAAACCCTGAAACACCACCCCTCAGCACGACACGCTACACTGCCCGAACACAACTGCACTGCCCTAAACCCTGAAACACCACCCCCAGCATGACCCCCTACACTGCCCAAACACCACTGCACTACCCTAAACCCTGAAACACCACCCCCTGCACAACCTCCTACACTGCCGGAACACCACTGCACTGCCCTAAACCCCGAAACACCACCCCCAGCACGACCCCCTACACTGCCCGAACACCACTGCACTGCCCTAAACCCTGAAACATCAACCCCAGCAAGACCCCCTACACTGCCTGAACCCCACTGCCCTAAACCCTGAAACACCACCCCCTACACTGCACGAACACCACTGCACTGCCCTAAACCCTGAAACACCACCTCCAGCAAAACCCCCTACACTGCCTGAACACCATTGCTCTGCCCTAAATCCTGAAACACTAGCCCCAGCACGACCCCCTACACTGCCCGAACACCACTGCACTGCCCTAAACCCTGAAACACCACCCCCAGCACGACCCCCTACAATGCCCGAACACCACTGCACTGCCCTAAACCCTGAAACATCAACCCCAGCAAGACCCCCTACACTGCCTGAACCCCACTGCCCTAAACCCTGAAACACCACCCCCTACACTGCCCGAACACCACTGCACTGCCCTAGACTCTGAAACACCAGCCCCAGCAAGACCCCCTACACTACCCGAACACCAGTGCACTGCCCTAAACCCTGAAACACCAGCCCCAGCACGACCCCTACACTGCCCGAACACCACTGTACTGCCCAAAACCCTGAAACACCAGCCTCAGCACGACCCCCTACAATGCCCGAACACCACTGCACTGCCCTAAACCCTGAAACACCACCCCCTGCACGACCCCCTACACTGCCCGAACACCACTGCACTGCCCTAAACCCTGAAACACCACCCCTGCACCGCCCCCTACACTGCCCGAACACCACTGCACTGCCCTAAACCCTGAAACACCACCCCCAGCACGACCCCCTTTACTGCTCGAACACCACTGCACTGCCCTAAACCCTGAAACACCAGCCCCAGCACAACCCCCTACACTGCCCGAACACCACTGCACTGCCCTAAACACTCAAACACCAGCCCCAGCACGACCCCCTACACTAGCCAAAAACCACTGCACTGCCCTAAACCCTGAAACACCAGCCCCAGCACGACCCCCTACTCTGCCCGAACACCACTGCACTGCCCTAAACCCTCAAACACTAGCCCCAGCACGACCCCCTACACTGCCTGAACACCACTGCACTGCCCTAAACCCTCAAACACTAGCCCCAGCAAGACCCCCTACACTGCCCGAACACCACTGCACTGCCCTAAACCCTGAAACACCACCCCCAGCAAGACCCCTACACTGCCCGAACACCACTGCACTAAACCCTGAAACACCACCCCCAGCAAGACCACCTACACTGGCCAAACACCACTGCACTGCCCTAAACCCTGAAACACTACCCCCTGCACGACCCCCTACACTGCCCAAACACCACTGCACTGCCCTAAACCCTGAAACACCACCCCTGCATGACCCCCTACACTGCCCGAACATCACTGCACTGCCCTAAGCCCTGAAACACCACCCCTCAGCACGACACCCTACACTGCCCGAACACCACTGCACTGCCCTAAACCCTGAAACACCACCCCCAGCATGACCCCCTACACTGCCCAAACACCACTGCACTGCCCTAAACCCTGAAACACCACCCCTGCACGACCTCCTACACTGCCGGAACACCACTGCACTACCCTAAACCCCGAAACACCACCCCCAGCATGAGCCCCTACACTGCCCGAACACCACTGCACTGCCCTAAACCCTGAAACATCAACCCCAGCAAGACCCCCTACACTGCCTGAACACCACTGCTCTGCCCAAAACCCTGAAACACCAGCCCCAGCACGACCCCCTACACTGCCCAAACACCACTGCACTGCCTTAAACCCTGAAACACCAGCCCCAGCACGACCCCCTACACTGCCCAAACACCACTGCACTGCCCTAAACCCTGAAACACCAGCCCCAGCACGACCCCCTACACTGCCCGAAAACCACTGCACTGCCCTAAACCCTGAAACACCAGCCCCAGCACAACCCCCTACACTGCCCGAACACCACTGCACTGCCCTAAACCCTCAAACACCAGCCCCAGCACGACCCCCTACACTGTCCGAACACCACTGAACTGCCCTAAACCCTAAAACACCAGCCCCACAAGACCCCTACACTGCCCGAACACCACTGCACTGCCCTAAACCCTGAAACACCACCCCCAGCAAGACCCCTACACTGCCCGAACACCACTGTCCTAAACCCTGAAACACCACCCCCAGCAAGACCCCTACACTGCTCGAACACCACTGCACTGCCCTAAACCCTGAAACACCACCCCCAGCATGACCCTCTACACTGCCCGAACACCACTGCTCTGCCCAAAACCCTGAAACACCAGCCCCATTACGACCCCCTACACTGCCCGAACACCACTGCACTGCCCTAAACCCTGAAACACCAGCCCCAGCACGACCCCCTACACTGCCCGAACACCACTCCACTGCCCTAAACCCTAAAACACCACCCCCAGCACGACCCCCTACACTGTCCGAACACCACTGCACTGCCCTAAACCCTGAAACACCAGCCCCAGCACAACCCCGTACACTGCCCGAACACCACTGCACTGCCCTAAACCCTGAAACACCAGCCCCAGCACGACCGCCTACACTGCCCAAAAACCACTGCACTGCCCTAAACCCTGAAACACCAGCCCCAGCACGACCCCCTACTCTGCCCGAACACCACTGCACTGCCCTAAACCCTCAAACACTAGCCCCAGCACGACCCCCTACACTGCCCGAACACCACTGCACTGCCCTAAACCCTCAAACACTAGCCCCAGCAAGACCCCTACACTGCCCGAACACCACTGCACTGCCCTAAACCCTGAAACACCACCCCCAGCAAGACCCCTACACTGCCCGAACACCACTGCACTAAACCCTGAAACACCACCCCCAGCAAGACCACCTACACTGGCCGAACACCACTGCACTGCCCTAAACCCTGAAACACTACCCCCTGCACGACCCCCTACACTGCCCAAACACCACTGCACTGCCCTAAACCCTGAAACACCACCCCTGCATGACCCCTACACTGCCCGAACACCACTGCACTGCCCTAAGCCCTGAAACACCACCCCTCAGCACGACACCCTACACTGCCCGAACACCACTGCACTGCCCTAAACCCTGAAACACCACCCCAGCACGACCCCCTACACTGCCCAAACACCACTGCACTGCCCTAAACCCTGAAACACCACCCCCTGCACGACCTCCTACACTGCCTGAACACCACTGCTCTGCCCAAAACCCTGAAACACCAGCCCCAGCACGACCCCCTACACTGCCCAAACACCACTGCACTGCCCTAAACCCTGAAACACCAGCCCCAGCACGACCCCTACACTGCCCAAACACCACTGCACTGCCCTAAACCCTGAAACACCAGCCCCAGCACGACCCCCTACACTGCTCGAACACCACTGCACTGCCCTAAACCCTAAAACACCACCCCCAGCACGACCCCCTGCACTGCCCGAACACCACTGCACTGCCCTAAACCCTGAAACACCAGCCCCAGCACAACCCCGTACACTGCCCGAACACCACTGCACTGCCCTAAACCCTGAAACACCAGCCCCAGCACGACCGCCTACACTGCCCGAAAACCACTGCACTGCCCTAAACCCTGAAACACCAGCCCCAGCACAACCCCCTACACTGCCCGAACACCACTGCACTGCCCTAAACACTCAAACACCAGCCCCAGCACGACCCCCTACACTGGCCGAACACCACTGAACTGCCCTAAACCCTCAAACACCAGCCCCACAAGACCCCCTACACTGCCCGAACACCACTGCACTGCCCTAAACCCTGAAACACCACCCCCAGCAAGACCCCCTACACTGCCCGAACACCACTGTTCTAAACGCTGAAACACCACCCCCAGCAAGACCCCCTACACTGCTCGAACACCACTGCACTGCCCTAAACCCTGAAACACCACCCCCAGCATGACCCTCTACACTGCCCAAACACCACTGCTCTGTCCAAAACCCTGAAACACCAGCCCCATTACGACCCCCTACACTGCCCGAACACCACTGCACTGCCCTAAACCCTGAAACACCAGCCCCAGCACGACCCCCTACACTGCCCGAACACCACTCCACTGCCCTAAACCATAAAACACCACCCCCAGCACGACCCCCTACACTGTCCGAACACCACTGCACTGCCCTAAACCCTGAAACACCAGCCCCAGCACAACCCCCGTACACTGCCCGAACACCACTGCACTGCCCTAAACCCTGAAACACCAGCCCCAGCACGACCGCCTACACTGCCCAAAAACCACTGCACTGCCCTAAACCCTGAAACACCAGCCCCAGCACGACCCCCTACTCTGCCCGAACACCACTGCACTGCCCTAAACCCTCAAACACTAGCCCCAGCACGACCCCCTACACTGCCTGAACACCACTGCACTGCCCTAAACCCTCAAACACTAGCCCCAGCAAGACCCCCTACACTGCCCGAACACCACTGCACTGCCCTAAACCCTGAAACACCACCCCCAGCAAGACCCCTACACTGCCCGAACACCACTGCACTAAACCCTGAAACACCACCCCCAGCAAGACCACCTACACTGGCCGAACACCACTGCACTGCCCTAAACCCTGAAACACTACCCCTGCACGACCCCCTACACTGCCCAAACACCACTGCACTGCCCTAAACCCTGAAACACCACCCCCTGCATGACCCCCTACACTGCCCGAACACCACTGCACTGCCCTAAGCCCTGAAACACCACCCCTCAGCACGACACCCTACACTGCCCGAACACCACTGCACTGCCCTAAACCCTGAAACACCACCCCCAGCACGACCCCCTACACTGCGCAAACACCACTGCACTGCCCTAAACCCTGAAACACCACCCCCTGCACGACCTCCTACACTGCCGGAACACCACTGCACTACCCTAAACCCCGAAACACCACACCCAGCATGAGCCCCTACACTGCCCGAACACCACTGCACTGCCCTAAACCCTGAAACATCAACCCCAGCAAGACCCCCTACACTGCCTGAACACCACTGCTCTGCCCAAAACCCTGAAACACCAGCCCCAGCACGACCCCCTACACTGCCCAAACACCACTGCACTGCCCTAAACCCTGAAACACCAGCCCCAGCACGACCCCCTGCACTGCCCAAACACCACTGCACTGCCCTAAACCCTGAAACACCAGCCCCAGCACGACCCCCTACACTGCCCGAACACCACTGCACTGCCCTAAACCCTAAAACACCACCCCCAGCACGACCCCCTGCACTGCCCGAACACCACTGCACTGCCCTAAACCCTGAAACACCAGCCCCAGCACAACCCCGTACACTGCCCAAACACCACTGCACTGCCCTAAACCCTGAAACACCAGCCCCAGCACGACCGCCTACACTGCCCGAAAACCACTGCACTGCCCTAAACCCTGAAACACCAGCCCCAGCACAACCCCCTACACTGCCCGAACACCACTGCACTGCCCTAAACCCTCAAACACCAGCCCCAGCACGACCCCTACACTGGCCGAACACCACTGAACTGCCCTAAACCCTCAAACACCAGCCCCACAAGACCCCCTACACTGCCCGAACACCACTGCACTGCCCTAAACCCTGAAACATCACCCCCAGCAAGACCCCTACACTGCCCGAACACCACTGCACCAAACCCTAAAACACCACCCCCAGCAAGACCACCTACACTGGCCGAACACCACTGCACTGTCCTAAACCCTGAAACACCACCGCCTGCACGACCCCTACACTGCCCAAACACCACTGCACTGCCCTAAACCCTGAAACACCACCCCTGCACGACCCCCTACACTGCCCGAACACCACTGCACTGCCCTAAACCCTGAAACACCACCCCTCAGCACGACACGCTACACTGCCCGAACACAACTGCACTGCCCTAAACCCTGAAACACCACCCCCAGCATGACCCCCTACACTGCCCAAACACCACTGCACTACCCTAAACCCTGAAACACCACCCCTGCACAACCTCCTACACTGCCGGAACACCACTGCACTGCCCTAAACCCCGAAACACCACCCCCAGCACGACCCCTACACTGCCCGAACACCACTGCACTGCCCTAAACCCTGAAACATCAACCCCAGCAAGACCCCCTACACTGCCTGAACCCCACTGCCCTAAACCCTGAAACACCACCCCTACACTGCACGAACACCACTGCACTGCCCTAAACCCTGAAACACCACCTCCAGCAAAACCCCCTACACTGCCTGAACACCATTGCTCTGCCCTAAATCCTGAAACACTAGCCCCAGCACGACCCCCTACACTGCCCGAACACCACTGCACTGCCCTAAACCCTGAAACACCACCCCCAGCACGACCCCCTACAATGCCCGAACACCACTGCACTGCCCTAAACCCTGAAACATCAACCCCAGCAAGACCCCTACACTGCCTGAACCCCACTGCCCTAAACCCTGAAACACCACCCCCTACACTGCCCGAACACCACTGCACTGCCCTAGACTCTGAAACACCAGCCCCAGCAAGACCCCCTACACTACCCGAACACCAGTGCACTGCCCTAAACCCTGAAACACCAGCCCCAGCACGACCCCTACACTGCCCGAACACCACTGTACTGCCCAAAACCCTGAAACACCAGCCCCAGCACGACCCCCTACAATGCCCGAACACCACTGCACTGCCCTAAACCCTGAAACACCACCCCCTGCACGACCCCCTACACTGCCCGAACACCACTGCACTGCCCTAAACCCTGAAACACCACCCCTGCACCGCCCCCTACACTGCCCGAACACCACTGCACTGCCCTAAACCCTGAAACACCACCCCCAGCACGACCCCCTTTACTGCTCGAACACCACTGCACTGCCCCAAACCTTGAAACATCACCCCCAGCACGACCCCCTACACTGCCTGAACACCACTGCCCTAAACCCTGAAACACCACCCCCTGCATGACCCCTACACTACCCGAACACCACTGCACTGCCCTAAACCCTGAAACACCACCCCCTGCATGACCCCTACACTGCCCGAACACCACTGCACTGCCCTAAACCCTGAAACACCACCCCCTGCACGAACCCCTACACTGCCCGAACACCACTGCACTGCCCTAAACCCTGAAACACCACCCCCAGCACGACCCCCTACACTGCCCGAACACCACTGCACTGCCCTAAACCCTAAAACACCACCCCCAGCATTACCCCCTACACTGCCCGAACACCACTGCACTGCCCTAAACCATAGAACACTACCCCCAGCACGACCCCTACACTACCTGAACACCACTGCACTACCCTAAACCCTAAAATACTCCCCCAGCACGACTCCCTATACTACCCGAACACCACTGCACTGCCCTAAACCCTAAAACACTCCCCCAGCACGACCCCCTACACTACCCGAACACCACTGCACTGCCCTAAACCCTAAAACACTCCCCCAGCACGACCCCCTACACTACCCAAACACCACTGCACTGCCCTAAACCCTAAAACACTACCCCCGCATGACCCCCTACACTACCAAACACCAATGCATTACCCTAATCCCTAAAACACTACCCCCCGCACGATCCCCTACACTACCCTAAACCCTAAAACACTACCCCCCGCACGACTCCCTACACTACCCAAAGACCACTGCACTGCCCTAAACCCTAAAACACGACCTCCTACACTACACAAACACCACTGCACTACCCTAAACCCTAAAACACTACCCCCTACACTACACAAACACCACTGCACTACCCTAAACCCTAAAAAGCTACCCCCAGCACAAACCCCTACAGTACCCAAACACCACTGCAATACCCTAAACCCTAAAACACTACCCCCAGCAGTACCCCCTACACTACCCAAACACCACTGCACTACCCTAAACCCTAAAACACTACCCCCCGCACGACTCCCTACACTACCCAAAGACCACTGCACTGCCCTATACCCTAAAACACGACCTCCTACACTACACAAACACCACTGCACTACCCTAAACCCTAAAACACTACCCCCAGCACGACCCCCTACACTACACAAACACCACTGCACTACCCTAAACCCTAAAAAACTACCCCCAGCACAACCCCCTACACTACCCAAACACCACTGCAATACCCTAAACCCTAAAACACTACCCCCAGCAGTACCCCTACACTACCCAAACACCACTGCACTACCCTAAACCCTAAAACACTACCCCCAGCACGACCCTCTTCACTACCTAAACACAGCTGCACAATTTGTTACAGGCGTTGCAACGCAGGCCTGTGGTGCTTACTGGAAGTACCTGGTGGGCTAGTTGGGCCCCAGGGACCCTCAGGATTCAAGGTGACCTAATCCCCAACTTAAAACACGCCACCAGGCGCGTTTGCACAGTGGTGAAGGGAGGGGTGGGGCCTCAGGTGACATGTGCGCAAACACGCCCTGTCATGCGTTTTAAGTTGGGGAATTAATTCCCTTTGAATCCTGAGGGACCCTTGGGGCCAACTAGCCCACCAGGTACCTTCAGTAAGCACAACAGAGTTGCGTTGCAGAGAGGTGAAAAAAGGTGCTTGGCCTCGGAACGCCTCTCTGCAACTCAGCTCTGTGGTCCTAACTGGAGGTACCTGGGGGGCTAGTTGGGCCCCAGGGACCCTCAGGATTCAAGGGGACTTAATCCCGCAACTTAAAACGCGTCACAGGGTGCGTTTCCACACATGTCACCTCAGGCCCCCCTCCCTTCACCACTGTGCAAACGCGCCCTGTAGCGCGTTTTAAGAGGTTGTTTTAATCCCCTGCCCTATTATGTACTAGGGACTTGCAGAGGAGGTCATGCTAATCACAGGGGTACCCCAACGCATAGTGTTCCCTAGTGTATGTAGGTGTTTTCACTGTATTCTAAGTGTCTTTTAGCATAGCACTGGCTCTGGTTAGTCAGAGTCAGTTACCACCAGTATCCGTCTGAAAAAGTTGGGGGCACAGGATGATTTTGCAACAAGGCCTCTTTCTGCTGTTGGTTCTTTCTACACATCTTTTGCTTCTTTCTGTGCGTTTTTTCTTCTTTCTTCACATGTCCTACCTCTGTAGGCATAGTTAGAAACTAGCATTTAAAAACCTTTGAAATTCACTTAAAAATCATAGGTTTCAGGCACGTTATAGCTAGAATTTAGCATTTAAAAACCTTTGAAATTCACTGAAAAAACCATAGGTTTCAGACACGTTATAGTTAGAAATTAGCATTTAAAAAACCTTTGAAATTCACTGAAAAACCATAGGTTTTAGGGACAGTTATAGTTAGTTGGACATTTCACTCGTACAAAACCATAGAAATTCCCCCGTTATAGTTAGTTCAGCTAACTATAACTCGCGCCCCGCAATGCACTGCTGATGACGTCACATATTACATCACTCATGACATGGTCAGTGACATCACTGATGACATCTCAAATGACATCACTGATGACATCATCCATGTGATAATTTCATGCATCTTCTCACACCCTAATATAACTTTTGATACACCCACTCTAAATTACAGACTGCCATTCTCAAAACCATAGACACTCCAACACCAAAAACTACATACCCACTCACTGATTCTTAGGTCTACACACACATCCACTCACTCACCCGTACAGTCACTCATACTTAGTCACTCAGTACAGGACTATCATATGCACTCATACACCTATATAAACACTCACACACCGCCACTGATCCATAGAGGTACTCACACACCTAGTCAGTCATGCAAAAAACTTAATCACACACCCATTTACTCACCTATACAGTTATACACACACCAGCTCACTTACTCATACAAATACTAGCACATTCTTACGCTCTTATACAATAACTGATACAAGCACACACGCATCCATACAGCCACTCTCACAATCACACACTCTCACTTATAGCCATTTAAATACTCTAACACACATATATACTGCCTTTTACATTTGTAGTTACTCGCACATGTACCACTGAGATATACATTCACTCACTAACACACCCATACACACACTCACCCACCCAAGCAGTCCATCACAGATGCACTCTTGAAATCATGCACCCAGTGAATCACCCACTCACACATCTATGTACAGAGACACACACACCCCACCCACACAAACACTCAGGCAGCCATACAGATACTCAGAGAACCAATCAATAACCCATATAGACACTCATGTAGCTATTCGCCAAATCCATGCATCCACTTACACACCAACAAACAGACGGATACAGACATTCACACAGTTTAGTCACTAACCCATGCATTCAGTAAGATACATTTAATCACTCACTTGTAGAGTCAGTCACTCACGTACTAAATCATCCATTCAGACACTTATACACCCACTCATTCTTCAATACGCCTTTCCCTATATATATTAAACATATTTAAACTTTACAGAAACACACAGTCACTGGATGATGTCATCAGTGATGTCATTTGAGATGTCATCAGTGATGTCACTGACCATGTCATGAGTGATGTAATATGTGACGTCATCAGCAGTGCATTGTGGGGCGCGAGTTATAGTTAGCTGAACTAAGTATAACGGGGAATTTCTATGGTTTTGTACGAGTGAAATGTCCAACTAACTATAACTGTCCCTAAAACCTATGGTTTTTTCAGTGAATATATATATATATATTATCTACTGGCGGTCGCCAGTAGATAGTTATAGTTAGGACCTAGTTTCCATAGGAAAAGCGTTTTTTCTTTTCCCAATAACTTTGGCGCCGATTGACGAATCTTCGCGAAATTTTCAAAACTTGACACCCGCTCCGGTCAGCTTCTATCCTGAAAGTTTCGGGGTGATTCGCAAAGCGGAGGCCGAGAAAAAAGGGGGGTCCCAAAACGTGTTTTCTCAATGTTATTTTCCATAGGAAACTTTAGCCACGGCTACAGCCCGAACTGCTGAATGGAATTACACCAAATTTGGCAAAAAGGTAGCCCTTGGTTCAGAAAGAGTCCTTTTGTTAAATGGTGTAAATCCGTTCAGTAGTTCCTGAGAAATTGAAAAAAGCGGTCGGAAAATGAATTTCCCATAGGAAACTTTAGACACGGCTACAGCTCGAACTGTTGAACGGAATTACACCAAATTTGGCAAAAAGGTAGTGCTTGGTTCAGAAAGCACCCTCTTTTAAATGGTGTAAATCCGTTCAGTAGTTGCTGAGAAAATGAAAAAATAAAAGTTTCGATATTTAGAGGCGCGGTGGATCCGCGGACCCTCCTGACCACGAGCTTTATTCTAATTGGCTGTCAACACTCCAAACCAGGAAGTGTTGACAGCCATCTTGTGACTCTGTAGAACCGAGTCACAAGAAAACAGGGAAACAAACATGAAAAACAAGAAAAGGGGGCAGGGTAGAAACACCCTGACCCCCTAGGCCTGCTCAGGGTGTCCCACAAGGACCCCCAGGGCCAAAAAAAGCATTAAAAATTTTTTTTTTGCAAAATTCGCGCTGGGTCCGCGAATCCCGCCAAAATTAAAATAAAAATGAAGTGCGGGCTCCCACGCTTCGTTATTATTTAGCCCCCAGGTGGGCCAAGTCCCGGGCGCATGCCATAATGGACCGCCACCCCCTGGGGCTTTTCTTAAATACTTGCGGGGGGCACACGGCCCCCCTGCAGCCCCAGGGACCGCCACCCCCTGGGGCTTGTTTTTTTTAAATGTGTGGGGGGGCCTCAAAGGCCGCCCCAAGCCCCGGGGACCGCCACCCCCGGGGCTTTTCTTAAATATTTGCGGGGGCACAAGGCTCCCCCGCAGCCCCGGGGACCGCCACCCCCGGGGCTTGTTTTTTAAAACAAAAATGAACCTGTGTGGGGGGCTCGAGCCCCCCCACATGCCCCAGGGACCGCCACCTCCCCGGGGCACTAAGTATGTAAATGCGGGGGTCCGTTATGGACCCCCGAGCCCTGGGGACCACCACCTCCCCGGGGCTGTGCACACATTGGGAGGGGGGCCGCACAGCCCCCCTCCTGGAGCCTGTGTTGGTCCTGGGGACTGCCACCCCCCAGGGCCAACTCCTGCAGTGTCCCTGGGTGCCCACCCCCGGGACACTGCTGTTTGCTATGGCAGGGCGGGAGCCTCGCGGCTCCCGCCATGTCATAGCAAACTGTGGTTTGGGTTTTGGAAGAGAGAGCAGGAAACCTGCTCTCACTTCCAAAATCCAAACCAGATTGCTTTTCCACACGGGGAGCTGCATGTTAGCAGTTCCCCATGTGGAAAAGCAATGCCGGCTCCTGCTGGACGCGGGGAGCCGGCGGGACCGCGGGGGCATTGGGGCTCCCCCCACGGTCCCCAACGAAGAGGCCAGGCCCCAGGGGATGGGGTCCCCGGGGCCAGAAGTGGCCCTGGAGGGGGGCCACGCGGCCCCCCTCCCCGTAATAAAAACAAAAATACAAAACAAAAACGAGGCACAGCCCCGGGGGATGGGGTCCCCGGGGCAATTAGAGGCCTCAGGAGGGGGTCATGCCATGCCCCGGGGGATGGGGTCCCCGGGGCCGAAATTGGCCTCAGGTGGTGGGCCGCGCGGCCCTCTTCCCATTTTTTTAAAAGAAAAAAACAGGTCAGGCCCTGGGGGATGGGGTCCCCAGGGCCCCAAATATTGTAAAAGAAGGGGGGCCACACAGCCCCCCTTCAACAAAACATAATTTTAAAAAAAAGCTGGCATTGTGCCGAGGCCCCGCCCCCTCGCAGCAGCACTCAGCATACGCGCCCCCTGGCGCATTGTAAGTTGGGGAATTAATTCCCTTTCAATCCTGAGGGTCCCTGGGGCCAACAAGCCCACCAGGTCCCTTCTGTTTGCGCCACAGAGCTGCGTTGCAGAGAGGTGGTCTGAGGCCACGCCCCTTTTTACATCACTCTGCAACGCAGCTCTGTGGCGCTTACTGGAGGTACCTGGTGGGCTAGTTGGTCCCCAGGGACCCTTAGGATTCAAGGGG
Organism: Calotriton arnoldi; assembly: GCA_963921515.1. Taxonomy (NCBI): domain Eukaryota; kingdom Metazoa; phylum Chordata; class Amphibia; order Caudata; family Salamandridae; genus Calotriton; species Calotriton arnoldi. The sequence continues at coordinate 18,083 of CAWUFW010018252.1, forward strand.
ACTTAATTCCCCAGCTTAGAACGCGCCAGGAGGCGCGTTTGCAGAGTGGTGGAGAAAGGGGGCGTGGCCTGTGTCCACCTCTCTGCAATGGAGCTCTGTGGCTCAATCTATGTTGGGGAATTTAGTCCCCTTAAATACTGGGGGTCCCTGGGGGCCAACTAGCCCACCTATTACCTCTAATTTGTGCCACAGAGCTGCGTTGCAGAGAGGTGGTCTGAGGCCACGCCCCTTTTTACACCACTCTGCAACGCAGGTCTGTGGCGCTTACTGTAGGTACCTGGTGGGCTAGTTGGCCCCCAGGGACCTCTAGGATTCCAGGGGACTTAATCCCCCAACTTACAACGCGCCAGGGGGCGCGTTTGCACAGTGGTGCAGGGAGGGGGTGGGGCCTTATATGACAACTGTGCAAAGACACCCCTGGCGCATTGTAAATTGGGGGATTAAGTGCCCTTGAATCCTGAGGGTCCCTGGGGGCCAACTAGCCCACCAGTTACCTCCAGTAAGCACCACAGAGCTGCGTTGCAGAGTGGTGTAAAAAGGGGCGTGGCCTCAGACCACCTCTCTGCAACGCAGCTCTGTGGCCCATATTGGAGGTACTTGGTGGGCTAGTTGGCCCCCAGGGACCCTCAGTATTCAAGGGGAATTAATTCCCCAACTAACAACGTGCCAGGGGGTGCGTTTGTAGAGTGGTGGAGAAAGGGGGCATGGCCTTTGTCTACCTCTCACCAATCCCACTGCGTGGGGCTTACTGGAGGTAAAAGGTAGGCTAGTTGGCCCCTAAAAGACCCCCAGCAGTGAAGGGGACTTCAATCCCAATCCAAGAGCGCACCAGGGAGTGCGTTTGTAGAGTGGTGGGCAAAGTGGCGTGGCCTGGTACGAGTACTTACCAGTGCTGCTGTGTGGGACTGACTGGAGGTAATAGGAGGGGAAGTTGGCCCCCAAGGATGTCCTTGGGGGCCAACTACCCTCTTGTTACCTCCAGTAAGTCCCACACAGTGGGATTGCTAAGACGTCTTCGGAGCCCATGGCCCCTTTCTCTACCACTCTGCAAACGCTCCTCGTGGCAGACTACGGGATGGGGGATGAAGTCCAATTTAGTCCTGAGGGAGTTTGGGGGCCAAGAATCCCTCCTGGTACCTCCTGCAAGTCCTACGCAGCGGAATTCCTGAGTGCTGGTCGGACGCCCAGCACCCTTTCTCCACCACTCTGCAACCATGACTACTACTTAAAGAAGCATCTTTCTGCACCTCTGACTTAGAGGTAGTTTTAATCCCCCTGCCCTATTATGTACTAGGGCCTTACAGAGGAGGTCATGCTAATCACAGGTGAACCCCAACGCATAGTGTTCCCTAGTGTATGTAGGTGTTTTCACTGTATTCTAAGTGTCTTTTAGCATAGCACTGGCTCTAGGCCTGGTTAGTCAGAGTCAGTTACCACCAGTACCCGTTAGAAAAAGTTGGGGGCACAGGATGATTTTGCAACAAGGCCCCTTTCTGCTCCTCTGTTGGTTCTTTCTGCACATGTCTTGCTTCTTCCTGCACTTTTCTTCGTCTTTGTGGACTTCTGTTAATTCTTTCTGCATTTCTTTTGCTTCTTTCTGTGCGTTTGTTCCTCTTTCTTCACATGTCCTACCTCTGTAGGCATAGTTAGAAACTAGCATTTAAAAAACCTTTGAAATTCACTTAAAAAACCATAGGTTTCAGGCACGTTTTAGTTAGAAATTAGCATTTAAAAACCTTTGAAATTCACTGAAAAACCATAGGTTTCAGGCACGTTATAGTTAGAAATTAGCATTTAAAAACCTTAGAAATTCACTGAAAAAACCATAGGTTTTAGGGACGTTATAGTTAGTTGGACATTTCACTCGTACAAAACCATAGAAATTCCCCCGTTATAGATAGTTCAGCTGACTATAACTCGCGCCCCCGCAATGCATTGCTGATGACGTCACATATTACATCACTCATGACATGGTCTGTGACATCACTGATGACATCACTGATGACATCTCAAATGACATCACTGATGACATCATCCATGTGATAATTTGATGCATCTTCTCACACCCTAATATAACCTTTGATACACCCACTCTAAATTACAGACTGCCATTCTGAAAACCATAGACACTCCAACACCAATAACTACATACCCACTCACTAATTCTTAGGTCTACACACACATCCACTCACTCACCCGTACAGTCACTCATACTTACGGTCACTCAGTACAGGACTATCATATGCACTCATACACCTATATAGACCCTCACACACCGCCACTCATCCATAGAGTTACTCACACACCTAGTCAGTCATGCAAATAATTAATCACACTCCCATTTACTCACCTATACAGTTATTCACACACCAGCTCACTTACTCATATAGATACTAGCACATTCTTACGCTCTTATACAATCACTGATACAAGCACACACTCATCCATACAGCCACTCTCACAATCACACACTCTCACTTATAGCCATCTATATACTCCAACACACATATATACTGCCTTTCACATATGTAGTTACTCACACATGTACCACTGAGATATACATTCACTCACTAACACACCCATAAACACACTCACCCACCCATACAGTCCATCACAGATGCACTCTTGAAACCATGCACCCAGTGAATCACCCACTCACACATCTATGCACAGAGTCACACACACCCCACCCATACAAACACTCAGGCACCCATACAGATACTCAGACAACCAATCAATAACCCATATAGACACTCATGTAGCTATTCACAAACCCATGCAGCCGCTTACACAGCAACAGACAGACGGATACAGACATTCACACAGTTTAGTCACTAACCCATGCATTCAGTAAGATACGTTTAATCACTCACTTATAGAGTCAGTCACGCACCTACTAAATCATCCATTCAGACACTTATACACCCACTCATTCTTCAATACGCCTTGGCCTATATATATTAAACATATTTAAACTTTACAGAAACACACAGTCACTGAATGATGCCATCAGTGATGTCATTTGAGATGTCATCAGTGATGTCACTGACCATGTCATGAGTGATGTAATATGTGATATCATCAGCAGTGCATTGCAGGGGCGCGAGTTATAGTTAGCTGAACTAACTATAATGGGGGAATTTCTATGGTTTTGTACGAGTGAAATGTCCAACTAACTATAACGTCGATAAAACCTATGGTTTTTTCAGTGAATTTCTAAGGTTTTTTAAATGCTAATTTCTAACTATAACGTGCCTGAAACCTATGGTTTTTTCAGTGAATATATATATATATATATATATATATTCAAAAGAAATCCATCAAAGGAAGCGTAGCGCGCTCAATTGTTCTCGGGCTTCCACCCATCATAATTGTGCCCTGTATGGGCTCTGTGTGGTTCCATTGGATATAAAACCATCCAACATAGTACCTTGATTTATAATAAAGTGCTTATATGCTTTACAGTACTGCCACGTTATCAAATTACATCTTCATATTTAATCTATTACAGTTAATAAATATCTTCATAAAGATCACTTGTGCCATTTCTAACCAAAAAATACGGTCCATCGTCGACAGCATTCCAACTTGTGCATGTAATCTTAATGCTTACATGATCAGTGCAAAACTTTTATAAAGTGACTGTGCTAAACATTATTACATAAAGTGACTACGTCACATAAGTGACCAAAATCGTTGCAAAATGTTTTTTACCTATTTATTTTCCAGAAAATCACTTGAAAGTAACTTGAATCACTTGAAAGTAACGCAAAGCAGCACATAGCGCTGCTTTGCATTACTTAGTGCCATGGGTGGTGGATGGGCATTCTCATGCAACCATCCAAGCTTTCTGACTCTAAGCTCTATTTACTCAAAAAAGTAGACAGGGTTTAGCATCAGAAAATAGCACCCATTTCAAGTAGGCGCTATGAAGGAGAAATGCTTTTATTTCTCCTCCCTTTTCCATCTTTGTATGTGTGCTGCACTGTGCAGCACACATACAAAGTGGGAAACGGTTTAAAGTTAGTAGGAGCGTACTATTTTGTAATGGAAGGCTATCCTTCCAGTACAAAACTAATGCTAGATTCTCACAGACACCCTTGCACTAGGGTACAAAGGTGTGTGCATGGCACCCCGCAGCTAATTTCAGCGCCAGCGCTAGGGAGAGAGGATGAGAAAGCCATATTTCTGTAAATATGGCGCTCTCCTGCTCTTTTCTTCTCGTGCAACGAAGGGCAGCTTTTTTGCCTGCTGCGCTGTGTTCCTTGAGATTTTAGTAAATCTGCCCAATAGTTTTTTGAGGTTTGTCAGTAGGCTCCAAACCAAAATAATTCTATTAAATGAAGACAATTCTGTGTAAGAGAAACTTAAATCAATAGGAGTACCCTTGTGCTTAAGTTGAGATATGTGTATTGGTCTATTTAGTGAAATATACAAAAACATTTTCTACGAAATTAAGAACAGAATTATAGAGGTATTTAAATTTCACATTAATACACAAAGTACATTTGCAGTTAGATGCACTTTATGTGAAGTGCACATCAATAAGAGTGCACAAACTATAGCACAGAACTCGCTGAATATTTTTTAAGTACAGTGACCTACTTTAGTGTAAAGCACCACTTGGTCTGATTACAGAGACTCAAGATTAAGAATACAAGAGTTATACATAATTGCAAGAGATTGCTGTGGATTCAGAGTCGACGTTTTGGTCTCTTTAAGGAAGAATTCTATAGCATCATCCTCAGGACAGTAACTAAATAATCGGCCCCTCAATGTAAGCGTCATTGAGAAATTATTTGTAATAAAAGCGCGTTTTTACAGTCTCTTGATTTTTTATTTGCTGCCACATAACTTAGGCAATTTATATGCCAGCATTCTCTATAGCTTCGATTTGTGGACTTCACTGAGTTGGTAGTCTACTAATCATACACCTTTATGTCTCCAAGCCTAGCTTAAATATTAAAAAAACATTTCTTGATGATGCTTACATTAAGGGTTAGTTAAGAGCTGGTGGGGTCCACAATGGATCCCACCAACCCATCCCGCCACCTTTCCGTATCAAAATCGGCCATAGAATGTCATATTCCGACCCTAACTCTGCGGGGATTTAGTGGGCTAGTGGAGGTGGAACTGGCAGGGAGATTGCCATTAGATTGATGCTGTCATGGCCTCCATCACTACCTTAAAATTGGCAGTTGGACACTTGGACCTTTGCGGAGGGAGCTGACAGCCTCATTAAGCCAGGTGTAAATGCTTTAAAGGCATTCATAGCAGCATCTGGGCACAGGTCAATGCTTTATTTTATATTTAAAGTTGCACTGATTATTAGTTTTGACTCAATAATGATTAGAACATTGGAATGTTGAGAGCTCCATTGAAGACAATGGAGCAGCTGCCGCCTATATGAACTGGTATAGGCCCACTGCTCTCAACATTTCAATGTCCTAATACATAGCATCTGTCTTTCTCTTTCCCCTGCCTCTTGAAAATATATTATTTAGGCAGAGGAAAGCGAAAGTCAGAGGCCGTGCAGGAGGACACACGTGGCCTTCACCCTTCCCTCCTCCTGTAGCTCAGTATTACTATGGCTTCAGAAGGAGGGAGGGGTGATTGCTGCTCAGCTCCTTGGTCTCCCTGGCTTGGCCAAACTACAAAAAGCAGTTCAGCTAAGCTGGAAAAAGAACCAGGGGCTGACTTCAGCCCCCTTTCACAGCTCTTGCTGCGAATGTTCAACAGCTAACAGCCATGGCCCTGAGCGCTGTTAGCTGTAGAACATTTACAACAAGAGCTGTGAAACAGAGGCTAAGGAGCCAGAGGGAGATTTCAGTTCCCTCAGGCTCCGAGAGGCCTTTGTGTTTTTCAATTAGAACATTCTGCCCTCATGGTGCGGAATGTTCTAATGGCTTTGTAGCCTGCCGTAGCTGGGCTATACTGGCCATTAAAAAGGCTCTGTCCCTTGTTAAAGGCCCAAACCAAAGGCTTGGGCGTTTAACACTGGAGCGGGCCTTTAATGGCTGGTATAGCCTGCTGCTGGGGCTATAAAGCTATATTAGAATATTGGAATGTGGGGAGCTCCATACAAGACAATGGAGTAGCTCCGGGATTATAATGGCTGGTATAAGCCCAGAGCTCTAACATTTCAATGTTTGTCTTCCTGTTTCTCTCTTTTTCATTTAGAACATTCTACCCGTAGAGGGTAGAATGTTCTAATATCCTTAATATCTTTCTTCCTCATGCTATACCGATTGTTAAAGGCCCTCTCCCTCGTTATAAGCCCTCACCTGTGGTTCGGGTCTATAACTCGGGTTCAGGGCCTTTAACAACTGGTATAGCCCTCGGCAGTGGGCTATATGGCGATATTAGAACACTGGAATGTTGATAGCTCCATTGAAGACAATTGAGTACCTCCAGGCTTATAATTGCTCGTATAATCCCAGAGCTCCAACATTCAATGTTTGTCTTCATGTTTCTCCCTTTTTTATTTAGAAGATTCTACCCTTAGTGGGTGGAATGTTCAAATAGGCCTTCTTCCTCAGGCTATACTGGTTGTTAAAGGCTCTCTCCCTCGTTAGAAGCCCTCACCTGTGGCTCCTGCTTATAACTCAGGTTAAGGGCCTTTAACAATCAGTATAGCCCTCGGCATCGGGCTATACGGCTATATTGGAAAATGAATTTATTTAGAGAGTTTTATATAGCGCTGGCAGGACCCGTGGGTATCAGAGCGCTTTACAACATGTACATAGGTAATAAGAAGAACAGACAGACAGAACAAAATGGACAGCCGTTAGGAAGGCAGGTAAAGAGTCGAGAGTTACTAGATTGTAACTATGGTGTATTGTTCAAAAGGTTAAAGGTGCTGAGCGAGGAGGAGATCCTTTAGTTTTCTCTTGAAGGTCACAAAGGAGGGGTTGGTTCTGAGATCTGCTGGTAGGGAGTTCCAGATTTTGGGGGCATTGCCCGAAAAGGAGCAAGCCAGGACTTTTTGTTTATGCCTCTTTGGGGGAATGAGAAGTAGGTTGTTGGTGCTCCTCAGGTTTCTTGCCTGGCCTGCTTTGGTGAGCTTGGCTGCCAGGTAGACTGGTTTACCAGTGTGAAGGACTTTGTGGTTGAGACAGGCAGTTTTGAAATGGCAACGAGCTTCAATTGGGAGCCACTTGAGATCTTTCAAGGAGGGGGAGATATGATTGTGCCTTTTAGCTCCGGTGACCATCCTTGCTGCTGCATTTAGAGTTGTTCTCATGGGGGCTAGGTGGGATTTTGCTGTGCCTGTGAGGGTAGCATTCCCGTAGTCTAGTCTGGATAAAACCAGGGCTTGCGTTGCCGTTTTGAGATCATTAGGCGGGAGGAAGGGCTTGATTTTTATAAGTAGTTTTAATTTGTAGTGGGCACTCCTTGCGGTAGCCTTTATGTGTGAGCTCATGTTCAGGTTAGGGTCCAGTATGAGTCCCAGCGACTTGGCGGATCCGGCCAGGGTTTGATCGAAGTTTAGGGAGTCCATAAGCTTTATCTATTCTTGGACCTGGTGGGTTTGTCCGTCGTTTGAGAGGAGAAGAATTTCCGTCTTGTCTTGGATAAGTTTTAAGTGGTTGTGTGATAGCCAGTTTTGGATTTTTTTTAGAGTATCGTTTAGACGGTGTATGTCCTCTGGGGAGGAAACTTCCAGGTAGAGCTGGATGTCGTCTGCATAGAGGTGGAAGGTGATGTTGGCATGTTTGATGAATGTATGTGTTAGACAAGACAAAAGACTAGCAGGTATTAATACTAGAAGAGTTTTGTAATTTATTAAATAGCGTGTAATACAGGTATCAGCAATGATGTTTTCATCTAATACTAGCTAATTCTTTAGCTCTTATTTTCATGGGTAGGCCCAGAGGAACAGATCGAAATAATTTCCTGTTAGGGCTACGTGACCTTTCACATATATGTAGATGTCTGACCACTGTTGAGAAACTTTGAGAGCCTTCTTTGAGAATGATTGAAATCAAGGCAATAATATTAAAAGATCAGGGTAGCCATCTTGTATAAGTCTGAATGCCTCTCGCACCTCAGAATCCTGTTGCAGTCTTTACTCCAGTGGCGGCTTGCAGAGGGAGTGCTGTGGGGCGGTGGAGTGGGGCGGGGGAGGGGCTGGGTACGGGGTAGTGGAGTTGGACATACAACGGGCTGGAGTAAGGTAAGTAAATAAATAAATAAAACTATTTACCTTGCACTCGCTGCATCGCCGAGTTGGCGATGCAGCGAGCGAGCGAGCAAGCCCCAGAGTGACCAGCGCCAGGAGGTGCCGCCAGCAGTTTTTCCGCGCCCGGAGGCGCATTTATTCATCTCACGGCTCCCGCAGCGTGGGAGCCGCCAATGCCAGCTGTGAGGAGGGGGACTGCAAGCCCCAGAGTCACGAGCGCCAGGAGGCGCCGCCAGCAGTTTTCCCATGCCCGGAGGCGCATTTAATCATCTTGCGGCTCCTGCAGCGCGGGAGCTGCCAACGCCAGCCGTGAGGAGGGGGACTGCAAGCCCCAGAGTGACCAGCGCCAGGAGGTGCCACCAGCAGTTTTCCCGTGCCCGGAGGCGCATTTAATCATCTCGCGGCTCCCCCAGCATGGGAGCTGCCAACGCCAGCCGCGAGGAGAGGGACTGCAAGCCCCAGAGTGACCAGCGCCAGGAGGCGCCGCCAGCAGTTTTCCCGCGCCCGGAGGTGCATTTAATCATCTTGCGGCTCCTGCAGCGCGGGAGCCACCAATGCCAGCCGCGAGGAGGGGGACTGCAAGCCCCAGAGTGACCAGCACCAAGAGGCGCCACCAGCAGTTTTCCCGTGCCCGGAGGCGCATTTAATCATCTCACGGGATGTGCGCGGGCGTGCCCGGGCCGCGCCCAGGCGAAGACCGAGCCAAGGGCAGGCCCGTCTGAAGAGGCCGGGCTGGGCCACCCCTCTTGGCCCCATCAGTTGAGGCACCAGAAAATATCCAAGTAAGGAGGGGGGGCAGTACGGTAAAGAAATAATCTCTCCCCTTGCCTTTACAATCTGTTTTCCGCGGATCCAAGTACTCCTTTGAGATGGGGAGGAAGAAACCTATGCCCGCTGTTAAAAGTACGGATGCTACTTTAGATGGCTTCCTACAGAAGGCCGTGGGGGCTATTAACAAAGAAATTGAACTAGCCAAATGCAGACTTTCATTAGTCCCACCTCCCCCATCTGTTGTTTCGAAAACTCAATCTGTTCAGCCTGTCACTCCCACATCCATAGAGGTTCCCAATTTAACAACATCTGCTACGTCCCCTGTCTCGTTGGCACAACCCCCACCCCCACTTTCACCTACCATTATTATCTTGAGCCAGGCCGCCACAGGTGGAGAGCCAGAGGGAGTGGAAGCCGCAATACGTACATCTATGGGGGACCAGAGTACGGCCGGGGAAAAAGGAAGCACATTGACCTGATTGGGACTGACCACCGCGCAATGGGCCATCTGCCAAGGGTCAAGAATGAAGCAAAACCCCCCAGGAACTGTGGGGAGACCCAGTGGGGGAGGAGAGTTTGCCAGGTCGCAGACTGAAATGGACACGGTGACAGTCCGATTTGGTAAAATAGTGTCGGACTCCCATGACCCTATTTTGTCCCATCTGGCTCGCATAGAGGAGCAGCTTGGTCAATTATTGTTGATCCCAGGGAACTTAGCCGAGCACAGTAAGCAAAGTGGAAGGTGTGTTTTAGCCAATGGCTCTGGAGAAAGAGGAGATAATGCTTCCCTTAGTGCGCCCAAGGGTGGGAGGGCCGTAATAAATGGGCCCATAGTCATACGCAATGTGGTTAATTCACCAGAATCTCCCCCGAATATGGATAACCGCACTGACCATCCAACGGTGCCGGTAGTTACGGCACCCGGCCATGATGGGACCCCAAACGGTGATCGAGGGGCTACCATTTCTCTAAGACCAGATAGGCATAGCGGGGTGAGTCTATCGAAAGGGAAAAAGCCCATAAGCGGTTTCGCGCCTGGCATGTCAAGCAGGCAAGAAGATAACACCATATTAAACCTTCCCCCGGAGTGCCCACCCTACACTATGGTTTTGACAGGGGTCCCATATCCCCCACCAGGACACCATGAAAGTTGTCAGAGCCTTATTAATAAATCTGCCCATTGGTGTACTAGTAAAATCCAGTCCCAGATAAACTGGCATAATCACATCATCATGGCAAGGCGGGTGAGTTGGTTGGGAAAAACACCTAAAAACAGAGAAGGCGATTGTGTGGTATTGAATTTTAACGATAGGATGTGCGCTGACCTTGTTCTGCGTCATCTTAGAGACTCCCCTACGGAGCAGATACAGGCCCGTCCCTTGGGCTTCTTTTATCCTTACCACCAAGGGGCTTCTATGAGCCTACAGCCTCGCCCGCGATTTTTGAATAGACACCCCCTCCCCCAGCCCTCCACATGGCTTCACCCTACCCGCTTTGAGGTACTCTCTGGCCTAACAGATATTGATTGACTACCCTTCGACCCAAGTAGATCTGATAAGACGGTAACAACATGTAGGCTAACAGGAAGAGACCCTCATGTAGTGGATAGAATAATAGGGAATGGGTTAGTTGAAAATCGCTTGGACCATTTTTCTCATAAAACACACATCACTCATATTAGCACATATGAAATTGAGTCCGGGATCGACTCATCTATCCCACCTTCTATACTCAAATCTGGAGCGGAGGGGCATGATTTGGAATCCGCGCCTGGCAGGTTTGCTATTATTAGTAACCTGGAGGATCCAGTGACAAGGACCCACAAAGCCAGCTCTTTCAGAATTCTTTCCTGGAATATTGCAGGTATCCGCACGAAATTAGAGGACGAGGTGTGGTTAGAGTATGTTAAGGCCTTTGATATTATTTGTGTTCAGGAAACACGGTATAGGGAGAATATTGAGTTAGACGGTTATTGTTCTTTTAATCTCCATGCAACCGCTTCACCAGCAGGGAGGGCAAAAGGAGGGTTGGCGACACTGATCTCTGTCAAATATGGGTCTATTAAGGCAGAGACCATTACTGATTCTCCTTGGTACCAACTTATTTTGATTTCTAACCTGTTCCAGGCCAAGACGTTACTGATTAATTGGTATTACAACATCTTTGACCAAAGCAGCTGTGATATCATTGTCACTCTTAAGGATGAAATTGATAAGATTGCGGGGAAGTGGCAGCCCCTGTGTATTTATTGGGTGGGGACTTTAATTGCACTTTATGTCGGCACAGTCCACACCGAGTGTGCGGGCTATTAGACACTGAGGGCCAACCACTGATGCATTTTACACATACCCCGCAGGGTGACTCCTTAAATGCTATCATTATTGTAAACGATTTGCTTTTTGTTGATACCCTGGTTAGCAGCCCCTAAATACAGTACCCTACTTATTTGGGCAGAGGAAGGGAAAGTGTCATTGACTTCATGTTAATATCTAGAAAATCTGCCTTTCTGGTTGACAGTTTTGAGGTGGAGCCTAATAATGCCAGCGAACACAATCCCTCATTGCCTCCCTACATGTAACTGCTCAGGAGGAGGAAGGTGATGGTCGCCCCCTTAAGTATAACTCAAATCAAGGGGTGAGACTGAAATGGAGCAAAATAAATCCCTCCCAATTTGAGGAGAATATTGTTAAAGGCAATTTAAGTTCCATTCTGAAATGCTTAGATCAAGACTCTCCCCCAGATATGGTCATACAGGCTTTCAGCTAATTTGTAGGGATGTATCCAAAAACCTGACAAACTCAATAGGAAGAAGGGAAGCCCAGGAGACAAAATGGTTTAATGCCGAGTGTACAAGGGCCCAAAAGGATCTCAAGAAGGCACTGCATGTAATCCCTCGAGATAAAACTTTAATCAAAAATGCGAGGCAGGCTTATAAAAGCACAATCAACCAGAGGAAGGAAGAACTGAGAAGGTTAGCCTGGGAAGATTTAGAGAGAGCAAGTGCGCTTAAAGACTCTAAGAGTTTTTGGGAGGTAATAAACCGCCCCCTATTTTCGAAGGACGTAAGGGGAATGGACTCAATGATACCGGGGAAAGTCTGGGAATCTCACTTCTCAAACATATTTAACCCGCATGGAATTACATCTCAGGAGACATGCCCAGATGTCCCATCAGATCCAACTACCGCACACCAATTAAGCTCTTCTCTGACAGTGAGCGAGGTTGAGGACGCCCTTGTGAAGGGGATATGCTTGAAAGCCCCAGGTCCCGATGGGGTACCCCTTGATCTGTTCAAAAGCAATCCTCAACTCTGGGCACCCCTCCTGATAAGTGTCTTTAGAGCAGTATTAACTGGCCCCATCCCACTATCTTGGAAAGAGGCCATAGTGGTACCTGTGTACAAAAAAGGAAACAAGGACGATCCGGCCTGTTATAGGCCTATTTCCCTAATTGACGCTACCGTCAAGGTGTTGAGGAGGGTCATTCTAGAGCGCCTCGAGGCCTGGGCAGCGTCCTCTGGGGTCATGTCCCAAACACAATATGGCTTCAGGAGGGGTATGGGGACGAACGAACAGTGCCTCAACTTGTCATTGATCATGGGCAAGAACATGAGGGCAAGGAAGGGGTCAATCCACCTTGCCTTCATGGACTTGTCCAGTGCCTTTGATACGGTCAATAGGGAGAAATTATGGGCCCAGATGGGGAAAATGGGTTTTGAGAAATCTCTCAACACCCTCCTGCGCAGGTTGCACGCGTCCACCATGGTCGCTTTACGATTTGGTCCCGGGGGAGAGAGGACTGGGCCTATTGTCTCTACAGAGGGAGTTCGCCAGGGGTGCATATTGGCCCCTTTTCTATTCCTTTTGTATACAAATGGCCTAGATTCATCTCTAATAGAGCAGGCATTAGACTTTCCTAGAATTGGAGGCAACCCGGTCCCTCTGTTGTTGTACGCGGATGACACAGTCTTAATGGCCTTAACTGCCAATAGCTTACAGAAGTCTTTGAATGTTTTTACTGATTTTATGTCAACATTGGACCTAAAAGTAAATTTTATAAATCTTATATCATGGTATGTGGCCCAAGTCAAATTAAAACTAGAAAATTTACCGTAAAGGGCAAGACCATCGACAAGGTCACAAATTTTACATATCTGGGGAATGTTTTTAACAATAAGTTGAACTGGGACCACCTTATTACAGCTAGGGTGCAGCATACTAGCCGCGTAGTAGAAAGTCTATTCCGCTTCGCTTGTAAGCTGGGCCACAAGCGGGTAGTGGAATTAATCACTTTATATAAAGCAAAATGCTTGTCTGTTGCAACCTACGGGGCAGGAGTATGGGGGCACCACAAAAGCACTCAATTACAAACTCTAGAAAACTCGGGGCATATTAGCAACAACTAGCGAAAAATATCGCAAACCGCGCATAGCGCGGTTTTTTTTAACGCCGCCTATCGCTGGATATTATCGAGGAGATAACATGCTATTAGCAAGGTTTATCTCCAATGCGATAAAATATCCAGCGATAACGGCGAAATGCGTGAACATCGCTGGAAATCCAGCGATGTTCACGCATTAACGCCATGGTGGACTTAGCCTGACAATCCACCTCCCATTGAACAAACAGGTAAGTCATGTTTTTAGCAGGTGTTAAATTCTAGCGATAATCGCGCTTAGCGTGACTTTTTTTATCGCTTCGCCTGCCTTGCTAATAGGGGGAAGTTGTGTTAGCAACTGTTTTCAGTCGCTTTTAGTTGGGAACGCCTACCTTGCATGTCATTAGCGATAATTATCGCTGGCATGCAAGGCGATGGGAAAACCAGCCGCTATTGCCAGAAAGCTGTCGCTAACGCCTGTTAGCGACAGCTTGCTGATAGGGCGATAGAAAAATCGCCGCTTTAGTGGCAAAAAGTGCAGCTAAAGCGGCGATAAAGCCCTTGCTAATATGCCCCAAGTTCATAAAAAGATTGCTGATGACCCCAAAAAGTGCTCCCACAGCCTTTTGTCACTCTGAGGTAGGGCTGGATTTCATAGAGGACCGAATTAACATCGCTCCATTGGTCCTTTGGGCTAAAATGTGGCTGTCAGAAGACTTAAAGTTCACAAGGGAAATTATTAAGGATTGCATGACCCTGGGGAATGCCCTGGCTATTCCATGGCTCCGCTTTGTTGAAGATAAATTTAGCTAAATAGGCCTGGGGCATTATTATGATAACCCTGCTAGTATCCACATAAACATGAAATTGATTATAAAAGACGCATATATTGCGGAGTCGACCAATTGCCGTCGGAAATCAGGACGGCAATCTCACTTAGATCGGTTACCTTCACATCAACAATTTTACTTGTCTTTTACTACGAACGCCCAATTCCGATTTCTCATGACTAGGCTCCGTCTTTGCACGTTGCACTTTCTTGTGGCCTTCCCCAAACAGGCTGTATGGTGCGAGAACCTTATTCCCTGCCCTTGCAATAATTTAGTCCAACAAAGCACCTTGCACTTTATGCTGTTTTGTACACTTTACAAAGAACCAAGGGCAAGGTTTCTCACCCCAATCCTAGAGAAATTCGCCCCTGTAGCTATCAGGAGGGCTTTCATTTCTTACGCTCTTTGTCCACTGTTGTTATTTGCACTGCTGTATTAAATTTTATCAGAACTGCACTTTCAATAAGGAAACGGTATGAATCGTAAATGAAAATGGTGTCTTTTAAGCGGTTTTAAAAACAAATCCCTTTTAAACTTGCTCTTAATTGTGGAGTTTTAGAGTTGTGAGTTATATTATTGTATAAATTGTATACGATAATTTTATGTTATTTTGCTTGTATGTCATACTTTTATGGTCCATTTGAACCGAAGAAAGTTACTTTGATGATGATGCTTCACAACACTGAGCTGACCAGTGCCACGGCGTTAAGGAGCTTTACTGCAGCAATAATATCTATGATGAAGCTAAAAAAAGGAATTACTGAAACTTCAGAGACTGCAAAAAACAAGCTAGACTCAGTCTGAACTTAAAGACATTGCCCTACATTACAAAAGGCCTTTCTACTGTAGCACAGAGAATAAAGGGCCAAATGTAAAAAAACATTAGCACAAACTGGTTACCAACCACTAAAACAGCCTTTTCCTATGTATGTTTCCATGCATGTAAGACTATTCAGCTGTTCTGTGAACAATATAAATAGCAATTCCTTAACTTTCTGACAACAAATAGCCATTTCTTATTAGAGATTTCTTAATAACGAATTGCTATTTATATGCACGAAGGTGGAAGCTGGTGGAAATCAAGTACAACCCATATAAATGGCCCCAGATTGCACCAGCATCTTTCACCATGGTAGCTTTGTATGTGACGGTGAGGAGGATGGGACACTGGCTGGAATCCAAAGGAAGTAGAGACAAGATAGGATTTTATGGTCAGGATTACACTCTTTGATCAAACAGACGTAGGGCCTTATTACGAGTTTGGGGGTCCGACCGCTGTAGAACCGTGTCTGCCTACGCCAGCGACCCGCAGAGCTGACGAGCCAAAGACCGCCGTATTATGAGTTGTCCACGAGGCCGGCAGTGTGTAGGCGGGGATCTTGCAACGGTGGTGAGTACTTTTTCCGAATATATTGATGCCTGTGTTTGCATTTCGACTGCATATGTGTCGGATGGACACATATGCATGATATATGTGGAAAAATACCATATACCCATTACTGGGGTTCAGCCCATATGTGGGCAGTCCTGGCAATTGGTATATGGCATGAAAAAGACTCACCTGTATATCGCCACACACAGGGTCGTAATCCTCGGGGTGAAGATCCTGCTGTGAAGGCGGGACCTGGAGACAGGGATCCATGGTGGACTCTGCCTGGAAGAAGAGGAAAGGGGTGAGTACACACACCAAATCCTTCATCACCACCACCTTGAAGCAGGGGGTCTGACCATTGCGGTCCGCTCATGGATCAGGCAACTCGTAATACGCACAGTTGTGCAGCTCCCCTATACCGCCCTATGGCAGCTGCCTTTCCCCGATCGTGAGCCCGGTGGTCAGCAATCTGCTGACGGTCTCGGCTGTCCAAAGGAGGTCCTCCCAAAGCCTATTGGCCCAACTCATAATACAGTGGTTGGATCGCTGGGTTCGCCACCCTCGGACCACTGAAACGGCGTTCCATGGGACCGGCAAACTCGAAATAAGGCCCTTAGTGGTCAGGTTATTTTAGACCTAATTATTGAACTTAAACCACAGCTAGAAAGAGATACTTTCAGAATCAACACCATAGCTACCCATGTGTAAGCACTATGCTAGCTTCACTTCTTAACCTGTGGTAGTTACCAGATTGTCATTGTTGAGACTGGGGTTTTTTCCCAAAATGCGTTTTTAAGATTTTTTAGGAATTTTCTAGGTGTAATGCTAGTAAATATTAATAATGATATTATTTTCCCTAACAATTCTAAGGACTTACAACTGACTAAATTACAATTTTATCACATAGCACATTTTGATATAAACATAGGATCTATTTATGGTACTCAAGTAGCTACTTCAGACCATCTTCTAATGAGCATCTATTTAGAAACTGAAAAAATAGTCAGGTTGTGTATGATGCATCCTATATTTTCACAGACATAGTAGCACATTTTCTAGGTGGCACTCATGACTCCTACATGTTTAGACACAGTGGGATTTACAATCATCATGCTAGAGGTGACTTTACTGAAGTATATTTACTTGGCATGTCTATCAATATATATTTAAATATATCAAGCCTTGGTTCATCATGTGAAATATTAATAGTTAATTGTTTTATTATAGGTGATAGGGCTTATGCTTCACATACTTGACAGATTGTAACTATATCTAAATCCAACTACCTGAAGTGAGAGCATGTACACTAATAATCACAAAAGAACATGCTCTCAGGGGGAAGAAGATATTAGCCAGGTAGGTGCAGGAGTCGCATCCTGTTCTCAGACTCACTATAGATTTGCACTAGAGAAGAGTATTTGGGCAAGAAAAATCTACAAACCTTCGGAAAAAATTGAAAGATATGTGGGGAGTGATAAACAATAATAAATAATGACTTGTACCGGATCGATAAGACAGTGATTTGCCTTTTTTCTGACGTCTTTTTTTCAGGCTGTTCTCACAATGACAGTTTTGGTAATGTAAGTGATGAATCTCTGGACCAACATTTCAATTTTCTTTAAATCAATGGACCTTTGTTGTAGCCTGAGAAGGGGTTAAGTTTAGATCCATAAACTGTGTGACCAAATGTGACCACACATTAAGAGTCAGAGTCCTTATTTTAAAGTTGAAAAAGGATTTATAATAAACTCAAAGCCAAGGTAATATAAATCAGATGCCAAAACATACTGTAAATATACAGAATTATTAAAGGAAGACCACATCTACCTACAATATTGGTCCTTAACAGCAAAGAACAAATCAAGATTTCCGTAATTGCAATGCAAAAGATTAAGAACAAAGTCTGCTGAGTGTACGAATGGTTTTGATCCTTCTCCTCATATATTGGAAACAATTGCAGTATCTAGCTGTCCCTACACTAAACTAAGAGTTAAGGAAACCCTGTTAATCCAGAAGCAAGAAAAGGTATCAGCATGAGAACTTCTGTAGAAGTTCTGTAAGCACAAGATCATGTATAGCATAAAGCCACAAAATCAGATGTCAGGAGAGATCTGCACCTCTCGAAGTCTAAAAGACATCTCGCTCACTACAAGGTAAGTTCACTAATAAGAAACACACAAAAGTTCAAAATACATGGACTCACATTGTTCAACCTCATTATTTCCATTTCCTATGAAGAGTTCCAGCGCCTGGCATAATACTCTCATTTTCCAGTTTTCGCTTCTGAGGCGTCCTTGAATTCCTCCCTTCGACAGATAACATCAACTGTGGTAGCACTCTCTTGTTCTTCTCATTAAATTTAATTGACCTTGCCAGTTCTTCCTCACCTCACTATCTTAAAATACAATATTATTTCACTAGCTAAGAATGCTTAAGTCTGCACCTGCAAAAGGAGAAAATATATTGCAAACAACTTTCACGTTCAATGTTAAATGTCTCAACTGTCAAATTAAGGCCCACAGTCATGCTAACTTAGCAAGTTACTTTCAAAATCATTTAATTGTGCAATGCACACTCAATCCTGTAAATACATTAATACACATAAGGTTATTCCTCTATATCGCACTTGCGCTCATAAATACACTTTTATTTGTTAGAATAACAATAGGCCATGTTATAGGCACAACACCAATACTTTAATGATTCATTCTTTCCTAACCTATGGAGAATGCACTGCATCAAATGCATTTTAGTGCAACCCCAGTACAGTCTTAGCCTAAAGATTAATTTTGTCAATGGTCAAGCTGTTTCTAAAATGAAAATAGTTAATGCACATACTCATTTAGAACACTCCGTTACTGAACGTTTTAGACTAGTGCACTACGTATACTGATTATAATTGTATTATGCGAATACATGAGGCCAAAAGTACACACATATATTTGGCCTATGAAGATAATAGACTGGACAAATGATGGTACTCCAGTAGCATCCTGGACTGCCATTCCAAGGCTTGGCAATGTCAGGGGTGAAGGACACAATAGAGTGACCTCGGTGGAGACCTGCTCCAATGCCCATGCATTTCTACAACAGCCAGCTGCAAATTCTCCTGCAGTCCGTCCAGTATGGCAGCTGCAGAGATCACCAAGATTGCTGAGATCAAAAGAGCATCTACTAAGAGTTGCACTGGTATAGATACATACTCCTGGAGAAGAGCAGGGGAAGCACTGGCTACCAATCTGCAGTATTGAGTGAGAGGAGCTGAGAAGTGGTTCCTTAGTCAGTGACAGCACTGACATATTGGATTCTAAACTGAAATGAGAACTGTAACAGACGTGGGGAAATATTAAAATTAATACAACAAATATGGAAATTAAGGATATGCTGAAATAGAGTGTATATGCTTAGGTACCTTGCTAACAGCGACTGCCTTTGAACACTGAGAATGAAGCTGAGTACATAGAGAGGGTCAGTAGTGAGAATGGTGTGAGTAATGTAACAACATTCTCGATGCAGGTCATGAAGGTTAATAATGAGAGTGGTTTTCATGGCACCTAAAGCCCCCTGTAAATTAAAAAAATAACATAAAAAGCACATGAACAGGCCTTAACGCGACTATTGGGACAAAGACTAAAAATTCAGAGCGTGAGTAGCTTGGAAAAAAGGTGTATTTAGCTCTCAGATTTCAACCACTTGTGATAATAAAAAAGGACATAAAAGAGGCCGATGGAGTAAAAGGCCATACTCCAGACATATTTTGGCAACCCCAAGCTGCTACAACCCAGAAAAAAGGATATGACAGAAACTATGGAGATATGGGAAGCACATCCAATAACAATAGTTGTAATATGAGCAACATTCTGTTGACTGTAACAAATACACAGCAAACACAAAGAGATGATGGACGGAGCTCTGCAACTTTTCAGACACTCACCCCCAGTCACAGATCTGCCTGGCAGTTCGGGCTGGACTGTTGCCATGAGGCACAGGGTCAAGACTGATTTGCATATGGCTAGGTCCAAACTGGGGTGGAGAAGTGAGCTAAAGAACGATGACGGATTCAACGCAGGTCTGTGGCTGGGGGTGAGTGTCAGAAAAGTTTCAGCACTCCGTCCATCACCTCCTTGTGATTGCTTTGTTTGCCCTAAGTTGGCAGGGTATGCCCAGACGTGGGTACCTTGCTCACTTTGCCACTGGATTCAAGCTAGCCTGGCTGATGAGGGGTGTTACCAAGAACCCGTTCCCAGGATGCTTGTTTCTGGCCCAGGGAGGACCTGGCCTGGCAGTTCGGGATGGACTGTTCCCATGGGGCACAGGGTAAAGACTGATTTGCATATGGCTGGGTCCAAACTGGGATGGCGAAGTGAGCTAAAGAACGATGATCGATTCAACCCAGATCTGTGACTGGGGGTGAGTGTCTGAAAAGTTTCAGCGCTCCATCCATTGTTCGCCCTAAGTTGGCAGGGTATACCCGGACATGGGTCCCTTGCTCACTTTGCCACTGGATGCAAGCTAGCCTGGCTGATGAGGGGTGTTACCCCAAAACTGGTCCCAGGATGCTTGTTTCCGGTCCAGGGAGGACCTGGCCTGGCAGTTCGGGCTGGACTGTTCCCATGAGAAACAGGGTCAAGAATGATTTGCATATGGCTGGGTCCAAACTGGGGTGGCGAAGTGAGCTGGAAGAACAATGATGGATTCAACCCAGATCTGTGACTGAGTGTCTGAAAAGTTTCAGCATTCCGTCCATCATCTCCTTGTGTTTGCTCTATAACTAATACACCACAGGAAGAAAGGTCTCTGAATATCATTATTCATAATGAAGAGGAGTCTCTAATAAAGACTCCAATACAGCTTCCAATACAGGTCCTTCTGACATGTCAAATTCAAATGGACACTGATTCTCCCAACATGGCAGTAGTTGAGAGCATTGTCAATACTGCACCGCAGGCCAATATTGAACCAGCTACCCATGTAGGGAAAATTACACTAGAGCCAATTCTGACAGAAAAATATTTGTTGATATGAAGAGATCGCGAGGAGTTTATGACTGAATATGCAAAAGCAAATCAAGAACAACTTAAGATGCAGATATGTGTTAAAGGTATCTATGAAAGGATTCGGGATATATAGGGTTGTATTACAGATTTGGAACAGCGCACAGCAGAAACAGAAGAAACAAGTGCTTGATTACAGGATATGGTTACTGAACATGCTGCAAGATCTAAAAGATGAAATTGAAGGTTCGGAGAATTGGCGGATATGTATTAATTTACTGATTATTGGAGTACAAGAGAGATTGGAAGTGAAAGATGTCTGAAGCTTTGCAGTTTACCGTTTTAGAAAGGCATTCTGTGATTTAATGGATTAGGACTTTGATCCACAAATACATCAAGTACACAGATACACTCTATAGAAGAGGTCTCAAGCACAAAAATGTGGAAAGCCATGAGTAATATTGATCCATGTAGGGAACCTTATCTTGAGACAAGCAATATACTTTAAAGCAAAGCCCAAATTCCCTGTCCCAGTAGGTGAGATATCCATCTTTGTCCTTCTTTGGCTTTTGTAACCAAACTGTGGAAAGGCAGTGGAAGCTGTGGGAATATATAACACTTTTACAAGACCTCAGCTCTTTTGTGTATGTGGAGGAATTCTTTTGACTTAAAATTATAAAGAAAGGACAGCCATGTTTTGTAATTAATGAGATTAAAACCTAGGATTTGTTGAAAAAATGGAAGGATACCTCCTAACACACAAACCTGTCAGTAGCTTGTTGAATGATATAGAGTAGCATCGTATGATGAAAGGATTTTTTGTCAGCATTTCTTTCGGGGGATATTTATTGGATATCATAGGATTGAAATGTTTATTCAGGTAATAAGCACAGGCAATAAAATGTAACGTGGAGAATCCTCCAGAATAACATAACTATAATGTAGATTGAATCAGGCTGATTTGGGGTGAAATATAAGAGGCAATTCTAGAAGTTATTCTGGTGTGAGTGAGTGGGGGGAGGAGGCGACTGCCTCCATTGCCATATAGAAAGTGCTAACAGCTTAGGTGGGGTTGATTTCCCTTTGTTTGATTAATGCATGGAGGATAGGATGAGAAGGCATGTTTTGTGGGAGTTGGGTGGGGGTGGGAAGCAAAAGGATTAATGAATAAAAAATAGAGAAGAAAGGGACATGTGGTTGGCAAGCTGGTAAAGATGTCAAAAATGCATGAGAGTATGAACAACTAGGTTTTTGGAAGGTTTTCCATCAGATTGTGTGAAAGCAACAATGTTATAAATCGACTATGCTAGATTTAGCTATGGCCGAAAGGAATGTCCACAGGTGTAATAACCCTGAAAAATGTAGGTCTGTAAGACAAAACCTATTAGGCTAAAAAGCGGATGTTGCATTCTTAGCAGAGACACATATTGCTTATAAAGACAGAGCATGGCTTAGGCAAATAGGGTATTGTCTTTGCACATATGATGCAAACAATATCAATAAAAGGGAAGGCTATACTTGGAAGGATGGATACAAAGGTCAAAATAATTAAGACCAAGACTGATGCTCAGGGTAGATGGACTACTGTAAAGATACAAATGAAGCAGATGATAATCAATATCTGAGGGGATTAATGGGCCTAATGCAGATACTATCAGAGTGTGGTACGACCTTGCATTGGAATTAACAGGCAGACAGGAGAAATTCTTTTGAGGGGGGAATTTAATTGCATTATGGATTCCAAAATCCAAAATAGATACTACAAATAGTAAGGCATCCAGACGTATGGCCAAAGTTAGAGATACAATTAAAAGCAGTAGTAAGGAATTTGGACTGGTTGATGTTTGGTGATATGTAAATTATAAAGATCCAGGATCTACATTGTATTCTAGTGTTCATAAGTAATACACATGGATAGACATCATCTGTGCTACATGTAGAATATTAACTGGTATTAAAATTCAACTGGGTCAAAAGAAGTTCTCTGACCATAATCCAATAGCGATTAAGACAGGGCTTGAGAAAGTATATTCCTCCTGTAGATGGACATTTGATAGATCACGTTTGAATGGACTAGAGCATCTAGAATACAGGAATAAATCTGTAACTGAATTTATAAACAATAAAATAGGGACAACTAAGCTAGAAATAGTTTGGGTGCCTCTAAAAGCATATTTTATAGTGTACATCTTACAATTTGTAGTTAAAAAAGCATGACAGGATACACAGAGCGAGCAATAAAAGTTCCAAAATATCAGACATTTCGAAAAATAACATGCTTTGGAAATTCAAGAATCAACAGGTAAAGAGAGACTGATTTACGAACAATGACGAGAACAGAAGTTGGAACTGAAATGAGGAAGAAAGCCACAGCCCACAGCAAAAAAGTGATGAATTGCAAAACGGGGAGTCCATTGGTTATCTGCTTGCATATCAGTCAAGGGTAAAAATAACTTGACCATGATACCGGAAATGAAGGATGTACTATTTTTTTTTTTTTTTTTAAATTTGTAAGGCGCATCAGCTACCCAAAAAGGGTTTCCCGGCGCCAGGCAAAAGGAGACCAGATAGTAAAAACTATGTAGCTTGATTAAGGAGCCCAATAAGGTACTTAATCAACTTAGAATATACTATGAAAAATTATACACAGAGGATGGTTCCAGCTCACTGAGTATTCTTGATACGTATGTCCAAGAAAGTTGCTTACCAAAATTAAATGGTGAAATGTAGAGTGGATTATCTTAGGAGCTGACCATAGATCAGATTCAATGTGTAATCTTCAGTTCCCATTACAGCTCAAATAGTCACCGGGATCAATAATGACGAGGACATTCCGCCATCATGGAAACTAGTTAGCAATGAGAAAGTGTTTGATCGAGTTTCTTGGAGGTTCTTATGGGTGTGTTGTGACAAATGTGAATACCCAGGAAATGCATACATGCATTATACACATCAACAAAGGCTAGAGTAATAGCTGTGGCCAAGGTTTCATCACATAAAACTATTATCTGGGGATCGAAAGTGGGGTGCCCTATTTCACTGTTTCCAGTCACTATTTATCTGGACTAATGCATAGGCAGATAGTTAGCAATCAGAACTTCAAACCAATGGTTTTAAATGGGGTGCAGTTAAAGGTATATGCATATGCAGACAATGTGACAGTATATTGTGCGAAGGTCGTTCACACAATGGCATAATTGAAAACATAGCGGAACAATGCGGTTATGTATCCAGGTACATATTTAATACAGTGAAAAGTCAAATGTTTGTCAATTGTAAAGAATACAAAAACAATGACCATGTTGTGAAAGAAGCAACCCACTTAGGTGTTAGAATAAGTCAACAGTTTGAGGAAATAATTGGCGTGAATTATAAATGTTTGCTGCACGAATGTATATGTAAATTTTCATACTTGGTAGAAATTAATGCTAACATTGGTAAGCAGATATCATGTTATGAAAACTACTATATTGCCTAAATTTGCATATCTGTTTTGGTCAATTACCCTATTGTTTCTGAACTCTGAAATTGGACAATTCATATAGAACTATCAGAAACCCAGCAAAGTGATTAGGGTACTAAAATTATCACAAGAAGTAGGATGATGACTTACCTGATTTTAAATCCTATTATTGGACTGGTACGTTTCCAAAAAAGATTTTCTTATTTTGGAGCACACCCAATGTTGATATTTACAAATGTGTCAGATTAGTTTTGGTACAATTGCTAATGGTGCATTGCTCATACACATTGACCCAGGATATTTTAAAAGGATTACAGTTAAGGTTGCCCAGACTGCACACACAATATAGAGTGCACCTAGACAAAATTTCAGATCTCTTGTGTTAAGGTCTATCATTTTCTGAAGTTTTTCATGACTCTTATTGTGATGTATGGGCTACACAAGGGCTAACATAATTGGAGCATATAATTGAAGATGGCGTTTTACAATCCATTTTTGATATGCAGAAGGAGTTTTCAGTTTCCAAGCATAACGTTTTAAAATATATGAATCAGAGCCCTATTCGGAGGTCCATGGGCAAGCAGGAGATGTGAGGGTTGAGGCCCATTACTCCTAATGTCCCAGCGCCCAACCTACTATGGGTCCTTGGCAACTGGAAAAGTACCCCTTCAGCACTTGACTCTCAGTGGTAGCACAGGTTGAGCAGTCCACGGCTTCTCGTGGGAGGGAGTTAGATCCAGGGGATGAACACAGGCTCACAACTCAAAGTACAGTCAATAGCAACAAAAATTATTGTCAAATACTTTCTTTTATGACAAAAGTAGTATGTATATACAAGCACAACATGAAATACAGCATACACAAACAATACACACAGTCCATTGAGGTTGGGCATCTGGTGTTCAATAGGCAGATCCCTGAGTCCCACATCCATCTCACTAGAGGTAGTGGTTATTCTACCATTCACTATCAGCAACATTCAGGTTAGACCCCACTAGCAGTCTGAGTCTCAGGAGTCCCATTCTGACTCTGATAAACGTCAAAAGAGTTCCAGCGCTCAAAGCGCTAGGTAGCTGAACAATACCCCCTGGGCCTTGTGGCCCTGTGATCTGTCTCTTCATGACCGCACCATCTGGCTTATGGGGTCATCCACTACACTCCACATACTAGATATGGTCCATTTGGCACAGGCTACTGGCAGTAATCTTTACTGTGTCCCCCCTGGACACCCTTTGAAGTGTACTGAAGAACCTGGCCATTTTTCCTCCAGTGGGTGTAACACCCAGCTCCTAAGAATGCATCAATCCAAAAATCTGTCTGGGGGATTTCTCTGTCTCCTCATGCTCCACCAGTCAGCCCTAGTCTCCCAAAATGGAACTCAGAATCTTCCATGTATTGTTCCATTCACAGGCATCTATACTCCCTGCATATGCATACAACACACACGCACTGCACAGTGCTAAATACTAAGTGGATGTAGGCCAAGGATGAGTTAAGCATACTGCAGTGGATGTCTTCATGAGTGAGCCTCTAGTGACACAGGTAAAAGGACTTCTCACTTCTACTGATCACTACATGGTATGCTGTCACCACCGTGCTCATGCTACTTAACTCCTGGCAGAGGCAGTAGTTTTTCACCACTATGAGGGTAGGGCTTTGGGTGCCCCTTCCGGCCCAACAAGACTGCAATCCATGACAGTCCTATGTCGTGGCACACACGCATCATCCGTGTTTGTCCTTCAAAAAAATCAGCACCAGGGATCAAGACATCGTTGCAGCTGGGGCACTCAGGGCAGGGGTATATATATCTGTCACCATGCGAGGGAATTTTCCATTCCAACAATATGCAAATCAGGGATTATTTTAATTATTTTAATAAAATTGAGATACCTAATTATACTATAAGCTCAATACCACTTCTCCCTGTTTTACAACATCAAACACAGTGGGTTGCACCTTAAAGTACGACCTAAGTACTTGTTGGAGGGTTAAAGGTGTCTTCATGATAACGCTGGCCCCCGCACTTCTGACTCTTCGACAGCAATAACTTCCTCCTCCACAGCCGAGCGAGCCCGACGTGTGCTGCCACTGCCCATGCCAACCCAGAGGACCTGCTCTGTGGCCCCTCCTAAGCTCCAGGGCGGCTGCCTCCCACCGAGTGGAAGCAGCGGAGGCAGCCGGCAAGTGGATCCCAACGGGCACAGGAACAACGCAGCACATACCCCGATGCTGAAGAAAGTGGAGAGAGAGCAGAAACGGTGAGAACTCAAAGGTGCTGGTACAGGTGAGGTGGATTCTAGCTTTGCCTAAACATTAGTGTCGTGGGACGCGAGTGCCTCCGGGGAGCAAGCGGCAGCTCACACAGCGGCCGCCATGTTCTCCTCGAGGCTCATGTCCCTACATGGTTGTGTCACTTGTTCTACTATTTTGTATTCCCCTAAGTCTCCCAATACAAATGGTACCTCACTTGTGTAGGTAGGCCTAGTGCCTGTGCAGGAAACGGTCCAAAACGCAACGTGGATACATCAAATTTTTCCAGTGAAAACTGACCCTTTTTTTCACAATGTGCCTAGCTGTGGATTTTGCTCCGTAGCTCTGCCGGCACCTATAGAAACCTAGCAAACCTATACATTTTTGAAAACTATACATCCAGGGAAATCCAGGATGGGGTGACTTGTGT
The DNA here is from genome assembly GCA_963921515.1 of Calotriton arnoldi. NCBI lineage: Eukaryota > Metazoa > Chordata > Amphibia > Caudata > Salamandridae > Calotriton > Calotriton arnoldi. Next base: position 44,752 of record CAWUFW010018252.1, read on the forward strand.
GGCTCTCACCAGGTTCTGTTACCCCAAATCCCTTGCAAACCTCAAACTTTATTTAAAAAAACACATCTTCGTCATATTTCTGTGATGGAAAGTTCTGGAATCTGCGTGGAGCCACAAACCTCCACACACCCAGCATTCCCCCAAATCTCCAGATAAAAATGGTACCTCACTTTTTCGGGAAAATGTTGGGAGATCCACACAAGTCACACCTCCCTGGACTATCCTGGGTGTCCAGTTTTCAAAAATGTTTGGGTTTGGTAGATTTCCCTAGATGCCCACCAAGCCCGGGACCAAACACGCAGGTGACTCTCTCATAAAACCAAGTCTTTTTGTGATCGATAATTTTGAAGTCTCCACAGTATGTTTTGGGCCATTTCCTGTCGCGGGCACTAGGCCTACCCACACAAGTGAGGTACAATTTTTATTAGGAGACTTTGGGGCGTGCCTGGTGGGTGGAAGTTTGTGGCTCCCCGCAGATTCCAGTACTTTCCATCAGAGAAATGTGAGGAAAATGTGTTTCTTTTTACAAAGTTTGATGTTTGCAAGGTATTCTTGGTAACAGAACCTGGTGAGAGGCAAACAAGTCACCCCATCCTGGCTTCCCTTGGGTGTCTAGTTTGCAAAAATGTGCAGGTTTACTGGGTTTCCCTAGGTGCCAGCTGAGCTAGGGTCCTTAATCCACAGCTAGGCACATTGTGAAAAAAGGGGCAGTTTTCGGTGGAAAAATGTGATGTGTCTGTTGCATTTTGGGCCATTTCCTCTCATGGGCACTACGCCTACCCACACAAGTGAGGTATAAATTTTATTGGTTGACTTGGGGGAATGCTGGTTGGGTAGAAGTTTGACGCTCCCTGCAGATTCCAGAACTTTCCCTCACAGAAATGTGAGGAAAATGTGTTGTTTTTCTTTCAAAGTTTGAGTTTTGCAAGATATTCTGGAAATCTGCAATATCCTCTAATTTAACTAGCTTCTCTGGCAGGTGGATGGATGGATGAATTGATGGTTGATTGGATGGATGGAACACACAATAGCTAGACTAAATTCTTTTTTTCTTTTGTTTGTGATTTTGGGCAATTGTTTGTCTCAACTCTCATCGAATTAATGACCTCCATGTTAGATAAATACAAATATATCTAGATAAATGTGCGTTACAGAAAGAGACGAACAGGTAAAATGACATATGGATGATGGAATGGATAGGAGCACAGTCAGGGGAACGTGATGGCAGTGAGGCTGCGACTCAGAGGGGGATATGTACTAGGAAGTGGCTGAGCGTGTCGTTAGCCTCCTTGGCTTAACTGCACACTCCGCCACTTCTGAAACGCAAGGCTGCACCATATTTACAAAAATGTGGTGTAGCCTTGCATTTCCCCCTGCGAGGGCATCGAGTTTAACAACTTAGCATCAACGCAGACATCCTTGCACCAGAGTGCAAGGGTGTCTGTGTGCAAGGGAGGATTGGTTATGTGTAGGAAGGTGTCCCTTCCAGCACATAAACAATCCAAAAATGCCATTTTGTAACTTTCATGTGTGCTGCTTCATGCAGCACACATGAGAGTTACAAAATGAAATTTTTGTAAAAGGTTTGTTTATGTACAGGAAGGGACACCTTCCTGTACATAAACGAATCATGGCATTTTGCTTTTTCCATGTGTGCTGCACAAGGCAGTGCACATGGAAAAAGCAAAAATGAGGAGAAATAATGCATTTCTACTCGTTTCGCCAACTTAAGACCAGGATTTTCCTGGTCTTAATTTTGGCACTGCCTCCTATGTACGCCACCCTTGTACATAGGGGGCAGCGTCAAATACAATGGGTGTTGCTGTGGAATGCCCACCACAACACCCACTGCACGCCCCTTTCACGCTAACCATAGCGTTAAAGGGTGCCTTATGTACAAGGCAGCGTTAAGCCACGTTAAGTGGCTTAACGCTGCCTTGTACATAAGGCGCAGCCCCTATCGCCACCACAAAGTCTGTAAAAGTGACGTTTTGGTGGCGGTAGGGGCTTGTACATATGCCCCAGAGTGTGAAAAAATATTTAAGCCACAAAAAGGAATTCAAAGTTTCCCAGGGAATAATCTTGGGACAGGGAAGTAAGAGATAAAGATATAAAATATTGCAAAAAAAAGCAAGGTCAAAGAAGAGAATAAACTTTTATCATCCTTCCCGGGTGCTGGAAATGGTTGTACATCAGCAAGATAGAATAGGCGATTTCGAGCTACACATCCGAGACCACACACCTTTTAAGGGGAGAAATACTTAGAAAAATCTGTGGTTTAATTAAAAGGATCATTAGTGTTTGGAAATGAAACACATAAAAAGCAAAGAAAGATGTTTGGTCTGAGAGCTTGCCATTTAATCTGAGCAGCATCAAATTTGTGGATCCCCGGGGAAGTTTATTTTGGACTCGAAGCATTCTACTGGAGAATTAATTGAAAGTGTTTTAATTCACATTAGAGGCCGCCATCAGATGGAACCCTGAGAAAAACACTTAAACAAGAGAGTGAAATGGAGGAACACACTGATACTAGTGGAAATATGGGATCAGAACTTTGGTTTACTTAAGCTTAGGTAGAAAGGAAAAATACGCATTTCAATTTGCCTAAAATGTATATATGTAACTGCAAACGAGGTATTTAAAGAAAAAATATAATTGTATAGCTTGCATTTTCGAAAATAAGAAATAATGGATATTTGAATCTATAGATATGCAGAAAAAAATATAAAACACTGATAAATCATTTTTCCTTCAATGCCCCTAGAACATAGTTTGTGGTGCATGCAACTGCTGAAAACATGTTCTCACTGACCTTGAAATGCATAGGGAAAGTTTCACAAAGAAACTTGTGAATTTGAGCTCGCATATTTGCTACCTTTCATGATTGCAGGCCCTAAAAAAATTCAAAAAATTCACAAAGGTGCCCCAGGAAACTCCTCAATATATGTGACCACAACAGGTTTTCATGAGCAATCTGGCAAGAGATGGGCACATTCCTATTAATGTTTATGCATAGCCAGTGATACATTTGTATGTGCACTCACAATTGCAAAAGAAACAAGCACTGCCAAAGGCAATAGATCCAGCGTTAGCCGCCGACCTTCTGGCAATTCTTGTTTTTTTCATGGTCTTTAAAAAATATTATAGTTTTTGGAATGTGCCCGCTGACATCAATCTTAAAAAAATAATTTGCCACAGGCAAACAACGTTTTTTTGGCCTAAAAAAATGCAGATTACTATAGTACTCCCTAGCACTGAAGGTAACTATTTTGCCTGTGAATGTGTTCCTTGTGAAAGGTAATCATGTTGCAACTCATAGTGAAGTCAGCCAATGGTGATTCATTGCCCCTTAATGCATTCTGGAGTTGGTGGAAGAAAAATGTGAATGACATCGAGCACAGACTAATGGAGGAAGTTTGGACGAAACCCCTATGAGTAACTATATTATACACATAATTTTAGTAAAATCAAAAGGACTTGGCAAACACAGACTAAAATAGTCAATCAGTCTAGCATTGGCTGCAAGCCTCTTTTGCTATTGAGAAAGAAAGAAAGAAAGAAAAGAAAGGGGGAGAAAGAGAGAAAGAAGGAATTAAAGAAAGAAAGAAAGCATGACAGAAAGAAAAAAGGGAAGGAAAGAGAGAAGGGAAGCCAGAAGGAAAGAAAGAGAGGGAAAATATGAAGGAAAGAAAGGAAGACAAGGTAGTAAAGAAAGAGAAAAAGAAAATGAGGAACCAAAGTGGGAAGGAATGAATGAAAGAAATAGGTGAAAAGAGAGAGGGGAAAAGAAAGAAACAAACAAAAAGTAAAAGAAATAGATAAGGAAAGAGAAAGAAAAAGAAACAAAAGAAGGCAAGAATTAAGGAGGTCAAGAAAGGAAAGAGAAAGAAAGAAAGAAAGAAAGAAAGAAAGAAAGAAAGAAAGAAAGGCATTAGGGAAGAAAGAAGGAGGGAAAGAAAAAAGTAACTAGTGGGTAACTTAATACAGAACAGTTTCAAATGGACTCAAGGCGGTATGCTGTCAAATAGCAGCAATCAGAAAAGCAAAACACTCCAAAAGAAAAATACAACAGCATTGGCAGGAGATGGAAGCTAATAAAGATGGAATGCACATCAGAAGCATCCGGCTATCGCATCATGTTTTAACCAGAAATGCAACACTAAAGTAATTGTAAAGTAAAAACAAAAACACTGGCACTGTAGAGAACTGCAGATGTGTTCCTTGTGAGAAAGCAAAATGTGGTCACTCAAAGTGAAGTAACCCAGTGACTTAAATAGGCTGACCCACTGCCCCATGCTATATGTTGTAGTGGGCAGGAGCAAAAAGTGAATGGCACAACAACAGACCAGTTGATGAAGAGAGGTGCTTGAAAGCCCCTATATGTAAGTATATCATACATATTTTAGTAAAATCAAAAGGTCTTGGCTAACATAAGACTTAAAAAGACTTTACATTTGTGCAATTGCACTTTTTTAATTTTTTTATTTTTTGCCCATGGGGAAAATATTGTTCCCCCATAGCAACTCCTTCCCTCTCAGCCTGCCGCATTCTTGGGATGTTTCTCTTCCATTCTCACCTTGGAATGGGCCACGGCAGGCCAGACGTATTAATAGTAATGCCCTGTGTACAGTACATGCAGGCTATGGAAGTAGACTGTTTGCAATCCTTCATAGGACACCGTCTTGGGGTATGCCCTATTCAAACCACATAAGGCATCATATGAGTGCCCCAATAATCCTCCCAGTTGTGTCAGTTCTGGGGAGGTGGTGTTACCAATGGTCTACAAGTGGGACCCTGAGATTTCACTGAGAATGAGGAAATACCAGGGAAATCAGTAACTCCAGCTCTGATTTTCCCAGTAATTCCAGCTCCACTTTCCCCAAAGCCTTTTCAGAACATTTGCACTTTTTTCATGAAGTGGATTCCATATATGATACAAAATAAATCCCCTGTATTCCTATACAAATCCATAAAACCAAATGAACTGCCCAATCATAACTCCACCCAACCCACTCCCCAAGACCGCATGCTATTTCTTAGCTATTATCACAAACAACAAAGCTTATGACATCCTACCTGCATAGCCACAGTCTATTTCAGTGACCCAGACCATGTCCCTCGTGATGTTTACATGTCCATGTCTGAACTTTATGCAGGTGTGCCCTGTGTACTTTTATGTACTGCACACTGACCAAGACCATTTCTTGGTATATGTGCAGAACATCTTTATTAGCCCTGCATAGGCAACATACCTATGTATGTAATGCTTGTACATCAGGGCCAAAGGCCATGTTTTAAATGTGCCACATACTATTGTACTCTATGCCACTTTATGTAGGGGCACATGGCATGGCTGCAAGTCATGCTGTGCAAGCATAGCATAGGATCGGGGAGAGGATGTGGCCTAATGGCTAGAGCGATTGACCTCGAAGCAGGGGAATCGGATTTGAGTCTGGGCAGGGACGCTCAACATCGTGTGATTCTGGGCAAAGCACTTAATCTTCCCCTGCCTACCAAAATGAATGTGTTTGTCTATAATGCAACTGGTGCTCATGTAAAGCGCTCTGATACCTTCGGGTCGAGTTTGGCACTTCAGTAAAAAGAATTATCAATGGGTATTTCCTGTATGCCCTATGCACTTTTCACTACTTTATTGGCAATGGTCATGGCCCTGTACACTACAAACCGCTGCACCTAATTCAACTTTATGCCGCACTCCCCCTGCACAACAGAAGTCCCTACCCTGACCACCCAGTGAATGACAAAAATATAATTCCAAAAATATTTTGTGGCAACAATATTATGTCAAAAATGATCTGAAGACGGCTGTTTGAACCCCCATTATTACCAATATCAAGAAATATAAAATTTCCCATCAGAGAGGTTCATTCATTTTTGCCAATGTTTAATTTTGATCATTATGCAACACATTGTGTTTTACCATAACTGCTGGCTCAGGGTCAAAAAATATCCTGAATAATTCTGTGATATCACAGTTGTGAGCAAACATTGGAATGTTAAAGCTCCGGGCTTCTACGGCCATTAGAAGCCGGGAGTATTCCATTGTTTTTAATGTTGCTCCTAACATTCTAATGTTCTAATGAGGTTTACACATATCGTAAACTTACGATGTTATGATCCTTTTTTCTAACTGTGCCTCCGCCTAAGTATTTTCAATTAAAAAAAAAACCCTCTTTTAAATTAGAATGTTTTATAAATAAGTGAACACATTTTACGCATGCTGAAGAAATGAGTCTGCTTAATAGTAGGTGGGTTTTTTCTGTTTTTTGCTCCTGCTTTCTCTTATTTTTTTAAACAATCAAAAACATCAGACATATTCCATCACCCTGACATTAATTTACACACAACTTAGCACAGCATACATATATATTCACTGAAAAAACCCCTAGGTTTCAGGGATGTTATAGTTAGTTGGACATTTCACTCGTACAAAACCAGAGAAATTCGGCTGTTATAGTTAGTTGAGCTAACTATAACACACGCCCCCGCAATGCACTGCTGATGACGTCACATATTGCATCATTCATGACATGGTCAGTGACTTCACTGATGACATCACTGATGACATCATCCACGTGATAATCTGATGCACCTCCTCACACCCTAATATAACCTTTGATACACCCACTCTAAAATACAGACTACCATTTTCAAAACCATAGACACACCAATACCAGTTACTACATACCCACTCACTGATTCCTAGGTCTATACACACATCCACTCATTCACCCATACAGTCATTCATACATGCAGTCACTCATCAATACACCACTATCATATGCACTCATACACCTATACAGACACCCACAAACCGCCACTCATCCATAGAGTTACTCACACACCTAGTCAGTCATACAAAGAATCAATCACACTCCCATTTAGGTAAACCTAAAGAAAACTCAAGTGGTCATATTCGGCAGGAAGCATTATGGAGGCGGTGGCTGGTCGTATAACAACTCTGGACTCGCGGTAGGAAAATCTTATAAATTCCTGGGGATCAACTTCGACTCTAGGGGCACATTTGCCAAACATCGCAGCGACATCGCAATGAAAGCTATGGCTCTTCAAGTGAACCTCTCAAAACTTTTGAAAAAATTGACAGGTCCGAGTTTAACCCGAATGTTGGACGTCATGAGAGCCAAAATAGGCCCCACGTTGTCGTGCGGCTTTGAAATTTCCCTGGGCAAACTCAGTACAACACTAAATCAACATGTGACTAAGATTTATAAAAGGGTCTTTCAGCTGCCAAAATCTGCATCCGCTGCACAGTGCTTATTTAAAAATGTGCCACAAGCTAAGGCAGGCTGGAGCTGGTTCCCTCGAGTCACTGTTATGGTCAGACATCAGCTCTAGTACTTCTGGTGGGTCATACAGTCGCTTCTTTCACAAATGTGTACAGCAATTATCAGCAGCAACCTCTGGAACCTCAACCCAAGCAATGCAGTCTTTAATACAAGTATTAAGAAGCGCATCCGTACGTGCTCCTATTCTACTGATAAAGTGTTCCTCGCCAAATGCAAGCATGCATGGGCAGTAATCAACTCTTATCAGTTGGCTTCTCTTCCACCATACCTGCCCTGCACATACCCTCTGCATCTAAAACTGGGGTTTATGGCACTCATATTGGGGGAATGGCACTTCCTGAAACACTTACTACTTTGGCGTCGCCCATCAGATGAGCTTCTGTGTAGGGGCTGCGGGGAATCAGTGGAGTCTTTGCAGCACGTTGTATGCCTCTGCCCAGCATTGCTGTCTTTGCGCAGATTAAAACTGAGGCCAGAGTGGAATAGATTGGGAGTCCGGTCTTGCAGGCAGGCTATCATCACGGCATTGAACCCGGAGAATACTGCTTTAAACATAAGGTTCACACTCTTTATCCACCTTGCATATCGCAAGCTTAACCAGTAAATTCCAGACCCTGTGTTAAAACCAAGGAACACGCACAGGTGGCTAAAATAACGGTATATCTTCAAAGCGGCTCCATAGCAAAATCTGTGTATTCTGCCCCTGCCACAATACGGAACTCGAACTCAACGACCTGTCATTGACTATTGATTACCGACTATTGTCACTCTGAACTGTATATTAACTTTGGGATACTTTTTTAGAAATTGGTGTTTTATCTGCAGCTTTTAGAAGTAACCTTTATTTTTTATTAATCGTTTTTAACTGATACTATGCTGCTACGTGGTTTTATGTAAGCGATGGTTAACTTGTATTAGAAAAAACTTTATATCAACAATTTTATTGTTTTATTTCTATTGAGAACGACGGGTGGAGCTTAGTGAAAAAATCCTTTTAATGTTTTTCTAAGTTTCGATTTTCTATATGTGGATTGTAATGATTTAATTAATCAAACAATAAAATAAAAAAATATATATATAAACACTCCCATTTACTGAACTATACAGTTATACACCTACCACCTCACTTATTCATACAGATACTAACACATACTTACTCTCTTATACAATCACTGACACAAGCAAACACTCATCCATTCAGCTACTCTCACAATCACTCACTCTCACATATAGTCATTTATATACTCCGGCACTCACATATACTGCCTTTCACATATGTAGTTACTCACACATGTACCACTGAGATATCCATTCACTCACCAACACATACATACACACACTCACCCACCCATACAGCCCTTCACAGATGTACTCTTGAACCCATACACCCAGTGAATGAACCACTCACACATCTAGGCACAGAGTCACACCCCCCCACCCACCCACACAGACACTCAGGCACCCATACATATACTCAGACAACCAATCAATAACCCATCTCGACACTCATGTAGCTACTCACACCCTCACACATCTAGGCACAGAGTCACACCCCCACCCACCCACACAGACACTCAGGCACCCATACAGATACTCAGACAACCAATCAATAACCCATATCGACACTCATGTAGCTACTCACTAACCCATGCAGCCGCTTACACACCAACTGACAGACTGATACAGACATTCACACAGTTTAGTCACTAACCCATGCATTCAGCAAGACACATTTAATCACTCACTTATACAGTCAGTCAAGCACCTACTAAATCATCCATTCAGACACTTATACACCCACTCATTCTTCAATACACCTTGGCATATATATATATAAAACATATTTGAAGTTTACAGAAACACGCAGTCACTGGATGATGTCATCAGTGATGTCATCAGTGATGTCATTTGAAATGTCATCAGTGATGTCACTGACCATGTCATGAATGATGTAATATGTGACGTCATCAGCAGTGCATTGCGGGGGCGCGAGTTATAGTTAGCTCAACTAACTATAACAGCCGAATTTCTCTGGTTTTGTACGAGTGAAATGTACAACTAACTATAACATCCCTGAAACCTAGGGTTTTTTTCAGTGAATATATATATATGCTGTGCTAAGTTGTGTGACTCGGCTTTGGTGCAAACCATAAAGTAATGTCAGGGTGATGGAATATGTCTGATGTTTTTGATTGTTTAAAAAAAATAAGAGAAAGCAGGAGCAAAAAACAGAAAAAAACCACCTACTATTAAAAAGACTCATTTCTTCAGCATGCGTAAAATGTGTTCACTTATTTATAAAACATTCTAATTTAAAAGAGGGGTTTTTTTTATTGAAAATACTTAGGCGGATGCACAGTTAGAAAAAGGATCATAACTTCTAAAGTTTATGAAGTGTAAACCTCATTAGAACATTAGAATGTTAGGAGCAACATTTTTCTGTGAATTTCTAAGGTTTTTTAAATGCTAATTTCTAACTATAACGTCCCTGAAACCTATGGTTTTTTCAGTGAATTTCAAAGGTTTTTTAAATGCTAATTTCGAACTATAATGTCCCTCAAACCTATGGTTTTTTCAGTGAATTTCAAAGGTTTTTAAATGCTAATTTCTAACTATAACGTCCCTGAAACCTATGTTTTTTTCAGTAAATATCAAAGTACTATTGTGCTATTCATCATTAAAACTCTTTTCAAAATTTACCTCTATGTACAATAAAATAAACCCAAAAACTGTTATGTATTGTAATGTATTACACAAATTACACTGTTACTTTTTAAGACTACAACATCATTTAAGATTTAAATAACATTTCATTTTCCCTTTTTTGCTGTTCTCAGATTCCACTTAACTTCACTATACACAGTGATGTCAATGTAGTATCATCATGAAACAGCGGGGGAAACAAATAATCAACTAGATTGTTGAAAGAAAAAAAAATTCAGCGTACAACATTATTTTCAATATCTGTACCTATACGTGTTCCTCCTTACAGTTTTTTCATTACATCCTTCTTCTACAGGATGTCTTTCAATTATCTCAAGAACATTTTCAAAATGTACACTCATTTACATCTCCTAAAATATACAGAACAAATATGTAAACTATTTGAATTTCAACGCAATTTTTCCAAATGCAATACCAATAAGCAAAAATAATAGTCCCAACACTTAAAATTAGTAATTATTTCCAGTGCTCTCTACTTTCTGTTCACATCTTCCCAATAGGCCGAATAATGTATTCAAAACTTTAGTTTGCAAAATATCCAATATAAATTTGTTAAAGCATGTTTACATCTTCCCAATAGGGCGAATGATGTATTCAACACTTTGGCTTCAAAAATATCAAATATGAATTTGGTAATTCGTAAGGCAATCTGGGTTATATTTCCAAGTGTGCATCATTGCAATGTGTCTATCCTTTATTACACTTTAAATACAAAGGGCCCGATTCTGATGCGGGTTGGAAAAGCTTCCCGACCGAATCGGTTGGGAAATGGTTTCCGACCCACTCGGATCGGGAAAGTCCAACCGGCAGAGTAGGATGCATCCGGATGTTTCCAGATACGATTTGGTTGAACTCCCATTGACTTCAATGGGAACATTTGTTCCTAACCGCATCAGAATTGGGCCCTCGGTCGGGAAGACACGTTCCCGATCCGGTTTGGATGGAGCAAATGCCGTTAGGAGGCCTTCCTAACCGCATCAGAATCAGGCCGTCAATCGGGAAGCTTTTCCAACCCGCATCAGAATCGGGCCCACAGTAGAGTGTCCAGATGTTGTAGTAGGTCCAGCATGGAAAATAATAGTCACTGTTGTAAAAGTTCTTCCAGAAATAGATATTTGACTGGCAACAAAATGTTTAATTCTGGTTTCCACTTTTCTGCCATTTGCTCTACAACGTTGTAGCATTAAAATCAGATATTTTCTATATCTTTCTATACGTAATGTAGATAACATCTCTGATTTACAATGAGAACATTTCATATCATGATTTGCCGCTTTTACTAATTTGTTGAAAGCTACAGATTTGCAGTCTGGTATTGTTAAGTATATGAATCGTTCTGTGTCGACTTCAGTGCTTGAATTTAATGAACACTGTTCACATTTATGATCCCATTTGTAAATTAGTCCAAATAAGTTTTCAATCTGTATTCCTTCATCTTCTAATACTCCAAGCATAACCATTAGAAATTCTTGTGCATTTTGTTGTATATTAAGACTGAAGGTCAAAGGACCAGTACATATATCCAAGAGTTGGCGAATACCACAAGCAGTATGGATTTTACTTCTGTCAGTTGTCAATTGTTCAAATACAGAATGTAGTGCAGAACATAATCTTTTTTCATGATTTCCTATAATTATATGATGAAGATCTTGTAGATAAAATACAACATTCAGAACCACATTAGCGTAACAGTTGGTACCTGAACTATTTTCCAATTGGTATCCCACAACGTCATCAACACTTTCCATTTTCTGTTTCTTTACACCTTTTCCTTTCTCTTCAATTTTTTTATTTTTTTCAACCACACTTGATTCTTTTACATATTTTCGTTTTGAAGACACAACACGTTTCTCATAAATGGGATATTCACCTCAATCTGGTGTATTAAGTCTTCTTAAACGATTATATTCTCTTACACAATTTACATCAGCACTAATATTGTTGTCATCGAAATCAATCAAATACAAACCAGACAATGTTCTTACTCAAGATAATGCAACATATGCCATTCCCTCTTTGAACAAAGTACTTCCCATATTTACCAAAGCACTGTCTATACTTAATCCTTGAGATTTATGAATAGTTATTGAATATGCTAAAGACAAAGGAAACTGTTTTCTGCGAACATACAAGTCTTTTACGAGCAAAAAACTTACAGTACAACAACCAATCTGTCTTACCTCTGTAATCTGATCAAATTTTATTTTCAAGAATTCTATTCCATCTCTGTTCTGATACTTCAACAACTTTCCCCATTGCTCCATTTACTAAACCTTCTTCTACATTAAAATTATGCCGCAAAATTACTCGACAGTTTATACATACATCTAAAGTTTTTTCTAAGCCAGCAGTTTTAGATACAGACTGTTCCAAAGAGTGCAATTTACTCTGTAGTTTCTCTGAAAGAAGAATAGTCACTCCCTGGTGCTCTATTTTATCAATAGCTTCAATGTGAACTATTTCTTGTTTTTCCAATTTCAGAAGCTCTTGATTAAATGTACAACACTCTTGCAGTGTAGGCATTAGGCAAACTATTGACTTTTTTTCTCCAATCTTTTTGTACATTACTTCAGCTGCTGTGTTTTCAGTTGTAAACAAGCTCCTTAGTAGCCGACTTTCTAAAGCTTGTTTACCATGTTTCGTTAGGACACCAATTCTTATATCTTTAAGAATATTTCCATAATCTTCATCACTAGCTTGTCGCATTTTCTTTATAAGTTCTTTGTATTCAAAATTTACCCACATGTTCACATTTCCAATAGTTCCCAAACATTTCCTAGTGTCTTCATGCACAAGTGTTTTAAAAACTGATTGTCCTTTTACAGGAGTTAGTTGTAGTAGATCTCCAAATACAATTAAATGTTTTCCTCCAAACAGAACATCGTAATCTGTTTTTAAAACCTGTTGCATTCTCAAGTGTGCAAAGGCAAGCATTAAGTTTGAGACCATGCTCACCTCATCAATGATTGAAAGTTTCATTTTCTTCAGCACTCTTGACACTTCATAACAAGCATCTCCAGACAGCTTCTGATATTCCAATTTATTATCATGTTCAACTGGTAGCATAAGTAACCTATGTAAAGTAATTCCTTTAATATTGTGCGCTGCTAATCCAGTCGGAGCTGTTACAGCGCAAGATAAATGTGAATCTGTAGTTTTTTGTAGATAACTGGTCAAAACTTTATTAAAAACTTTTACCTGTTCCAGCTTGACCACTGATGTACATAAGAATAGGTTTAAATGATGAACATAGACATTCTTTTTTTTCATGCCACAAACCATGTTGTATCTGTTCTGTCACTTGTAGATATATTTCTTTCTGTTCAATATTTAGTTGTTCTTCTAAGTTTTCCAACATAGTATTCTCCTGTTGTGCTTGTTGCATTGCAATTTCGATTTCATTCATGGCTATTGCTGCTTCATTTTCGATTATTGGTTTTCCCAGTGGATCTTGACTAGGTGGACCAGAACTTTGACTATCTTGAGAACTGTCATTAGCTATTTCAGCTGCAATAGTCTTTTCTAGTTCAATTTCATCATTTAACATTTGTAAATATGTAGGAAGAATTGTACATGCAATGCTATCTTTACATGCATTAAAAGAATCTTCATAGCAGTCGAAATGTTCAAGTAATTCAGTTTCGCTACGCCATGGCTTGAACAGTTGCAGAAGTGCTAAATAGAAAAATTCTCTCTTATCTGGAGTTTCGCAACTGAGTTTTCTGTGGTTATTAAGATTTCCTTTGGCATGTTTTACTAAACAACCGTCACATCCAATTACTGCATATTTTCCTTGTTTTATATTTGGTGTAAAAAATTTAAAGCTGTAATTTTGAAGTATTTCATAAAGACATAGCTCTTCCAGATGTGGACTCCTTTTGGGATAGTATGTATCCAACATATTAGTTTTAAGAATTGCTGTACTTTCTGGTTCATTGACTACTAAGTATTCAATTTCTTCTAATGTTTTCAACACTTTATTTCGGGTGCAGACCTAAACTTACCCAAATGATTCCTCGTGACTTTGAATATAAACTGGAAGAGCACAAGCGATCAGAACATTCATAGGATCCAATTTATCTGTAGGAAAGCATTTTCCAGCTAAAGCTGTACAATTTTTTGCTAAGGCTCTTCTCTTGTGAAATTTCTTCCCACATTTCTTTCATCTCTGTCTTTTCTGAATTCGTTATATATGATGTAACATAGCGTGCAACGGCAATTGAGTTATCTGCAACATATTGAATGTCCATGTTTGCATTCCACATTTTCAAAATCACTGGATTATAGTCATTAATATACTTTGACTGTTCTGTTCTTTTTAAGTTGTATGTATTCTTCCGAGATTTCTGAGTTAGTGTATGCCTTACAGCAGACAAAAAGAATTTACTCTTCCTTTAGAAATTACTGGATGTGGGAATCCAAAGCGACACTTGGTATAAAAGTTTCCTTTAGACTTGTATTTTCGTCGACAGTACTTTCCACAACGGTGACGTTGGAAACGTAAAACTTGTTATCTCAAGCTTTTTTCTCCTCCTCTCTTGGAATCTCACAGGTAACATACTGTTCGATGAAAGACAATACTGTTTCATCAGTATCCGTTTCAAATTTTGGAGCATTCCTTATCCATAATAGCATGTGTATATGTGGAGCACCTCTCGCTTGATACACTTTCGCCCCAAAAAAATCAATAACTTCTCCAAGAGGACAATTATTTTTATTGCAGATAAAAGACATCATAGTTTGAAACCGATGATTAAAATACCTGCACACATTTACAGGATCCAATTAACACAGTTCTCCAGGTGTCTTCATTTCAATATTTTTTATATTGGAATTTGCTTCTCGTAGAAATTCAAGTAAATCTTCCCATGCATACTCAGCACAGCTAAGTGTTACAAACCATGTTGGTGTACCTAAGTTTTTTAACATACACTTAAGTTCAGCATGACGACAAAACCAATACTCATTGGTTCCATGTTGACATGCCATTAAATTAATTAACTGTGCTTCTAAATTTTCATCTGTTCGTTGAACTTTGTCCATAAATTCTTTGGCTGAAACAAGTGATTGATGAACTTTCGTTTTAAGTATGTGGTTGACTGCATACGAAAGAGAAGACAAATCACTTTCAAACAAAAGGTGAAATATATATGGAATGCTCTGTCGAAATCTAGGATCTTCAGAGTATAATCTTGTTGAGCGATATTCTGAATCTGGAATCCGTACAGGTCGCTCATCAAATCGTCCACCTTGTCCAGTGGGGAACAGCTGTGGAAAACAACGAGCTTCTAAGCTTTTCTCCCATACACTCATTGGGGTTCCCTTTGCTTTTTTCATTTGAAATAATTCAATGCTGTTTCCTATTACTTCTTTTGAATGTAGAGGACATATTGAGTAAGTAAGTAAGTAAGTAATATTTTATTATATGCTTAGTTAATAAAAACCATTGCATAAAATTGCTCATTAAAAAGAGTACAGCTAATTAAAACACACATTATTATCTCATTATTATCTCATTCACATAAGATGCTGAGGCCGTCTTTACATAATCGTCTCTCAAATCCTTTCAAGGGAAGTCACATTTAGCACTTCTGTATACCTGTGAGCACAATCTCAGTTAGCATTATTCTTCCCATGTGCATAGTTTGTTTTAAATCAAGATAAGAAGGTTAAGCACTTGTGGGCATTGGCTTAAAATATTAAAAAACAGATAATACTTTCCCAATTTGAACGCTCTTAAAATCTTAAAATCCTTGATCTGAGTTTTAAAAGAAAAAAGGAAAGAGAGGCCATGCCTTAACAAAACATTAATAATAAGATGTCTGTAGTCCTTAGAGATGCTCAAAAGGTTACAGATTGCTGTCCTTTAATGTGATGTAAGCCGGAAAAATAGGCTGTTGCTTGTCACGGAAAAAAGCGGCTAGAGGGTGTTCATTAGCTTTAGTTCCTGCTCCGCCGTCCTTAGTTTTATTCCGGCCACGTCCAAGAAACAAACCAGACAGCAGGCAAGCCGGATGTCCTCTCCCTCAAAACAGGCCTTCACTGCCTGTCTACACGATCTTATCTGTAATCTTTTCAGGGCAGGCTTTAGCATGGATCTTCTTTCCCGGTCTAAACCTTTACATGTACACAGAATGTGTAGGATGTCTACACATTCTGCACAATGATATTGATTGTGGCCGTTTCCATGGGGGGAAATGCAACAGTGTTGGTAGAATGCCCATCCTCAGGTGCAGAAATTTTTCCTTTTTGGCCCTAGTAAACCCGGCGCCTTGGTAGGGTTGTGGGGAGCAGCTGTTATAGCTCTGGATGATGAACCATCCATGTGCCCCTTCTGAGAGGGAAGCTTTATCCTCGAGAATGGACAATATTTTTACCATTTTGTTAAGAAGCTCCTTGAAGGTTTTATGGGCCCAAATCGTGCCCCAATGGGCTTCTAAGGCCAAGCTGTCAATGGAATCTTTTAGATAAGTCATAGCTGCACTTTCCTTTTTCCGATTAAGTTCATTCCATAAAAATTTGTTTAATGACCCTGGCTCTGCTCCCTTTATTTTGTGCCAGCATTTCAGATATGCCCCCTTACGTTATATCTGTTGTTTTGGTAGGCCAAACTCTAGTCTGATTTGGGCTGGTGATATATACCGTGGGAGATTAAAAATAATTCTCATTGCCTTTGTTACTGTCCTGTCCAGGATGTCGGCATCTCTCCCTCTAAGGCACTCACTTCCATAAGTGACTGTTGAGAGGAGTTTTGCTCGATTTACCTGTAGTAAGGGGGTGAAGCTCGGGTGCTTATTTTTTGTTTAATATTTTTTAATGCGACTGCTATCAGAGTTCCTTTGCCTTTTATAGATGCTTTTTGCTGAAGGAACGTGCCTTTATTGTCTAAAATTACACCCAAGTATTTAAATTTTCCCACGATATCAAGTTTCATTCCTTCCAACTCCCATTGAAAGTAGTGTGATTTATTTTTTGGGTTGATAACCATCACTTTAGTTTTTTTTTAAAGTTTTTTTTTACCCTCATTTGCCTTGTTTCCACCCTTCTTCTAACGATACCGCCCTGGGTTTTCAAACCTCATTTGCTGGAAAGAGAGGCTTAACCAAGTGCGCGGAGAAAAGCCCCCAGAAAAAACTGGGCGCCATTGGATCTTACTGGGCGACCGTCCTCCACCAACAACCGAAACCACTCTCTTATCCTCCTGATACACAGGAAGAAAAAGATGTCACCAGCCGAGGCAGATGAAGGCTTAATCATTGGACTGACTTTTTTCTGAGTAACCCAACTTTAACCACACCAGGACAAGAAAGAAGTCCAAAATGTATATCTCTTTTTCATCCGATCCGAAATATCCAACTTTTCAATAAATTTCATCGATTGTATCCAACTACCCTCCGTTGGGGAGGCTGGAGAGACCCATAATTTACATAACTCTCTGTGGGCCAACAACACAGCATAAAATGCCAACTTTGCCACATCTTTCGTAATTTTTCCTTGCAGATCAAGCTTTCAAAAAATGACCAGCTCAGCACTTACCTTGATCTGCAGACTTAAAACACTCGACAGGCAATTACTCACGGCCTCCCAGAAAGACTGTATCTTCGGGCAACGCAGGAACATATGTAGATCATCTTCGTTTGGACTGCCACATTTAGGACATGCCACCACTCCACCTGAGCCAAATTTTGATAGCCTCCGTGGAGTCCAATATGCCCTGTGCAATGTAAAAAAATGGTTCCTCCTCAGATATGTAGATTTAACTGTTTTATAAAGCATAGACATTGACACTTCCCATTGGTCTTCCATCTCGGTCTCTGGCAAGCATCTTCCCCACAGATCTTCCGGTAAAGTGAAAGCACCATCCTCCAACTCTAACACCAACCAGTACCATAGTGCAATTTCTTTCTTAAACATGACACTGGACACAAGTTTTTCCTCTAATTCATTTGGTCCTCCTATCGTTTCCCCTGAAGCCAAATGCCAACTCTGGATCTGGAGGTATTTAAATCTCGAGAACCTCGGGCCCAGTTCCTGCTCGCACCAACTCCACGAAATTAGATGACCCTCTGGAAATAAGTGCTTCCACATTATAATGCTCGCCTCCTTTAAGGGTCTAGCCAATAAGTCTCTAGTCCAAACCGGAGAACCTGGTGCGTCCCAAATAGGAGCCAGCTGACTAAAAAACGGAATTTTTAAAGACATTCTGATTCTATACCAAGTTTCCGCCATGGCCACTAACACTTTTAACCTAACTTTCTTAAAGTATTTCGGATCAGCATACTTAAACATAAAACCGCTTTCTGCTCCTTTTTCTTTCCTCAACATCTCCTTGAACATCTTACCTATCTCTGTGTTCGTAGGGGTACCCAATAGCATCCTTCCATTTTTCAAAAGAAATGCCCATGAATAAAATAACAAATCTGGAAGAGCTAAGCCCCCCTTCCCTAACCTCCTTCTAAGTTTTTTCCAGGCTAGTCGGGACCTTTTGATGCCCAGATGAAAGAACTAATTTCACCTTGCAGTTTTAACAGCCATTCTTTCTTAAAGGTTAAAGGGATTGTTTCAAATAAAAAAGTTAACTTTGGAAGAACCACCATCTTCACCAAATTTACTCGCCCATACAGTGTAAGTGGGAGTTGCATCCAACCTCGTAGACTGGCACTAATTTCCTTTTTAACCCTATCAAAATTTGTCTTAGTGAGTTCTACGATGTTCTGGGTTATCCTAACTCCTAAATATCTCATTTCTTTCTTGCATTCAATGCCCTCTGTCTCCATATTCCATGCCATGATTTCCGTTTTCTGCCTATTAATATCATAGCCTGATATTTTGCCAAACTCATTCGTTATTTTCTGAATACAGCACATAGTTTGTTGTAAATTGGTTGTATAAATTACAATATCATCAGCATAGAGCCCAATTTTCTTGCTCCAATCATAAAATTTAAAAGGCAGTATACCCTCACAGCTCCTTATTTTCCTCACCAGTGGCTCAATATAGAGATCAAACAAAAGTGGGGACAACAGGGGGCACCCTTGCCTTGTACCCCTCATAATCCGCACCTGCTGTGTCAGTACCCCGTTAACCAGTACTCTAGCTACCGCATCGTTATATATACCTTTTAACATTCTGCAAAAGTTTTCCCCCAAATTAAGATGTTTGAGCAGGGTCTGCAGATATACCCAGTTAACACGATCGAATGCTTTGGCAGCAACTAGTGCTATTACTGCCAACGGAAGATCATAAGCAGTAGCCCTGTCTATGGAACCAATAAGAGAAAACGTCAACTCCTTCAAAGCTCTTCCTTTAATAAAACCCTTTTGATCTTCATGCACCAAATTCAACATAATCCCATTTAACCTCCCTGCTATAAGCTTTGTGAACAGCTTATAATCAGCATTTAAAAGAGAAATAGGACTGTAGGAGTCAGGATTTTTAATGACTTTCCAGGCTTAGGGATCAAAGCTATATTTGCCTCTTTCCAGGAATCCGGCATAACAGAACCTGAAAGGAAGATGGCATTAAAGAGCTGCCTCATAACAGGTATTATGGCACTGGCCAGGGATCTATAAACCTCTACTGGAAGGCCGTCCGGCCCTGGAGCTTTTCCCTTTTTGCCCCCTTTAATAACCTCCTCCAACTCTTCAACAGAGATCTCCCTGTTCAAAACCCCCATCACCTCCTCTGATAATGGCTCCATATGGTCCAACCAAATCATTACGTCTTCCTCCGTAACCATCAGATCTTCCTTATATACCCTCCCAAAATGTCTGTAGAATGCTGAAGCAATTTCTTTACTATCACTAAGTAGCACATCTGAATCTTCACATCTGATTTCTTTAATCAAGCTTCTGACCCGGTCGCTCTTTGCCTTCCAAGCCAGAAGCTTGCTACAACCCTCGCCATATTCAAAATGAGCTAGCTGGCTGGACTCCCATTTCTCCTTGACTCTATCTCTCAGAACGCCTGATAGATTCACTTTTAGATTTAATAACTCATCCATCTCCTTTTCATGGCTTCCTACAGTAACCACAACCGCTTCCAGCCTCCGAATCTGTTCTTCTAACTCCAACACATTTTGATGATAAACTCGCCTTTTCGCTGCTGCCAAAGCACCTAGTCTACCCCTTAAGTAGGCCTTATAGGCATCCCATACTATTCCAATCTTAGCTGAGCCTTGATTCCTTTAAAAAAATTCCTGGGTTTCCACTTTCAAAATTTCCATTGTCTCATCTTTAGACAGAATCGTGCGATCCAACCTCCATATTGAACTGGTAGTCCCCTCCCCTATCCTCATCTGAAGAAGGATAGCTGAATGATCTGATAGGTGAACCCCAATATGTTCAACCTCCAAAATAGAATCTTTCACTGTTCTGTCCACCCAAAAATAATCTATCCTTGACCGGTGTTTGTATTTTTAATTGTAGTACGTAAAACCCATACGGGATCCTACCTTGCACCTCCATATATCACAGAGACCCCACTGCGCCATCAAGCCTCTCACCCTATCTGACATCTTGGGATTTACCGCCGCTCTACTGTTCGCTGATCTGTCTAATTTATGGTCCAAAACTGTATTAAAGTCCCCTGCCATAATAATGTGACCGGAGAAACTCAAAAGCTCATTTGCTATTTCATCTAACGGGCCTGTGTCATCCTGATTTGGACCATAATAACCCACCAGATTGAAAATCTGCCCAAAGACTCTTAGCTTAACTATTAGCCACCTTCCTGTAGGACTCGAAACATTGCCTTCTATCAAAATATTTAGACCCTGCTTAACTAATACTGCAACCCCTTTAGTAACTGCTGTCTGCCTTGTATAAATTGCATGTGCAACCCATCTCTGTGCCTTAAAGAGTGCCTTACTCTCATCCTCTGTCAAGTGTGTCTCCTGTAAAATAATAATTTGCGCAGAAGAGTCCTTCAAATATTGCATTATTTTATCTCTCCTACTCTTCACCCGAAGACCGTTTATATTCCACGACAGAATTTTTAACTCCATTCCATTCCCTGTCATCTCTTTAAAGCCCTCTCAACCCACCAACTATTGATAAAAACCAGACAAATGAGACATTTTTTATTTTTCCCCCCTGAATCCCCCTCCCTGTGCAGCCCACACCCCACCCCTCTCCCTTGGAAAACCCTAACCAACTTCCCATGGCAAAGCCCTGTGAGTTACCCTTCAACATGCGGCGCACCTACATACACACCTATACACCCATATACCCTCATATAAATTTGAAAACATAAACAAAGCAGGAAATCATTATCTATAAACTATACCACATAACTGAGAGACCCATCTTCTTGCTTACAAAAATGTGAATTCTTAAAGATTCCCCGCCTCAAGCTGTTCAATAAAGCTGTCAACCTCCTCAACAAACCGAAAGGAGTGCATCTTGTTATTCAGCATCACTTTGAGTAGAGCCGGGAACTTCAACTGGACTGAAACACCTAGCCTCCTTAGCGGCTCAATTCTTTTTCCCAGCTCCCACTGCCTACTAGCTGTTACTATTGACAGATCTGATCTTACTTCGATTCTTGCTCCATCCACCTCCAACACTTTCTTCTTCAAAGCTTTAGCTAAGATCTTCTCCTTCAAGGAATAAGTGAGGACATTTACGAGAATTCTCCTAGGCTTAGGTCTATTTGCGTTTAACCTAAAAGGGTCCCTATGTATCCTCTGGATATCTCTGGCAATTTCCTCCTCAGACTCTTCCAGCTGAAGCTCCTTTTCAACAACTGAACCACAAAGCCTTTAATGTCTTCTCCCTCTTTACCCTCAGGAACTTTTAAAACCTTCAAATTATTCCTCCTTTGAAAATTTTCTAATCTTTCCACTCTTTAATCATGCTCTCTCCCCCTAGCTCTGAGCCCTTTGATCTCTTTCCTGTTAGTCTGTATTTCTTCCTTTAGGTCCCTAACTTCACCTTCTAGCGCCAGTGTTCTTCCACTCAGGTCATCCATTTTTTTCTCCAACACCTCACATGCAAACCTTATGGATTTCTGATTCAGCTCTGAGGTCTCAAATCTTCCTCGCATCTCAAGAGTAAGGGTTTTAAGCAGTGTACCTATAGAGGGATCTCGACTATCTAGGACTGCGCCCTCTTCACCTAAAGCATCTTGCCCCAGTCCATACTCCTCCTCGGGCGGTAACTCATTTTGTACTACCTCCGACACTTGCGATTTCCCTCCTACCTCCAAAATAGACCCCCCTGGAAAATGTATACTGCCCTCTGGATCATTCAGACTAACCTCAACCCTTGTGGCTCCCACTACCTCCCCCATCTCTGCAGACAGTGCTTGAAATCGGTTTGGGCTCAAATGTGCAGACCAGTCTTCCAGATTTGTTATCCCCTCAGGGCTGCCCCCACCTCCTAAGTAATCACTACACTCCTGTATTTGTTTAGGGGCTGCCACCGCTGCTAAGGTGGGATTGTTCCTTAACACCAAAGTTTTCGGGAGCACCTTAAAATAGGACCTAAGGGACGGTGTCACCTTAATCTTGCGCTCCAAAGAACCCCCCCTTGCCAGTTTAGTGTGCACCTTAGTCCCCTTATTGCACCGTCTGCCCCTGGGTTTCACCACATTCACCTCCTCCTCCACCCTCCTCTCCCTTTGCTTTTTCCCCGACCTATGTGAAAGATCCACCAACTCCGGGAGATCTGCACTCTCCCTCGCCACACTTCTCAATGAATACCTTGAAGCCACCTCACCAACACTACAACCACTCTCCACCCTCACTACTACTCCTTTACCCTTGTCAGTACAATGGCTCTTCTCATTAATCCCCTGCTCCTGGACTTTTTGAAGAGAAGGGGCAAACTGTACCTCAGCGTTTTTAGCACTTGATAAGTGCTCCACTCCACTGCTGCAAGCTTGCTCCTCTCTGGCCCCACTCAGCCCACTGGCTCCTCGACCGTTACCTCGATAGAGGACCCTAGCAGCAGCCTGACGCCCTCTCCTCAACTCCAGTGCCGCTCTCTTCCACGGCTGCTCCGCCGTGTTTCCAAGCTCCGCCTCCAGCCTTGCTGCCTTGTCGCCTCGCCGCCTTAACGATCAAAAACTCGGCTCCAGGAGCTCCTACCTTCTTGGACGCTCCGATAACTCTCCAGAGCACTCCAAACCCCCTTGAGTCTCCCGCAAAACACTAAATTAATCCTGCTCGATAATCCACATAGACCGGCAGCTTTCACCACTGCTTGCCTGTCATATCGCGTCTACTACACCGCACGCCTCCGGGATCACCCGTGACCCGCCGCTAGCCGGCCGCCATGTTTTCCTCCGACCATCACTTTAGTTTTGCCTAAGTTTATGTATAATCCATTATTTCTGGAGAAATTGCTCGTGGTATTTATCAGGTGTTGTAGACCAATTGGGGTACGGCTAATCAGAACTAAATCGTTTGCATAGAGTAAGTTTGAAAGAGGGAAACCTCCGAAGTTCGGGGCGTGATGATTGCATTTGTTAAATTCTGGTGAGAGGTCTGCCATAAACAGGTTGAACAAAATCTGCGCCAGCATGCACCCCTGCTTCAGCCCCTTGGTTGTCGGGATTCTCCGTGATATGCTTTCTCCGGCGCCTATCTTAATTTGTATCCAAGTGTCGCTATGAAGTAAGATCAGCTGATTTAAAAGTATGGTATTCATTTTCATTTTGGAGAGTTTTAACCGGAGTTTCTTCCTATCAATGCTGTCGAATGCAGCCGAATAATCTATGAAACAGAAATATAGCGGTTTTTTGATATGTTTAGTGGCATCTATTAAAAGTGATAGGGCCAGTATGTTTGTTGATGTGCCCATACTTTTCTGGAAGCCTGATTGGTTAATTGGAATTGATGCCGTTTCGGATGCCCATTCTGTAAGTTCTTCCAACAGCAATCCTGCATAATATTTGGCGTCATTATCTATTAATGCAACCAATCTGTAGTTTTCTGCGTTGTTTTTGCTGCCTTTCTTGTATATCGGAGAGATAATAGACCCCTTCCAAGAGTCTGGTATTTTTTCTGTTTCCATAATGTGCGAAAAGAGTGGCAGGAGTTCAGCTGTCCAATAGTCCGGGTGTCGCTTATATAGAATCGGTGGTATACCATTGGGGCCTGGTGCGCCCTCA
This sequence comes from Calotriton arnoldi, assembly GCA_963921515.1. Classification (NCBI taxonomy): domain Eukaryota; kingdom Metazoa; phylum Chordata; class Amphibia; order Caudata; family Salamandridae; genus Calotriton; species Calotriton arnoldi. The sequence goes on from CAWUFW010018252.1 coordinate 68,919, forward strand.
GCTCTACCCTTGGAGATTCTGCTCATAATCAGTTTTATCGTGAATCCATGGCTAGCCTCTTCGTCTTGCTTTAATTGTCCTAAGCCGGCTCTGCTGTGCTCCAGAGCTTCCTGTGTATTGTTTGTTTGCCCGCTATTAAAGTGATCCCATAGATACTTAAACCATTCCTCTTCAGCGATATGAGAATTTATTCCAAGAGCCCTTGGATTCTGTAGTCTCTTCACTGTATGCCGGAACCTGGCGCTGTTTTTGGCTTTCGCGTCGTGGAGGATTTTGGCCCATGCTGTTTCTGTGGCTTCGCGGCGTGCTGCCCAGATATGTTTTTTCTTACTTATTTTTAGTGATCTTAGCTCATCTTGAAGATTGACATCTGGCCCTTACCGGTGGAGTTTTCGTATTGCTCTATTTATTCTTTGCTTTATTTGCTTTAATTGTGTTAGTTAGAGGACATATTGTGTAATGTTCATAAATCTATTCACTCCTCGACTTGTCCACTTTCTCTATTTGACCACTTGAAATTTCTGATTCATCTTCTAAACATATTACCTGTTCATCAACATTTACAGTTTTAGAATAAATATTGGTCTCTACAAGATATAATGTAGCCTTTTGAAGTTTATTAACATCTACAAACTCTTGCCATATTTTCCGACTCTTTGTTGGTACACCGTTTACTAGAATAACTACTGGCTCATTTTCCTCTACGTCTCCACCAACAGTTTCAATATTTTTCTTAAAATCTAAAGATAAGTACAAAACTCTTCCTTTCTGTCAGATTTGTCTGTCCTCAGGATCGGTTTGATGCTCAGAAGGGTCCACGTGGAGAAGTGTGGCTCAATGGTTAGAGCGGCAGACCCTGATGCAGAGATCTGGCCCGGGACCAGGGTTCAATTCCCGCCTCGGCGGGTCTTGGGCTCAATTTCCTTGGACCTGATAATTCTCGCCTCGGTGCCTATTCTAATCATGGGTCCCACTCTGCAACTCTGGGCAATAGCTTGCTTAATCTCCACAACGGCCCCAACAGCGCTGGGATGCCTGGCTTCACCCTGGGGGTGCCCAGGAGTGGACATTTCACAGGGAAAAGCCAGGAAGGGTTCCACAGCGGTATGCGTACAGCGCCAGGACACCTCTTTGGGGGTATAAGTGCGCTTTACAAGTACGAATTTCATTCATTCACCCCTTGATATACCCTAGCCTTGATAGCCGTAATGGCCAAGGTCAAAGGGAGGATCAAATGAGGGAAGGAAAGGAACGGAACAGCAGGGAGGGAGACCTGAAACGATAACAACAATAGTAAATACCGTCTCGTGTTCTCTTTCTAACATAACAGTACAGAGCAGATGAAACCAATGCACATTCCAAATACCTGTAACAAATAAAAAGGACACGTTTGATTTGAGAACCTTCTATCTAGTACGTGTTGTGCGGTAGTAGTACCAGTTGCTCCGTTAAGGCTGAAGTGAGGGAAACATAGAACAAAACCAATCTTTGTACACATGCCACAAGTACACAAAAAGCAACGGAAGGTGTGTACCACCTCTTGACAATACACAAAGAAGTATGTATTCTGAACCTACCCTTTCTTAGACTCCACTATACTTCACAGGGATAGAGCGTAGACCCATACCACTCAGTGTACCCCTGTTAAATAGAGCCAGAAAAGACAAGCAGAAAATAAAGTCTTACTTCAGCAAAACATACTGATACTTATATATGTCAGGTTATCAAATAGTTATTTGATTCAGCCATAGGAAGGTTACGTCACCAACATTTCCGAGTCCAGATAAACATAAATAGTATACTTAGTCAATAGCGCATTAATCACTCCTACTTCCTGTGTGTAAGGAGCAAAAAGGAAGAATAATTGAGCCAAGCGTGTAGATTCCTGAGCAAGAGCCTTGAGTCCCTGCGTGACTGTAAGGAAGTCACCGCCAAGGTGCAGAACGCCAGTATCCTGCCGGCGAGGCAAGCAGGTTTGAATTAGTCAAACCACAGAGAGCCCGCACTCTGCATGAGCCAGGAGAGGCTCCCCAACAAAGTAAGGCACAACAAAATCCAGTATGAGGATACCGGCACAGAACTATGGGCAGTTGGTGCACAGCACCGTTACCATACCGCTACGATTCCTGGAAACGCCGAAACAGCAAGGACAAAGAATTTCCGACGCTCTCGCGGGTGCCGTCACTTCCTATATGGGCGGTTCCGTGCTGCGTCATGCGTCAGGTTGCTAAGCTCCCTGGGAACTGTAGTTCGCAGCTGTGCTTCCGCAGTCTTAGCGCCGTGGACAGAGTTAGAATCCGACGCCATAGCGTCTGACTGGATAAGCGCGCTCGAGACCAGCGCCCATGACACTTTCAGACCTCTTTGTAAATCTGTTGGTGGCAGTTTACCTGTTTTAGGCTCCATACGAATTATAGCTTGAAATGGGTGAACAGATTGAATAAGAACTGACTCATATGTATTCAAATCTGCCAGTTCCTCTCGAATAGCTACTAATTCTAAGTTGTTATGTACTCCTCTAGCTGGCATTTTGTTCTCTTCTAATTTGTTGTAACAATATTTACAAATATGTTGATCAGTACCCAACTCAAATCGACCTTCCACCAACAAGTATTCTCCAAATTGCTGCCTCCTATCATTGTTCTCCTTTTCACTTTTTAAATATAAATTAACATTCCTCTTTTGACTTTTATAATGAGTACGTCAACAACAAATACAAACATAGTTTGGTTTTTCAGAACACACTGTCTTAAACTTTCTAATTTCTTCTACAAACTGATCAATGCTAATCTCTTTCCCATATTCTTCAACATCTGCACTTGTCAAGCTCTCACTTTCTACACACTGCTGTTCTGAATCAAAAAACGAAACTCAATTTCATCACACATTTTTTCTACATCTGATAAACAACCGTGTAAAAGAGCTCTGTTCAATTCACTTAAACATAATGCTGGAGTTTTTACATAGTACACTTTCCTTACAAACTTCGGCATTCCTGAGTGGTGTACTGCTAACACTCTTAAGTGATAAAAAGTACTTTTACACACATTTCTTGAAAGACAAGCGAGAGAATGTCCGTGCAACTTAGTATATTGTCTTACCTTACATGGATCTAGGCCTTGTAACAACTTAATCTTCTGTTTAACACTTTTGTTTGCATATTGTCGTAAAAACTTTCACATTATGTCAATAGATTCCTGTTGAATACTGCAAATACTGCTACAATCCCACTTATATACAGGAGCTTGTGTGCGATTCCCTTGCACTTCTTCAGCTATTAATTCTTCTGCACTCCTTACAACTATTTCTTCTTTTGGAATAAGACAACCATTCCGAAATTCGTAACAGCGACCTCGAGTATCAACTGCAAAGGCTAATGTAGTCTGTTGAAAGTAGCTTTCTTCATTAAAGAAAGGCTCACTAGTAGAAGTGTTTTTGCATTCACCACTGAAACTTTTACAAAAGTTACTCCTATTAACAAGTCTTTTTCTTTTGCTTTTGTCTTTCAGAAACTTCATTGTTTTATCCAATGATTTCATTCTCTTCAATATTAAAAAATAAATAATTTTCGTTTCGAATTAAAAGCAGGATCTACTACAGTTTCAATCTGTTGTTTCTGCCTATATGCTAGTAATAGTCTTTTATACTTCTTACAATCTTTCAATAAATTCTGAATTACTCTAATTCGGAAGAGTCGTTGTCAAATCTGTTGAAATTGTTTATGTCTTCGTGTAACATGTGTTGTTTTCCCCAAAACTATTTTTTTTTACCATTTGAAGTTTCATTCTCCTTAGTTGAAAAACTCTTCTTTTTCCTTTCATTCCTATTCTGTTCATGTAATTTCTCCACAACTCTTTTAAGAAAGTGTTTAGTGCTCTTACGTAAACAAACTTTATCCTTAGTAACATTCTCATTTGTTTGTAACACAGTTTTTTTAGTTTTCTGTAAGTAGATCTCTTTTTTTTGTTTCCTTCTCTTTTCTTGGCATCTTGAATTTGTGATCCAAACAAAACAATTTTCTGAAAAACAAAGAACAGTTTCAATAGTTTCTTACATCTATTCAATGTTTTAAAATAATTACATATGATTACTGATATTAACTACCAAGACATTATTTACATTACTATTTTCTTGATTTCAAATATGAAAACACTACTCATTCCACTTAAATATATAGGGGCCGATTCCGATCTCGGCCGGTAGGGCTCCGAATCGGAATCGGCTTTACCGGATCCGATTCGAAGCCCTATTTCCCGACCGAATCGTACGTGCGTCCGGGCGAGCGAGTACGATGCGTGCGCTCGCGAAATCTCCGACCGACTCGTTCGCAGGACCCGACCGCTCCGACCGACTCGCACGGGGACGACTCGCACTGCGCAATGGAGACGTTCCCCGGCCGGGTAAGTACGATGCGCACCTCGACCGCTCCGACCGACTCGTGCAGTCCGGCTCCAAGGAGCTATCGGAGCCGCACTTTGTGGGTCTGTGTCGGACCCCCCTGGAAGCGTAGGCACGCGAGTCGCACACAGGGGGGACCCATGGGTCCCCACTACACGTGCATGTACGGCGTGACCCGCATCGACGCGAACACGCTGTAGGGGGCGCCCTTGTTCGCGTCGTGCCCATTGAGTCAATGGGAGCCCGTGTACGCGTCGTACGACTGGCTCCCATTGACTTCAATGGGAGTCCGACCGAATCGAGTCCGATGGCATACGTGCGCATCGTACTCGTTCGGTCGGGCTTCTAGGGTCCGATTCGGTCGGGAATCTCTCCGGGTCAGGCTCGGTCGGAGAGATTTCCGGCCCGAATCGGAATCGGCCCTAGTGCGTACTTCAACAATTCCATCCTAAACACTCATACAAAGTACCATAATCACTAATTCCTTTTCCACCATGTCTTTAACCTCATTCGCCTGTTGCATCTTCACTACTCAGCAACTACTAACAATGTTGAACCTACCCAAATGCAAACCAGAAACCCTTTACATATTACAATTGAAAGTCTCACCATATTACTGAAAGGATGCATGCATCTCTCTGTGCCCTTTCCTAGTGGCATCATACTTAAAACAAACATACAAATAGATCTATACCTCTGTTTTATAGGTATCGGATCTTCCAATACATAACTCGTGTGAAAATACATGTTGAAGCATAGACATACCTCAGCAAAGTTAAAGTGTTAAGACGAATCGTCGAGCAATGTAAACTGGGGCGATATGTAAGTTGCAACTGTGTGCGGCTTTTTTGTATAGTATAGAAGTCGATTACCACTTTGTCTGTGGGCGTCAGATGCCCCCAGCAGCCCAGTGAGGGTCAACGCAGATGGGCCTCTGTTACCTTCCTTTTACAAATGACGGGAGAGGAACCGTTAGAGAGCGGGAGGAAGGAGGGGGGGTCAAGGGACGAGTCATTCCCAGTCTCTCCATCTGCTGCCCCTGTGATGTACGCAGCTTCAGCACGAGCAGGAAGCCTGACAATTACCTTAACTTATATTCATGAATCCTTCACGAGTGTGCGCAAACCCGTGCACCAAGTGTGCAGGCAACATTTAATTTTTTTCATCTCCCTGAAGTTAATAAAGCATGTCCCTGTTAAAAATACTGGGGGGCAGTTTTTTCCCACAAGGTTCAATATGCAGAAGGCCATTCCTTTTAAATTTCTCTGGCCGATTTTAGACCCCAATTCATCCCTATACCTTAGTTACAACACCATGTAGTCCTTGCAACATGACACACTGCACTCGTGTAGCATTTAAACCGATTACGACTTTCTCTGTGCTCTACAGATGTCACCAACAGGCCAGTGAAGGTCTAAATACTATTTTTCATGGTAGATGGCCCTCTTTTATTTCTTTTTAGAAAGAGGAGAGGGAGGAACCGTTGGGGGGGAGAAAATTGGGGGGGGAGGACTCAAAGAACGTGTCATTCTCAAACTCTTGATCCTCCGGCCCTCTGATATACGCATGTTCAGCATAGGGAGAGAGCCTGACAATTACCTTCACTTATATTCACATGTACTTCACCAGTGTGAAGAAATCCGTACAGAAAATGTGCATGTAACATTTCCATTTCTTTTTTATCTCCCAGACATTCATTAAACATCTCTCGTAAAGAAGCACCCCCACCCCTGTATTTTCCAACAAGGCACAAATGTGGCCATTTCTCTTACGTTGACCAGGCCGATTTTGGATCTTAAATCAACCCTGTACCTCACTCACAACACCATGTAGTCATTTCAACATCATAAACTGCATTACTCATTTCATGAAGACACTTAAATAATACAGCCCACTTCAACTATACTTTCCCAAAAACTCATACGAACTACCATAATCACTAATCCCTTTCCCAGCATGTCTTTGACCTCATTTCTCTTTTGCACCTTCACTACTCAGCAACTACTAACAGTGCTGTGCCTACCCAAATACAAAGCAGAAACCCTTTCCGTGTCACACTGAAAGCGATTGCGACTTTTCTATGCTGGTCAGATGCCACCAGCAGCCCAGTGAGCGTCTAAGTGGGAGGACAGAAAGCGTTAGGAAAGGGCAAGAGGGGGGGTGCGTGGTGGGGTGGGGGGTCACGTGACGTATCATTCCCAGTCTCTCGATCTGCCGGCCCTGTAATATACACTAATTCACCACGAACTAATTCACCACGAGCAGGAAGCCTGACAACTACCTTCACTTATATTCACGTGTGCTTCACGAGTATGAGCAAACCCGTGTACCAAGTGTCCTGGCAACATTAAATTTTTTTCTATCTCCCTGAAATTAATAAAACATGTGTCTTATAAAACTCCCCCCCCCCAAGTATTTTCCAACAAGGAATTTCTGCAAACTTGGGCCATTTCTTTTACGTTCCCCGAACCGATTCTGGACCCCAATTCATCCCAGTACCTCAGATAAAAGACCATATAGTTCTTTCAACATGACACACTACACTCATGTATCATTGAAACTTGTATTTGTTGAAATTTACAAATTAAAAACGAATGTAAGAAAAATATGTTCAACCTATTTTTTTCTATTATTTGATACATCCAACTGTCCATAATTACTTTTAAAAATATGAAGGCAGGTGAGGCGTTATTCAGTGATTGCATAAGCTCTTTTGTACTTCTGTAAGGCATTCGCTGACTATAATTAAACTGTTGTCGCATATTACATAAATACAAGCATACTACTGTAGTGAAAGAATGACTGTAACAGTACTGCCTCACAGTTTCTATGAGTCGCAGTGTATTGCCAGAATAATTGGAGAAATGCTTCCATTGTACATCACTGAATGGATAAGTTCATAGATAGTACTTCAAGAAATTCATCTCTGCATACATAGTGCCTCAGTGAATGCTTGAGTGCAAAAGTACTTCCTCGCTCATTGCATAACTGCATAAGTAATCCATCATTGATTTAATTTGTGTGGTAGTAGTGCCTACTTGATTCTATGAGTCCATGGCTACTGCCTAAGTGACTATATCAGTAAAAAGATAATACCTCCCTGTTTACAACACTGCATGGAAGCTGCATGAGTAAAAAGATGACTTCCAGAGTAATGTTGGTGTCATTGTGGGAGTGCATGGGTAGTACCTGAGGGAATCGATGACTGCTTTGATACTGCCTGAGTCATTAATTAAGTGCAAGAATTTGCATAATTGTGTTGTAATGTCTGATTGATTGATGTCTGTATAGCACAGCCTCCATGATTGCATAAAACATTACCCCGTTCATACATTTAACTACCTTGAAACTACTTTTATTCATGAATTGGATGCCTTGGTTTTGCATTTTGCTGTCAGAATGAAGATAAGTAAGTTTTCCTAACAGAGAACCACACTGTTTGTTCCATTCAATATTCTTTAGTTTGTACACAAGTTAAATTAAACGGAAATTGTAACTTTCCGCCCCAAATTTAAACTGTTTTTTTAAACAAACTCCAGTAGCTGCTCTTGTTCCCATGCTCAGTGTGCTTTTCAAAACCAGTTATCTTAATCCAAATAACCGCAAGTGCTATTGCCTACAAGCAGGCATCCTGTACATACCAACTCTTTCACAACGTGTAACATGTTGCACCAATGTCTTCTCTCCTCCCCCACATGCGTTTGGAGATAGTTTGGTCTGGCCTTCCATTTCTACTTTGAAAACAGATTTTATTAGCGAACACTAACTCAAAGCGCTACTGGTTCAACAACAATTGGCTCACACATCAGCTCATGAGACCTTCAAATAGCAGGTGGCTAAACCACCAAGTGACATTGACTCTCTGCTCTATAACAATATCCCACTACATTTTGCACAATTTATACGCCAAATATTTAATCAATCTGAAACCGAAGGCCTACCACATTTTTTTAAACTAGTCGACTCCCGCCTTGTTATCTCTTTTCAGACTATTTTTATATTAAAACCGGATTTAATTAATTCTAATTTTGCAAGCGCATTTGGCGGGTTCCCTTGCTGCTCTTGCTGGTTTGCGCATTGCTCGTTCTTCAGCTCCTACTACGAAATGGCTGCCCATCCTGTGCTTCAACCCCATTCACGTCAATTGCAGCTGTACCGTGAACAGATGCTACAACTTTTTGAATGCTTGCCATTGGCGATCTTTGGCATCAGATATAGGCTGAACTTCCGCTACGTGTATTTCACCTGCGTGCAACCTGTGTTCTACTGTCTCCGGTGCCCCTTTGAATGCGACCTGCATGTCTGCCTCTCTACTACTTCACGCGATCCCCTGGATTATGTACTGTTGCTGCGACTATTGCTGGCTCATGACCAGGACTGTTCAGGAGACACACGGTTGATGGATGCGTTTAATAATGCAATAAGGGGGAGATGGAGTACATGCCCTCATGCGCAGCGCCTCTTGCAGCAGACTATCATCGAATATGATGTAAGTTGCCCTGACATGCTCCTGCTTGCAGAAGATTACAATGACCATGTCTGTTCTTTCGACTTGCTGAATTGGATGGCGACCCTCTTTGCTTGGAGAGGTGCAGATGACCTTTTGGAGCTGATTGCATATCACAGTGCTTCTGAGTTCTTGAACTTCGATGGTTCTCCATAAGTGCGCATGGTAACCCGATTTGACGGCCTCTTATTTCTACACTTCAAGAACACTGGTTTTTTTCCTTTTTCTCATTTCGCTTTTCCTTCCTTTTTGGATTTTCAGATATTGACTTTCTTTACGAATTCTATCATACAGTTTTATTTTTGTTGTGGCACATATACTGCACATTACGCCATGTAAATTAAAATACATTTTTTTAAACGTTTCATGTCTGTGTCATATGTTACAAATACAATACTGACAGTTAATTCCTTTCCCACCATGTCTTTAACCTCATTTGCCTGCTGCATCTTCACTACTCAGCAACTACTAACAATGTTGGGCCTACCCAAATGCAATCCAGAAACCCTTTCCATGTCACAGTTGAAAGTCTCACCATATTACTGAAAGGATGCATGCATCTCTCTTTGCCTTTTCCTAGTGGCATCATATTTAAAACAAACATACAAATAGATCTATACCTGTGTTTTATAGGTATCCCATCTTCCGATGCATAACTCGTGTGAAAATACATGTTGAAGCATAGACATACCTCAGCAAAGTTAAACTGTTAAGACGAATCGTCGAGCAATGTAAATTGGGGCCATATGTAAGTTGCAACTGTGTGCGGCTTTTTTGTATAGCATAGAATTCGATTACGACTTTCTCTGTGATCGTCAGATGCCCCCAGCAGCCCAGTGAGGGTCAACGCAGATAGGCCTCTGTTACCTTCCTTTTACAAACGATGGGAGAGGATCCGTTAGAGAGCGGGAGGAAGGAGGGGGGAGGTGAAGAAACGTCTCATTCGTAGTCTCGATCTGCGGCCCCTGTGATGTAGGTAGCTTCAGCACGAGCAGGAAGCCTGACAATTACCTTAACTTATATTCCCATGTGCTTCACCACTGTGAGCAAACCTGTGCACTAAGTGTGCAGGCAACATTTCATTTTTTTCATCTCCCTGAAGTTAATAAAGCATGTCCCTGTTAAAGCCCCCCCTCAGTATTTTCCCACAAGGTTCAATCTACAGAAGCCCATTTTTTTTACATATCCCGAGCCGACTTTGGAATCCAATTCATCCCTGTACCTTAGTCACAAGACCATGTAGTCCTTGCAACATGACACTTCACTCGTGTAGCATTTAAACTGATTGTGACTTTCTCTGTGCTCTACAGATGCCACCAACAGGCCAGTGAAGGTCTAAGTGCTATTTTACTCGGTAGATGGGCCTATGTTATCTTCCTTTTACAAACGACGGGAGAGGAACCGTTAGAGAGCGGAAGGAAGGATGGGGGGAGGGGTCAAGGGACGTGTCATTCCCAGTCTCTCGATCTGCCGCCCCTGTGATGTACGCAGCTTCAGCACGAGCAGGAAGCCTGACAATTACCTTAACTTATATTCACGTATGCTTCATGAGTGTGCGCAAACCCGTGCACCAAGTGTGCAGGCAACATTTAATTTTTTTCATCTCCCTGAAGTTAATAAAGCATGTCCCTGTTAAAACCCCCCACCCCCAGTATTTTCCCACAAGGTTCAATATGCAGAAGGCCATTCCTTTTACATTTCCCTGGCCGATTTTGGACCCCAAGTCATCCCTTTACCTTGGTCACAAGACCATGTAGTCCTTGCAACATGACACACTGCACTTGTGTAGCATTTAAACCGATTGTGACTTTCTCTGTGCTCTACAGATGCCACCAACAGGCCAGTGAAGGTCTAAGTGCTATTTTTCACTGTAGATGGGCCTCTGTTACTTTCTTTTTAGAAAGAGGAGAGGGAGGAACCGTTGGGGGTGAGAAATGGGTGGGGAGTAAAGGGACGTGTCATTCCCAAACTCTTGATCTGTCGGCCCTCTAATATACGCAGATTCAGCACAGGGAGAGAGCCTGACAATAACCTTCACTTATATTTACATGTACTTCACCAGTGTGAACAAATCCATACACAAAATATGCAGGAAACATTTCCATTTCTTTTTTTATCTCCCAGACATTCTTAAAACATATCTCTTGTAAAGAAATGCCCCCTCCCCCACCCCCCGTATTTTCCGGCAAGGCACAATCTACAAACATCCCTATTTCTCTTAAATTTACCGGGCCGATATTCGATCTTAATTCAACCCTGTACCTTAGTGTCTATGTGAAATGAGGAATGCAGTCCTTTCATCATAAGAGACTGCATTTCTCATTTCACGAAGACACTTAAATATATACGGCACACTTCAACAATACCTTCCCAAAGACTCATACGCAGTACCATAATCACTAAACCCTTTACCAGCATGTCTTTGACCTCATCTGTCTTTTGCATCTTCACTACTCAGCAACTACTAACAGTGTTGACTCTACCCAAATGCAAAGCAGAAACCCTTTCCATATCACAGTTGAAAGTCTCACCATATTACTGAAAGCATGCGTACATCTGGCTGTGCCTTTTCCTAGTAGCACATACTTAAAAGAAACATACAAATAGATATATACCAGTGTTTTATAGGTATCGGATCTTCCGATGCATAACACGTGTAAAAATACATGTAGAAAGGGACGTGTCATTCTTAGTCTCTCGATCTGCCGGCCTTCTAATGTCTGCACATTCTGCACGGCCAGGGAGTGTGACAGTTGCCTTCACTTATATTCAAATATAGCTCACCAGTGTCAAAAGTCTGAGCACAACGTCTGCTCGCAACATTTCCATTTTTTTTTTCCATCTCCCTCAAGTTAATAAAACATGCCTCTTCTAACCCCCCCCCCTTTCCCCAGTATTTTTCAACAAGGCACAATCTGCAAACGTGCAACATTTCCTTTATGTTGCCAGGGTCGATTTTGGAACCCAAATGAATCCTGTACCTCACTTTCAAAACCATACACTCCTTTGAACATGACAAACTACACTTCTTCTTTCTCGAAGACACCTAAATACATGTGGGGTACTTGCACAACAAAGAGGGGTATGGGGCAATAATGGCTGCACTTAACCCTTATGTGGGGTAAAGGGTAAATCAAGTTGACTGGGTGCCAAGGACCTGAGACTCAATACCCTTAAGTCCCCTAGGATACAAGATCCCACCAATCATTAAAACATCAAAATGATCCAGCACTCCTAAACAAATTCAGATTAAAGCAGTTAATAAAAAGTAAGTTCAAAGAATGATTCAGCAGGTCTGGTCTTGTTCCAGTTCTTTATTCAGATTCTTCTTTAAAGAGAAATTGTAGCCTACGCGTTTCGTCCATCAAGGACTTCTTCAGGGCTACAAGCAAATATACATAATATACATTAAATTTACAATATTTACAACATGTAAAACACAACATTTAAAAAAAAGGGATATATAAACAATGTGATTGGACTATATGTACATAAAATACAAATGAATTTACAAAAAAACATCTCAAGTGAGTCTCATAAACAATGTTAATTTGGACTATACAATTATTAGATCGTTTTCTACTCCTAATTCCGAACCACCTGCTGAACACAATAATTATGAAAATTTGCCCAATGATGGGTGATAACCACAACATCTTATAAGTAAAACGAGTTGTGGAAAGCCATAATCGATAAGGAGAAACTAAAAGAAAAAAGTATTTTGTGACTACATTATTCAAACGAATGCCCTTTAAGTTCCTGGCAATTAAATAATTTCTTAAAATGTAGTTATAAATCTTACCGAGACAGTAAGACGTTTGTTCCTCTAGGTTTCATGGAAGGAAGTTTCTTTTATTTGAAAACTCAGTTTATGGATAGAATGAATTAAATCCTGATCAGAGAGGGAAAACATACATGTAATCAGATGGTATGTTTACCATAATTCTATTTGTAATTTTAAGAGATATATTTTACCTCTTTATTTTACACTAATTCTACTTTTGGAACATACCTTAGGTATTTTCCAATGGTGTGTGCATCATCCAATATGATCCATTCAAACATTATCAAGGGCCATTATTATCAACGGTGTGTGTATGATAATCCCATTGCTATCTGTGGGAAAAATTGAAATTGAAAAATCTTCATAAAGTCCCAATGAATATATTCTTCACCCTGTTCTAAAATTGAGGCTATTGTAGTTTTAACCAGGAGCCTAAAGGAATGTACATGGGTGCAGTGCAGATGCTCAAAGAAACGGTGCTTTAATCAGAGGATAAACATATTACAAACGCTTTTCCAAAATGGAAAAACATGTAGCTTATGAAAGAATCGAGCCATCAAAACCTTACTTAAAACTTATCAATGTACACCATGTAGTTGTTTATAAGGCCCCGAACAATATTCTTTGCCCCTATAAAAACAGCGCAGAGCAAAAACTGCCGCCCGCTAAATATGTTGAGTGAAAATCGGGACTCATCAATTGTGCAGTTTTTCAAAGTTAAATTTACTTATATGCAACGCCTATCCTCGGTCCCCCAGTTATAATGTTTAAGACAAAACCTGATGTTTGTCATTTTAAGGTGGTCCCCATTAATAAACTCGTTGTCACTATGCCGAGATTTAAAAATTAATTAAATGGGAAACTGGCTTTGCTGGAGAGAAACTCCCGAATCAAGTCTAACACCCACTTACTTGTAATCCGGCTTTCGAACTGCTCCGTGAACGCGATCGGGTCATGTTTAAATGTCCCGATTCCCGAGTTTAAATAGCCCGGGTGAATGAACACCTGAAATCAATTGGTGTGTGTACATAGCTTGCATTGAAAAACATAGCCGCCATTTTGTAGTGGTCTTGAACTACATATCCTTCAATGCAACCCATATATTTAAAAGCCACCTATAATCTCTTCTTTTTGATATTTGATGGAGGTTAATAGTGATTAAACCCTGTGGCACAATGCTGTAATCACATAGTGATGCGATAATAATTGTTCTTCGAAAGACGATTTTATCCGCCATGGACTTAGTAGATCACTCATAGATGGCGGAAAAACATAGCCGCCATTTTGTAGTGGTCTTGAACTACATATCCTTCAATGCAACCCATATATTTAAAAGCCACCTATAATCTCTTCTTTTTGATATTTGATGGATGTTAATAGTGATTAAACCCTGTGGCACAATGCTGTAATCACATAGTGATGCGATAATAATTATTCTTCGAATGACGATTTTATCCGCCATCCATGAGTGATCCACCAAATCCATGCGTTTCATCTTCTTTCTACATATTTATTTGTCTAACTTCCCATTTCGGCACTATTTGATGAAACTTGAAATTAGTGATTTGAACATAAGGCATGTTAAAAATGGGAGCGTCTGTGTCAATTATAATCGTTCAGACAAGAAGTGAAAATTGCCGCCATCTTGGAATGGTAACAAACCCATTATATTTTATTAAATTTCTCGAAAAGGGAAATAGACAATACTAATGATCTTCGTGTTGTCTATGTCATATCCATACCAAACTGTAAAGCCAGCCTGAGTGATAATCAATATAAATCGAATTTCTCATATTGATTTATTATAATACTTAATTATTGACCAGATTAGAGAGCCCACTGGAATAATATTCGATATTGAAAAGATTCATACTTAGAAATGTCTGTCCCTTCCCCTACATTTTCAATTTAAGCTAAATTTGAAATACGGCATAATCACAGCCAAAGCTGTCGTTTTAAAGTGGTGACTCCTCTATTTTCATTCGGTAATAATAAAACGAGCGATCTTCATATCATCGTTTCATTCATATGATGGAATTGAATCAACATAGTTCATATTTGGATTCATAAGAGATATTCAGATAGAGAGGCAACACGTTTAGTCTAATTGGCAAAGCAAGCCAATGAAAATTGCAATCATAATTCCCAACAAATTCAGTTAAATGCTCTACATAAATATATGTGAGCCTTTTAACAAAGATGGTTCACAAAAAGTGATAAAATTCATTATTAATGTTGAGACCCATGGAAATGGTCCTTAGACGACAAATCCAGCTTGCTTCCGCCTGTCGTAACAGCACTTCCCTATCCCCCCCCCTTTCTGGAGATCTTATATGTTCAATTGCATGAAACCAGATCATTGGTTTATGGGAGTGTGATTCATTTATATGTATGGCCACTGGGTATCTCTCATCTATATTTTTGACAGCTCTCACATGTTCTTGTATTCTTATTTTGAGGCTTCAAGTGCTGCTCCCTACATAAATTTTGTCGCAGAAGCAGCCAATAACATATACTGTATGTGTGGTGTTACAATTAATGAAGGTGTTTATCTCAAACTCCCTTTCTGTATTGTATTTGAACTTGAGTTTTCTGTTTAGTCCAAAACGGCAGACATTGCACATGCCGCATATGTGGAATCCCAAAGGTTTATTGGGTAACCACGAATGTGTACTTCTTCTCTGTTCTTTAACATAGCTAGGGCATAATAGCCTTTTCAAAGTTTTACCCTTCCTGTAAATCACTTTTGGCTTTGATGAAACAGTGCCCACAGGTAATTCCGCTCCTACTAAAAGGTGCCAATTTCTTCTTAAGATATCATAGATATGATTACTATAGGCATTGTATTGCGTTATAAACACTACAGCATCATCATCCTTCTTCTTGGTGGCTTGATTCCCATGTGTTACTAAGGTATGTTTTCTGTCTACCTTCAATATCTTTTTTTCTGCTTGTGAGAGACATTGGTCAGTGTAGCCTCTACTCCTGAAGTTGTTTTTCATCATCTCGAGATTAGATTTAAAGGATTGTTCCTGACTGCAATTCCGTTTTGCGCGGACCATCTCGCCATAAGGTATGGCGTTGATGGTGGTGCGTGGATGTGCACTCTCCGCATGAAGCATGCTATTGCACGCAGTACGCTTTCTGAAAATATCACTATGGATTTTATTATCAGAAACAAACAGTTTTAGATCCAGGAATTCAATGCTTTCCCTAGAATGGTTCAAAGTCAGTTTTACATTAAATCTGTTTTGATTTAGATAACTGTGATATGCAGATAGCTCTTCTTCATTGCCGTTCCAGTTGAGAATCACGTCATCAATATATCTTCCATAGAAGATGATGTTATTGCTCCATTTTTGTGAGCCAGGGCCCCAGGCATCCTCCGCCTCATACAGGCCCATAAATAGGCCTGCGTATGACGGAGCGAACCTGGATCCCATGGCAGTACCTTGTTTTTGTAAGAACCACGTCCCATTATGGAGGAAGACATTCATAGTTAAAATTATACGGGACATTTCAAGGAGCATCAATGTGTGCTCCAGATGTCTTGCGTTCTTTTTATACAGAAAGTGTTTTAGAGCCTCTAGACCTCGGTCAATTTGGATGCAGGTGTATAAACCTTCCACATCCATAGTCACAAACATTAAATCGTTACTGTCCCAATCAAAGTCATCCAGCTTACACAGAACATCTCTACTATCCTTAAGGTAGGACGGCAAGTTCTTAACAAAAGGCTGTAAAAAGCCGTCAACATACTCTGATAGGTGCTCTGTGGGACCACCAATACCTGAAATTATAGGCCGACCTGGCGGGAACACTCCCCCCTTGTGAATTTTGGGAAGAATATATATACAAGGGTGTCTAGAGTTATTCAGCCTGTAGGTATCGATATTCATGGTCTGAAATTAGTCCTGATTCATGCCAGTCTTGTAAATTGGCATTGATAGTTCTTTCGATACCCGTAATGGGGGATTCTTTTAATTGTTCATAACAATTTTTATCACCTAGCTGTCTATCAATCTCTCCCATGTAATCTTTTAAGTCCATAAGGACTATGTTGCCACCTTTATCCGCTTCACGTATAACTAACAGGGGATCTTCTTGTAAAGTTTTTAAAAGCATCTTTTCTTCCTTGGTGAGATTATAACTATGTTTACAGTGTGAATTTGTTCCGTGTTTGTCTTCTAGCTGATAAAGCTGTTGTGTAACCTTATTAAAAATTCATCTATATGAGAATCTAAGGTTCTTAGGGGCCCAAATTTAGATTGGTTTCTCAAGCCGCTATTTATAGTGGTATCTTCACATATATTAAGCAGACCAGCCATTTGTACAATGTCCACATCCAAATCATCTTCATCAAGAGTTGCTAATAAATGTACATTATCAAGTTCTGCAATTGTTAAACTCGACATATTTTCTACATTGCTTAAAACATTGGTCTGCACAGAAGGATGTTCAGAAAAATACTTTTTAATCGCAACTTCCTTACAAATTTATAGAGGTCAATGTGTGCATTCACAAAGTTACAATTTTCAGTTATGCAGAAATTCAATCCTCTCTGTAAAACATACATTTCCTTTTCACTTAGTGTTTTGGAAGACAGATTTATGACACTTAATTCTTTGGACATCAAGAATTCATTGTTAGAATCATTACATGGATTTCCATTTGGGCATTCTGTTTCCTTATCTGGGTCAATTTGCTCTGTTGTCTTGTTTGTACCCCTGTTTTTATGTTTCTTCCCTCCCCGCCTTGTTCTACGTTTGGATTTTTCTTTTGTTCCCCAGTCTGTAGCGCTGGACCTCTCGTAAAAAAAGGGAGGTGGAGGGAGTAACTTCACTATTGCTAGGACCCTCCCCAGGATCACTCTCCACTGAAGAAAGGGACATACTACTAGAGGACACACTGGCTGTTTTTTCAGTTGTACCTCTTTCAACTAGTAATTTCGGGGCAATATCATCATATTTCCTTGAGAAAATAAAAATCCTCCCCTGCTCATAATCAATTTCATCCCTTATAATCTTTTTCTGTTTTTTATCTTTCAAATAAATTTGATAAGCGATGAGTTCTTTCTTCAGAATGTCATAATTTTTTAAGGTAGCCTCTTTCAAGTTCAGTTCAGAAATTTCTTTCTCCAGTTTAACTATCTCTTCTCTGATCTTTTTCACCCTTCTCTCAGAATTGGCTATTAAGATCCTCATCATTCTATATGAGGAATCATAAAGGCCTTCCTCCCACTCTTCCAATAAGTCACTTTCCAAATCCTCATAATTTGGAAAAATCAAAATCCGTAAGCCGCGGGGTATCCTCTTATTTTCAAGATATTTTTTTAAAGTGGCCCCATCCCACCATTTTCCAAGTTCCTGTTTTCTTAATTTTTCCAACCGAAAAAACTTATCTTTTAGGCCCTCACTCTTCGGATTACCAATTTGTGAGTTGTCTGTCATTGGGCCTTTCTTTTTTTTGAACAATTCTCCTAGCATCTCCTCTCTGTTGTATTCAAAGTCCATTGTAATTTAATTAAACCCTTGGGATAGTGCAAGTCCTGCCCAATTAAAGCGATGCACAACAAAGAGGGGTATGGGGCAATAATGGCTGCACTTAACCCTTATGTGGGGTAAAGGGTAAATCAAGTTGACTGGGTGCCAAGGACCTGAGACTCAATACCCTTAAGTCCCCTAGGATACAAGATCCCACCAATCATTAAAACATCAAAATGATCCAGCACTCCTAAACAAATTCAGATTAAAGCAGTTAATAAAAAGTAAGTTCAAAGAATGATTCAGCAGGTCTGGTCTTGTTCCAGTTCTTTATTCAGATTCTTCTTTAAAAGAGAAATTGTAGCTCTACGCGTTTCGTCCATCAAGGACTTCTTCAGGGCTACAAGCAAATATACATAATATACATTAAATTTACAATATTTACAACATGTAAAACACAACATTTAAAAAAAGGGATATATAAACAATGTGATTGGACTATATGTACATAAAATACAAATGAATTTACAAAAAAACATCTCAAGTGAGTCTCATAAACAATGTTAATTTGGACTATACAATTATTAGATCGTTTTCTACTCCTAATTCCGAACCACCTGCTGAACACAATAATTATGAAAATTTGCCCAATGATGGGTGATAACCACAACATCTTATAAGTAGAACGAGTTGTGGAAAGCCATAATCGATAAGGAGAAACTAAAAGAGAAAAAGTATTTTGTGACTACATTATTCAAACGAATGCCCTTTAAGTTCCTGGCAATTAAATAATTTCTTAAAATGTAGTTATAAATCTTACCGAGACAGTAAGACGTTTGTTCCTCTAGGTTTCATGGAAGGAAGTTTCTTTTATTTGAAAACTCAGTTTATGGATAGAATGAATTAAATCCTGATCAGAGAGGGGAAAACATACATGTAATCAGATGGTATGTTTACCATAATTCTATTTGTAATTTTAAGAGATATATTTTACCTCTTTATTTTACACTTATTCTACTTTTGGAACATACCTTAGGTATTTTCCAATGGTGTGTGCATCATCCAATATGATCCATATGACATTCTGAAGAAAGAACTCATCGCTTATCAAATGTATTTGAAAGATAAAAAACAGAAAAAGATTATAAGGGATTAAATTGATTATGAGCAGGGGAGGATTTTTACTTTCTCAAGGAAATATGATGATATTGCCCCGAAATTACTAGTTGAAAGAGGTACAACTGAAAAAACAGCCAGTGTGTCCTCTAGTAGTATGTCCCTTTCTTCAGTGGAGAGTGATCCTGGGGAGGGTCCTAGCAATAGTGAAGTTACTCCCTCCACCTCCC
Organism: Calotriton arnoldi; assembly: GCA_963921515.1. NCBI lineage: Eukaryota > Metazoa > Chordata > Amphibia > Caudata > Salamandridae > Calotriton > Calotriton arnoldi. The sequence goes on from CAWUFW010018252.1 coordinate 88,437, forward strand.
TTTTTTACGAGAGGTCCAGCGCTACAGACTGGGGAACAAAAAGAAAAATCCAAACGTAGAACAAGGCGGGGAGGAAGAAACATAAAAACAGGGGTACAAACAAGACAACAGAGCAAATTGACCCAGATAAGGAAATAGAATGCCCAAATGGAAATCCATGTAATGATTCTAACAATGAATTCTTGATGTCCAAAGAATTAAGTGTCATAAATCTGTCTTCCAAAACACTAAGTGAAAAGGAAATGTATGTTTTACAGAGAGGATTGAATTTCTGCATAACTGAAAATTGTAACTTTGTGAATGCACACATTGACCTCTATAAATTTGTAAGGAAGTTGCGATTAAAAAGTATTTTTCTGAACATCCTTCTGTGCAGACCAATGTTTTAAGCAATGTAGAAAATATGTCGAGTTTAACAATTGCAGAACTTGATAATGTACATTTATTAGCAACTCTTGATGAAGATGATTTGGATGTGGACATTGTACAAATGGCTGGTCTGCTTAATATATGTGAAGATACCACTATAAATAGCGGCTTGAGAAACCAATCTAAATTTGGGCCCCTAAGAACCTTAGATTCTCATATAGATGAATTTTTTAATAAGGTTACACAACAGCTTTATCAGCTAGAAGACAAACACGGAACAAATTCACACTGTAAACATAGTTATAATCTCACCAAGGAAGAAAAGATGCTTTTAAAAACTTTACAAGAAGATCCCCTGTTAGTTATACGTGAAGCGGATAAAGGGGGCAACATAGTCCTTATGGACTTAAAAGATTACATGGGAGAGATTGATAGACAGCTAGGTGATAAAAATTGTTATGAACAATTAAAAGAATCCCCCATTACGGGTATCGAAAGAACTATCAATGCCAATTTACAAGACTGGCATGAATCAGGACTAATTTCAGACCATGAATATCGATACCTACAGGAGAATAACTCTAGACACCCTTGTATATATATACTTCCCAAAATTCACAAGGGGGGAGTGTTCCCGCCAGGTCGGCCTATAATTTCAGGTATTGGTGGTCCCACAGAGCACCTATCAGAGTATGTTGACGGCTTTTACAGCCTTTTGTTAAGAACTTGCCGTCCTACCTTAAGGATAGTAGAGATGTTCTGTGTAAGCTGGATGACTTTGATTGGGACAGTAACGATTTAATGTTTGTGACTATGGATGTGGAAGGTTTATACACCTGCATCCAAATTGACCGAGGTCTAGAGGCTCTAAAACACTTTCTGTATAAAAAGAACGCAAGACATCTGGAGCACACATTGATGCTCCTTGAAATGTCCCGTATAATTTTAACTATGAATGTCTTCCTCCATAATGGGACGTGGTTCTTACAAAAACAAGGTACTGCCATGGGATCCTGGTTCGCTCCGTCATACGCATTCCTATTTATGGGCCTGTATGAGGCGGAGCATGCCTGGGGCCCTGGCTCACAAAAATGGAGCAATAACATCATCTTCTATGGAAGATATATTGATGACGTGATTCTCATCTGGAACGGCAATGAAGAAGAGCTATCTGCATATCACAGTTATCTAAATCAAAATAGATTTAATGTAAAACTGACTTTGAACCATTCTAGGGAAAGCATTGAATTCCTGGATCTAAAACTGTTTGTTTCTGATAATAAAATCCATAGTGATATTTTCAGAAAGCGTACTGCGTGCAATAGCCTGCTTCATGCGGAGAGTGCACATCCACGCACCACCATCAACGCCATACCTTATGGCGAGATGGTCCGCGCAAAACGGAATTGCAGTCAGGAACAATCCTTTAAATCTAATCTCGAGATGATGAAAAACAACTTTAGGAGTAGAGGCTACACTGACCAATGTCTCTCACAAGCAGAAAAAAAGATATTGAAGGTAGACAGAAAACATACCTTAGTAACACATGGGAATCAAGCCACCAAGAAGAAGGATGATGATGCTGTAGTGTTTATAACGCAATACAATGCCTATAGTAATCATATCTATGATATCTTAAGAAGAAATTGGCACCTTTTAGTAGGAGCGGAATTACCTGTGGGCACTGTTTCATCAAAGCCAAAAGTGATTTACAGGAAGGGTAAAACTTTGAAAAGGCTATTATGCCCTAGCTATGTTAAAGAACAGAGAAGAAGTACACATTCGTGGTTACCCAATAAACCTTTGGGATTCCACATATGCGGCATGTGCAATGTCTGCCGTTTTGGACTAAACAGAAAACTCAAGTTCAAATACAATACAGAAAGGAGTTTGAGATAAACACCTTCATTAATTGTAACACCACACATACAGTATATGTTATTGGCTGCTTCTGCGACAAAATTTATGTAGGGAGCAGCACTCGAAGCCTCAAAATAAGAATACAAGAACATGTGAGAGCTGTCAAAAATATAGATGAGAGATACCCAGTGGCCATACTTATAAATGAATCACACCCCCATAAACCAATGATCTGGTTTCATGCAATTGAACATATAAGATCTCCAGAAAGGGGGAGATAGGGAAGTGCTGTTACGACAGGCGGAAGCAAGCTGGATTTGTCGTCTAAGGACCATTTCCATGGGTCTCAACATTAATAATGAATTTTATCACTTTTTGTGAACCATCTTTGTTAAAAGGCTCACATATATTTATGTAGAGCATTTAACTGAATTTGTTGGGAATTATGATTGCAATTTTCATTGGCTTGCTTTGCCAATTAGACTAAACGTGTTGCCTCTCTATCTGAATATCTCTTATGAATCCAAATATGAACTATGTTGATTCAATTCCATCATATGAATGAAACGATGATATGAAGATCGCTCGTTTTATTATTACCGAATGAAAATAGAGGAGTCACCACTTTAAAACGACAGCTTTGGCTGTGATTATGCCGTATTTCAAATTTAGCTTAAATTGAAAATGTAGGGGAAGGGACAGACATTTCTAAGTATGAATCTTTTCAATATCGAATATTATTCCAGTGGGCTCTCTAATCTGGTCAATAATTAAGTATTATAATAAATCAATATGAGAAATTCGATTTATATTGATTATCACTCAGGCTGGCTTTACAGTTTGGTATGGATATAACATAGACAACACGAAGATCATTAGTATTGTCTATTTCCCTTTTTCGAGAAATTTAATAAAATATAATGGGTTTGTTACCATTCCAAGATGGCGGCAATTTTCACTTCTTGTCTGAACGATTATAATTGACACAGACGCTCCCATTTTTAACATGCCTTATGTTCAAATCACTAATTTCAAGTTTCATCAAATAGTGCCGAAATGGGAAGTTAGACAAATAAATATGTAGAAAGAAGATGAAACGCATGGATTTGGTGGATCACTCATGGATGGCGGATAAAATCGTCTTTCGAAGAATAATTATTATCGCATCACTATGTGATTACAGCATTGTGCCACAGGGTTTAATCACTATTAACATCCATCAAATATCAAAAAGAAGAGATTATAGGTGGCTTTTAAATATATTGGTTGCATTGAAGGATATGTAGTTCAAGACCACTACAAAATGGCGGCTATGTTTTTCCGCCATCTATGAGTGATCTACTAAGTCCATGGCGGATAAAATCGTCTTTCGAAGAACAATTATTATCGCATCACTATGTGATTACAGCATTGTGCCACAGGGTTTAATCACTATTAACCTCCATCAAATATCAAAAGAAGAGATTATAGGTGGCTTTTAAATATATGGGTTGCATTGAAGGATATGTAGTTCAAGACCACTACAAAATGGCGGCTATGTTTTTCAATGCAAGCTATGTACACACACCAATTGATTTCAGGTGTTCATTCACCCGGGCTATTTAAACTCGGGAATCGGGACATTTAAACATGACCCGATCGAGTTCACGGAGCAGTTCGAAAGCCGGATTACAAGTAAGTGGGTGTTAGACTTGATTCGGGAGTTTCTCTCCAGCAAAGCCAGTTTCCCATTTAATTAATTTTTAAATCTCGGCATAGTGACAACGAGTTTATTAATGGGGACCACCTTAAAATGACAAACATCAGGTTTTGTCTTAAACATTATAACTGGGGGACCGAGGATAGGCGTTGCATATAAGTAAATTTAACTTTGAAAAACTGCACAATTGATGAGTCCCGATTTTCACTCAACATATTTAGCGGGCGGCAGTTTTTGCTCTGCGCTGTTTTTATAGGGGCAAAGAATATTGTTCGGGGCCTTATAAACAACTACATGGTGTACATTGATAAGTTTTAAGTAAGGTTTTGATGGCTCGATTCTTTCATAAGCTACATGTTTTTCCATTTTGGAAAAGCGTTTGTAATATGTTTATCCTCTGATTAAAGCACCGTTTCTTTGAGCATCTGCACTGCACACATGTACATTCCTTTAGGCTCCTGGTTAAAACTACAATAGCCTCAATTCTAGAACAGGGTGAAGAATATATTCATTGGGACTTTATGAAGATTTTTCAATTTCAATTTTTCCCACAGATAGCAATGGGATTATCATACACACACCGTTGATAATAATGGCCCTTGATAATGTTTGAATGGATCATATTGGATGATGCACACACCATTGGAAAATACCTAAGGTATGTTCCAAAAGTAGGATTAGTGTAAAATAAAGAGGTAAAATATATCTCTTAAAATTACAAATAGAATTATGGTAAACATACCATCTGATTACATGTATGTTTTCCCTCTCTGATCAGGATTTAATTCATTCTATCCATAAACTGAGTTTTCAAATAAAAGAAACTTCCTTCCATGAAACCTAGAGGAACAAACGTCTTACTGTCTCGGTAAGATTTATAACTACATTTTAAGAAATTATTTAATTGCCAGGAACTTAAAGGGCATTCGTTTGAATAATGTAGTCACAAAATACTTTTTTCTTTTAGTTTCTCCTTATCGATTATGGCTTTCCACAACTCGTTTTACTTATAAGATGTTGTGGTTATCACCCATCATTGGGCACATTTTCATAATTATTGTGTTCAGCAGGTGGTTCGGAATTAGGAGTAGAAAACGATCTAATAATTGTATAGTCCAAATTAACATTGTTTATGAGACTCACTTGAGATGTTTTTTTGTAAATTCATTTGTATTTTATGTACATATAGTCCAATCACATTGTTTATATATCCCTTTTTTTAAATGTTGTGTTTTACATGTTGTAAATATTGTAAATTTAATGTATATTATGTATATTTGCTTGTAGCCCTGAAGAAGTCCTTGATGGACGAAACGCGTAGGCTACAATTTCTCTTTTAAAGAAGAATCTGAATAAAGAACTGGAACAAGACCAGACCTGCTGAATCATTCTTTGAACTTACTTTTTATTAACTGCTTTAATCTGAATTTGTTTAGGAGTGCTGGATCATTTTGATGTTTTACATGTGGGGTACTTGTTCAGCAACTACTCACACTCTATGCACATTTTGTAACAAATATGAAACAGCACACTTCGGTAACACTATGTTATTTAAAAAAACAATATTTTCAAACTTAAAAATATCGCCTCAAAGACTTAACCACTACTACACAATATATAACACACCTTATTAATTTGTAACTCACCTCTGTAGTTGGTATGCAGATTTCAAATTTCACAAGCGCATGCAATATTTTCTTTCTCACACAATAAATGTAATTCAGGACTCTCATCAGGAAAAGAACCAGTAATGGCAAAATTTCCCTCTCTTTCCGCACAGAAATAGATGTAAATAGCAAATCAAAATCCTTCCTTCATTATTTCAAATTGCAAAACACATTTCTATTGGTTACTCATATTAACCCTCTCTAACTCTCTTCTAAAACGCCCCAAACTGGTTCTCTAATTTTGTGGTTTGGACACTCCCCCACACTGCCACATCGCCATACAGCCCCGAACCCTTACGACAATTCAGAAGCCTATTTCTAATAATACTACTACAAATTGTGAACAACACACTTCTTCTAAATATACTACTCATTTTGAAAAAATAACTTTAATAGCTTATCAGTTGTTATTAATTTTGCATTTCATATTTTAATACCACAGTTATTTCTACTCCTCCCCAATCACCTTATTGAAAGTTTCCATACCAACAGTTTCTGCAACATTCAACGGAAGGTGCAGGTCACAAGTTCACCATATTTCATCCCAACAATTTCTGCAACATTCACCGGCAGGTGCAGGTCACAAGTTCACCATACTTCATCCCAACAGTTTCTGCAACATTGAACGGCAGGTGCTGGTCACAAGTTCACCATTTATTTAAGTTCAGAACAGTACCTTCCAAATGCAAGTAGCTGGTGTGGTTGACTTCTGCAAGTCTGATCGTATCCTATGTAGTGTACGTTTCAAATTTTTTTTATTAAACAATCAGAAACATACTTTTTCACGAAACTAACATGCACCCTAGTTTTCACGGCACAATGTTCTTCATCAGCCAATCAGTTATCGTTTTCTCAAAAAAAAAGCTTCTTCACCACCTTTCAACATATCTCTCATTCTACCAACGGACTACATGAGCTACAGACATCTTTTGATTCCTTCTAGCCATACCTTCAAAATGCAGGTATGGATCGTAGGACACAGCTATGTTTTCTGGTGCAAAAGGTATGCTGAACACAGACGTATTCACAAAGCCTAGGTTTACAAAATGTGGACATTAAATGGTTTGCACAGAGAGGATTAAAGTGGCACCAATTGTTGCCTTTGGTTAAAACCTCTTTGCATCTCCAACACCCTGACCTCATGATTGTGCACTGTGGTGGCAATGACCTAGGCACATTGACTGGGGTAGGTCTGGAAATGCTCATGAAGGATACCTTTGCACAATTGATGTTGCTTTTGCCTCAAACTGCCTTTGTATACTCCAATATATGCCAAAGACAGAAGTGGAAATGGTCAAATCAATTCTGTCCTCAGATTGAGAAAGCTAGAAAGAATGTCAATAAAGCTGTGTCTGCATACCTCAGAGATCATCGAATGGGGTCCATCTACAACAACAATCTACGTTTTCATATGGATGACATATACAGAAGTGATGGAGTTCATTTCATAGATCAAGGAAACAGAGTTTTTCTCAACAACCTGAAGCTGTGCATCCGCACTTACATGTAGCTCCAACAAACTCATAATGAAAACAAGGGCTCTTTTTAGAGCTACCCTATAACTCAAAACTCAGCCGGGTCATTTTAGGCCCAGGGAACCGCATCCCCCGGAGCCTGGCCCCAATGTTTGGGAACCGCGCAAGGAGCCCCAATCCCCCGCACTCCCTGCCACCTTCCCGCCTCCTGCAGCAGGCGGCATTCCTTTTGAACAAAGCCAGCTGCTCCATGCAAGCTCCCTTTGCCCAAAAGTAAATCTGCTACGCTTCATAAAAGCGAGAGCAAATTTCCTCCTCTCGCTTCCATGAAGCAAAGCAGAAGTTTGCTATGACAGAGCGGGAACTCTGCATAGATCCCGCCCTGCCATAGCAAACTACAATGTGCCAGGGGTAGCCACCACGGGTCATTGTTGAAACCGGCCCTGGGAGATAACGATACCCAGGGCCATGGAAAGCTCCTCAAGGGAAATTGGACGATACGCCTACATCCAATTTAAAGGTCCACGAACATCGTACTCCCCGGGGCCGGCAGTCCGCAGCCGACCCCCGCATTTTAATTCATGATTGCCCAGGGAAGTAGTGCCCCCCCGGGACAGTGTGGGGAAATCTTCACCCCTCCACACTTAAATTTTACGTATACCTCCAAATTCGTGCTGCTCTTCGGAGTGGAGGGGGAGGGAAGACACGTACTCCCCCCATATCATTATATTTCCTCCGAGGAAGTGGCAGTCTCCGTCACAGAAGTAAACCCGGCATCATAACTAAACATAGCTTTCAGGAACTGGCCCACCCGGGGGCTTAATTAAACGAAGCGGGCGACACCACGGTTCATTTTTCTTTTTCCCACCGTGATTTTCAGGCCCTACGTGAATCGCGCCGAAAACATATAAAACATGTTTTGTTTTACAATTACAGCATGAATGGCAGTGGCAAAAAAAACACACTCGTCAGCACCTCCGTACTGTTTACCAAAAGTCTAATGTGAGAATCCGTAGATGGGCGTGCTCAATGTACGACACTGTGCCACTCACCCAGTGTTGCTTTGTGTGGAAAAAAACCTTTCCCCATACACGTAATAACAATTTATTGATTACAGAGCACAACCGCTATTCAGTTTCACAACTGACCTTGTTGTCAGTTATTTTAATAAACATAAACACCGTTCAGTGTATACAATAAGAACAGTAATCATCCATGTACAAAAGAACCAGAAAGCATGTATATTCTTGATTGTGTTGACACAGAGTGAATGTTGATGCAGACAGCCGACACGTGTTTCGTCGTGTAGACAAATTTTTCAAGGCTGTTCACTAAAAGAATGTATAATACAACACTCAATATTATGCTAAAGATATTCCAATGCATAATGCAGTATCTCCACATTGTATATCCAGAAAGAGAACCCGTGAAATTTTGCAAAGCCAGCTATAATACATATATGAGAACAAAAACTCCAAGATGTGTTGACAAGAATGTGAAATACAAATAATATCCATACCACCAAATCCAAATACAGATCTTTTCAAGAAAAACACCCGTAATAGTGAGATTTGTGAATAAGACAAGAAAGAACAGGTGAAAAAGAATCCATGTGCGTCATAGTTTATAGAAAAAGTTAAAAAAGAATGTTAAGATCATAAAGTAAAAAGAGAAGATGGGCTCCAAGAGGGTCGATAAAGATATTCTAATTTGATTTTGGGTAAATATATACCTCATATAGCAGTTGAACGAATCAGAGTGTAAGTCCTCGTAATCCCTCAATATTACGGGATATATCACGACAGTAGCGATGAGCCAGATACTTAGATTTTTATCTGCAAGTTGAGGCTGCCAGTATAAAGAAATAAATTATATTAAAGAGCATGGGAGATCCATATCCCAAGAAAGATTCAAAACTACTATCCCTTAAAGTGCTTTACCATCGGCCCATATATTAAATTCATTAAAACCATGATAAGCTAAATCTATTGAATTTGTATTCAAAGGTTCGTGAAAAAGGGAGAGATGATATATCAAATATATTTCAAGTGAATCGTTACTACCCATATAAACTGGGTGTATAAAAAAATGAAGCTTCAAAGCTTCTTATCTTGCATACCTTGAAACTCTTTCCAGAGTTGAGAGTTAAACATGTAGTCGACGTGTTAAAAGGTTGAAATAAAATTCAGTCTGTCCAATTTTCAAGTATATGTGCTAGAATAGAGAAAACATATCAAAATGGCAAATAGTGCAAATGTACTTATTAAAAATGGCCATAACCAAGAAATGAAAATTTCTGGATGTGGGACATGTTAACATAACTACGCATTCTTTACAGTATTCGGGGAAAGGAACATATTCTAGCACTACTCTCCTGTTATTTAATGGAAAGTAGTGAGGGCAGTTATATGGCCCTTCAAAGTTGCCATATCGTCATGGAGCCTACCTTGTAGTGCGTAGAGAGTCACAAAGACAGAAGCGCCCGTGTTGTAGTCGAACGAGCTCCAAGCTTCATTAGTAAGAATAATGGTACAGCATCAGAGTTCTTGCTGCACAGAGCCGGTGAGAGTTTAACTGTTCATGGGCTATAATCTTGCCTTCGTTTGAAACTAAAACTAGCCTATTTTCTTATAGAATTGGCAAAGTATATAATATGTTAGTATGCCCATACTATCTTTCTGGGCTGTCTGTTAACTTAATCTTGGGGCAATGCCTTTCTACTTTCACTTTATTGAAACCTCTTTAAAAATTACGGGGGTTTTGTAGACATATACATATCAAGTAGGATCGAACGTAATATGTTCTTAAATTCTCTCAGGCTCTGTACAGCAAGAACTCTGATGCTGTACCATTATTCTTACTAATGAAGCTTGGAGCTTGTTCGACTACAACACGAGCGCTTCTGTCTTTGTGACTCTCTACGCACTACGAGGTAGGCTCCGTGACGATATGGCAACTTTGAAGGGCCCTATAACTGCCCTCACTACTTTCCATTAAATAACAGGAGAGTAGTGCTAGAATATGCTAATTTCCCCGAATACTCTAAAGAATGCGTAGTTATGTTAACATGTCCCACATCCAGAAATTTTCATTTCTTGGTTATGGCCATTTTTAACAAGTACATTTGCACTATTTGCCATTTTGATATGTTTTCTCTATTCTAGCACACATACTTGAAAATTGGACAGACTGAATATTATTTCAACCTTTTTACGCGTCGACTACATGTTTAACTCTCAACTCTGGAAAGAGTTTCAAGGTATGCAAGATAAGAAGCTCTGAAGCTTCATTTTTTTATACACCCGGTTTATATGGGTAGTAACAATTCACTTGAAATATATTTGAGATATCATCTCTCCCTTTTTTTCATGAACCTTTGAATACAAATTCAATATTTTTAGCTTATCATGGTTTTAATGAATTTAATATATGGGCCGATGGTAAAGCACTTTCAGGGATAGTAGTTTTGAATCTTTCTTGGGATATGGATCTCCATGTTCTTTAATATAATTTATTTCTTTATACTGGCAGTCTCAACTTGCAGATAAAAAATCTAAGTATCTGGCTCATCGCTACTGCCGTGATATATCCCGTAATATTGAGGGATTACGAGGATTTACACTCTGATTCGTTCAACTGCTATACGAGGTATATATTTACCCAAAATCAAATTAGAATATCTTTATCGACCCTCTTGGAGCACACCTTCTCTTTTTACTTTATGATCTTAACATTCTTTTTTAACTTTTTCTATAAACTATGACGCACATGGATTCTTTTTCACCTGTTCTTTCTTGTCTTAATCACAAATCTCACTATTACGGGTGTTTTTCTTGAAAAGATCTGTATTTGGATTTGGTGGTATGGATATTATTTGTATTTCACATTCTTGTCAACACATCTTGGAGTTTTTGTTCTCATATATGTATTATAGCTGGCTTTGCAAAATTTCACGGGTTCTCTTTCTGGATATACAATGTGGAGATACTGCATTATGCATTGGAATATCTTTAGCATAATATTGAGTGTTGTATTATACATTCTTTTATTGAACAGCCTTGAAAAAGTCATCTACACGACGAAACACGTGTTGGATGTCTGCATCAACATTCACTCTGTGTCAACACAATCAAGAATATACATGCTTTCTGGTTCTTTTGTACATGGATGATTACCGTTCTTATTGTATACACTGAACGGTGTTTATGTTTATTAAACTAACTGACAACAAGGTCAGTTGTGAAACTTAATAGCGGTTGTGCTCTGTAATCAATAAAATGTTTTGTTTTACCTTCGGACTCCCTGTGGCACCCCCTGAGCACCCTAGGGAGGTCACACTGTTCCTACCATGCCCTCTTCTACTTTTTCCCCCTTTTTCCCCCTACTCGTTTCAACCAAGTCACAAGATGGCTGCCAATGCTTCCTAGTTTGAAGTGTTGGCAGCCATTCAGAGGCAAGCTCGTGCTCGGAACGGCTCAGCCAATCAGATCTCACAATTCTCAAATATCGATATCTGTAAATCTTTAAATATCTCAAAAACTACTGAACAGATTTACACCATTTAAAGAAAAGCGTGCTTTCTGGACCAAGAGCTATCTCTCTGCCAAATTTCGTGTAATTCCGTTCAGCAGTTCAGGCTGTAGCTGTGTCTAAAGTTTCCTATGGAAATTAACAAGGAGAAAACACGTTTTCGGATCCCCCTTTTTTCTCGGCCCCCGCTTTGACGAATCACCCCGAAACTTTCAAGACAGAAGCTGATCTGAGTGAACAATTAGGTTTGAAAAGTTCGCAGAGATTTGTCAAATGACGCCAAAGATATTGGCAAATCAAAAAACGCTTTTCCTATGGAAACTAGGTCCTAACTATAACTACCTACTGGCGACCACCAGTAGGTAAGATGTTCGCGGACCTTTAAATTGGATGGAGGCATATCGTCCAATTTCCCTTGAGAAGCTTTCCATGGCCCTGGGTATCGTTATCTCCCAGGGCCGGTTTAAACAATAGCCCGTGGTAGCTACCCCTGTGACATTGTAGTTTGCTATGGCAGGGCGGGATCTATGCAGAGTTCCCGCTCTGTCATAGCAAACTTCTGCTTTGCTTCATGGAAGCGAGAGGAGGAAATTTGCTCTCGCTTTTATGAAGCGAAGCAGATTTGCTTTTGGGCAAAGGGAGCTTGCATGGAGCAGCTGGCTTTGTTCAAAAGGAATGCCGTCTGCTGCAGGAGGCGGGAAGGTGGCAGGGAGTGCGGGGGATTGGGGCTCCTTGCGCGGTTCCCAAACATTGTAGCCAGGCTCCGGGGGATGCAGTTCCCTGGGCCTAAAATGACCCAGCTGTGTTTTGAGTTATAGGGTGGCTCTAAAAAGAGCCCTTGTTTTCATTATGAGTTTGTTGGAGCTACATGTAAGTGCGGATGCACAGCTTCAGGTTGTTGAGAAAAACTCTGTTTCCTTGCTCTGTGAAATGAACTCCATCACTTCTGTATATGTCATCCATATGAAAACGTAGATTGTTGTTGTAGATGGACCCCATTCGATGATCTCTGAGGTATGCAGACACAGCTTTATTGACATTCTTCCTAGCTTTCTCAATCTGAGGACTGAATTGATTTGACCATTTCCACTTCTGTCTTTGGCATATATTGGAGTATACAAAGACAGTTTGAGGCAAAAGCAACATCAATTGTGCAAAGGTATCCTTCATGAGCATTTCCAGACCTACCCCAGTCAATATGCCTAGGTCATTGCCACCACAGTGCACAATCATGAGGTCAGGGTGTTGGAGATGCAAAGAGGTTTTAACCAAAGGCAACAATTGGTGCCACTTTAATCCTCTCTGTGCAAACCATTTAATGTCCACATTTTGTAAACCTAGGTCTTTGTGAATACGTCTGTGTTCAGCATACCTTTTGCACCAGAAAACATAGCTGTGTCCTACGATCCATACTAGCATTTTGAAGGTATGGCTGGAAGGAATAAAAAGATGTCTGTAGCTCATGTAGTCTGTTGGTTGAATGAGAGATATGTTGAAAGGTGGAGAAGAAGCTTTTTTTTGAGAAAACGATAACTGATTGGCTGATGAAGAACATTGTGCAGTGAAAACTAGGGTGCATGTTAGTTTCATGAAAAAGTATGTTTCTGATTGGTTAATAAAAAATGTATGAAATGTACACTACATAGGATACAATCAGACGTGCAGAAGTCAAACACAACTGGTACTTGCATTTGGAAGGTACTGTTCTGAACTTAAAAAAATTGTGAACTTGTGACCTGCACCTGCCGTTCAATGTTGCAGAAACTGTTGGGATGAAATATGGTGAACTTGTGACCTGCACCTGCCGTTGAATGTTGCAGAAACTGTTGGTATGGAAACTAGCAATAAGGTGATTGGGGAGAAGTAGAAATAACTGTGGTATTAAAATATGAAATGCACAATTAATTTAAACTGATACGCTATTAAAGTTAGTTTTTCAAAATGAGTAGTATGTTTAGAAGAAGTGTGTTGTTCAAAATTTGCAGTAGTATTATTAGAAATATGCTTCTGAATTGTCGTAAGGGTTCGGGGCTGTATGGCGATACGGCAGTGTGGGGGAGTGTCCAAACCACAAAATAAGAGAACTAGTTTGTGGCGTTTTAGAAGAGAGTTAGAGAGGGTTAATATGAGTAACCAATAGAAATGTGTTTTGCAATTTGAAATAATGAAGGAAGGATTTTGATTTGCTATTTACATCTATTTCTGTGCGGAAAGAGAGGGAAATTTTGCCATTACTGGTTCTATTCTTGATGAGAGTCTTGAATCACATTTATTGTGTGAGAAATAAAATATTGCATGTGTTTGTGAAATTTGAAATCTGCATACCAACTACAGATGCGAGTTACAAATTAATAAGGTGTGTTATATATTGTGCAGTAGTGGTTATGTCTTTGAGGCGATATTTTTAAGTTTGAAAATATTAATTTTTTTTAAATAACATAGTGTTACCGAAGTGTGCTGTTTCACATTTGTTACAAAATGTGCATAGAGTGTGAGTAGTTGATGAACAAGTACCCCATATGTATTTAGGTGTCTTCGAGAAAGAAGAAGTGCAGTTTGTCATGTTCAAAGGAGTGTATGGTTTTGAAAGTGAGGTACAGGGTTAATTTGGGTTCCAAAATCGACCCGGGCACCATAAAGGAAATGTCGCACGTTTGCAGATTGTGCCTTGTCGAAAAATACTGGGGAAAGGGGGGGGTTTAGAAGAGGCATGTCTTATTAACTTGAGGGAGATGAAAAAAAAATGGAAATATTGCGAGCAGACGTTGTGCACGGACTTTTGACACTGGTGAGCTATATTTGAATATAAGTGAAGGCAACTGTCACACTCTCTGGCCGTGCAGAATGTGCAGACATTAGAAGGCCAGCAGATCGAGAGACTAAGAATGACACGTCCCTTTCTACATGTATTTTTACACGTGTTATGCATCGGAAGATCCGATACCTATAAAACACTGGTATATATCTATTTGTATGTTTCTTTTATGTATGTGCTTCTAGGAAAAGGCACAGCCAGATGTACGCATGCTTTCAGTAATATGGTGAGACTTTCAACTTTGATAATGAAAGGGTTTCTGCTTTGCATTTGGGTAGAGTCAACACTGTTAGTAGTTGCTGAGTAGTGAAGATGCAAAAGACAGATGAGGTCAAAGACATGCTGGTAAAGGGATTAGTGATTATGGTACTTCGTATGAGTATTTGGGAAGGTATTGTTGAAGTGCGCCGTATATATTTAAGTGTCTTCGTGAAATGAGGAATGCAGTCTCTTATGTTGAAAGGACTGTATGGTGTTGTGACTAAGGTACAGGGTTGAATTAAGATCGAAAATTGGCCCGGTAAATGTAAGAGAAATAGGGATGTTTGTAGATTGTGCCTTGTCGGAAAATACAGGGGGGGGGCGTTTCCTTACAAGAGATATGTTTTATAAATGTCTGGGAGATAAAAAAAGAAATGGAAATGTTTCCTGCATATTTTGTGTACGGATTTGTTCACACTGGAAAAGTACATGTGAATATAAGTGAAGGAAATTGTCAGGCTCTCTCCCTGTGCTGAATCTCCTTATATTAGAGGGCCGGCAGATCAAGAGTTTGGGAATGACACGTCCCTTTACTCCCCCCCCATTTCTCACCCCCAACGGTTCCTCCCTCTCCTCTTTCTAAAAAGAAACTAACAGAGGCCCATCTACCGTGAAAAATAGCACTTAGACCTTCACTGCCTGTTGGTGGCATCTGTAGAGCACAGAGAAAGTCACAATCAGTTTAAATGCTACACGAGTGCAGTGTGTCATGTTGCAAGGACTACATGGTCTTGTGACTAAGGTACAGGGATGAATTGGGGTCCAAAATCGACCAGGGAAATGTAAAAGGAATGGCCTTCTGCAGATTGAACCTTGTGGGAAAATACTGGGGGGGGGCTTTAACAGGGACATGCTTTATTAACTTCAGGGAGATGAAAAAAATGAATTGTTGCCTGCACACTTGGTGCACAGGTTTGCGCACACTCGTGAAGCATACGTGAATATAAGTTAAGGTAATTGTCAGGCTTCCTGCTCGTGCTGAAGCTGTGTACATCACAGGGGTGGCAGATCGAGAGACTGGGAATGACACGTCCCTTGACCCCCCCTTCCTCCCGTTGTTTGTAAAAGGAAGGT
Organism: Calotriton arnoldi; assembly: GCA_963921515.1. Lineage (NCBI taxonomy): Eukaryota > Metazoa > Chordata > Amphibia > Caudata > Salamandridae > Calotriton > Calotriton arnoldi. Next base: position 104,187 of record CAWUFW010018252.1, read on the forward strand.
AACAGAGGCCCATCTACCAGCGATAGCAGCCGCAAAAAACATCGCCACAGATGACCCCCGCAACTATCGCTAATGAGATGCAGAGTAGGCGTTCCTGTGCAAAAAGCTGCATCAACACCACACCGCAGCATTCACAACGACCAGCCAGATCGGCGATAAGTCCACAAAACATGCGATATGGCGCATTAGCAGCAGGAAACTAACACCTGCTCTGACCTGGTGTAAAGTCGGACGGCAGCCGGCACCAGAAAATGGAGCCCAGCCCACAGCCACACCTGAAGGACAACAGATGCCATGGAGCTACTCATCATGCAGCTCGGAGCCCCAAAAGGGCCACAACACCCACCGGCACGACCACCCGGACCGCCACCACCCCCCGGACCTCCCCCCGCACCACCCCCCGGACCACCACAGAGGTAGCGCAGACACAGACCGCGGACCTTCAGAAAATGCACCAGCCTCACAGACATGACACCAGAGTATTTCATTGCCCACTACAGGCTCAAAAGGACAACCATCCTCCGCATCCTGAACATCATTGCCCACAGGCTGACTGTACCAACACAGCGGACAACCAACATCCCTCCGCAGACAGAGCTGCTGGCTGTGCTGCACCTGTTGGCCTCTGGGACATTCCAACCAACAACCGCCAGAGTTGGCGGAGTCTCACAGCCAGCCCTATCAAAGTTCCTCACACCTGTCTTGGATACCATCATCAGCTTGGTACCCGAGTACCTATACTACCCCCACACTGCGCAGGAACAGCTGGAGACCAAGCAAGGATTCTACACCATAGCTGAATTCCCGCACGTGTTGGGGGCAATAGACTGCACACATGTCCTACTTGTGCCCCCTGCCGACACTGCACACAATTACCCCAACAGAAAGGACACGCATTCCATCAATGTGCAGGCAATAGTGGACCACCTGGGACTCTTCACCAATGTCGTCGCTAACTACCCAGGCAGTGTGCATGATTCATACATCTTCCGACAGTCCATCATCAACCGGCGCTTCCAGGATGGCACCTACGGAAATGCAGTGCTCGTTGGTAAGTACCAAATGAACACACCACACACCTCAACTCCACAATCATACAACTCACAACTCTGGGAATGCACACGTCACAACCCACATACAACATGCCAAACAACATGCCCACCCACCAGACACGACAGCACAACTCACCGTGGGAACCTGGCCTAGCCATGTACATGAGCCATCAACTGCATGGCACCTCAGCTACACATTAGCAGAATGTGGGAAGAGGAGGAAACCAGGCATGTGTGAAGGAGGCGATGTGACTGATGAATGGGACTGCACACAATGCCAAGTGTGGCGAGGATGTGTTGGACAGACTGCAGTATGCAAACCACACACATATCCATGTCCACATACATCGCTGGTGTGTGGTGTAGTGGACAGTGGATGCAACCATGTCACCCCAGCCAGTGGGGGAGATCAAGGAAATGTAGCTTGTTACGTCCCCCCCTGTAAGCGTGAGAGGAGTGGGCTGGCCTGGCATACGCCAGGTCAGCGTATGGGTGTGAATAAAAAGCACGTAAACCTGGGCATGGTCCTCTTCCGGAATGCCCAACGTCCCTGCCAGGGCGGCGCCACTCACCCCACCATGAGGCCTACGCCGTGAGCGGTGTTGCCATGGATCCTGTGCGCCTGCTGCACCATGGACTGCTGGTCCCCGAAGCCGTCATGGCCACCCCTGTGCATCCAGGCATCACTGCTCACCTGCCAACACCGGCGTGTGTCAAAGAGGGTCCACCACGTGCCGGTGAAAGCTCCAAGCCCAAGGACCCCGACCTTAGCAGACTCCTCGGACCATCACGGCCTCTGCGTCACAGGCCCGCGGACCTCCTTTCTCGTTGTTGTACTCCACCGGCATGCACAGGGGACAAGTAGGTCACACATTTTGAACTGAGTCTTGATTACACCATGGCAGAGTACATGATTGAAGACTGAGTTCATGTCACTATACTCCCTCCGATGTGGTGCCACCAAGTCTGTGCATAGGACTCCCACCAAACGTGTCTGTGGGCCCTTGCTGACTCCGAGCTTGTGCCTGCACTGCGGTCCTGCAGGCCTCACACCAATCAAATGCAGTCCGTCACAGGCAGGATACGGCCTCCTCGCTGGCTGCACACCCGCTCAGCTCTGGTGCCACTACCTATGTCAGCCACAAAAGTAATACAAATGCCATTCCAACGTCGTGTGTGAGAGATCCAGGAGGAGATGGCTGGACAGCGGTTGGCCCGCACTGACCGCTGCCTCCGGCCGACACTGCGGCCAACTAGGTCGCACTCTTGTAACTGAGTCATGATTTCTTCATGGCAGTGTTCATGTCACAGTACGCAAGGAGAGGAGTAAGAGGAAGATGCGCTTCAGTCCGGAGGAGAAAAGGCTCACCTTTACAGAGGTGATGGGACACTACCAACAACTGCACTGGTGCCACTGACTCTGTTCCACGTGGCTGTGGGTCCCTTCTGACCGCTGCCTCCGGCACACACTGCGGTGGAGCAGGCCACACGATTAGAACTGAGTCTGGCACTCTACATAGCAGAGTCCATGTCATTGTACAGGCCTCATCGCAGACTGCATCCCCTTCCAGCTCTGGCGCCACTGAGTGTGTGCCCTGAAATCCATGGGCAATCTCTGTTTGGACGTCGGTGGCGTCTGAGCCCATGGGCTGGAGGCTGTCTTCATCTACATGTAGCTGATACTGACAAGGTGGAAAAGTGGGGTCTGTAGCATTCAACTCCGCCATCTGCCTGTTCCTGCTTGCTTCTGCCCTCTGCAGCATTCCCTGGAAGGACTCCTGCCACTGTCCTCCGCAACCCTCCGCGAAAGTCCCCTTGGGCATCTACGAGTACACGCTCAGCTCGCGTGGCACTACCTCAGTGCACCGCAAGTCACCGTCCCGTGGCGGTGTGCCTGTGCCGGCTGCTGTGCATCCGGGGCCACAAACTCTGTGCTGCTCAAGTAAGGGACCCATGATGTACGTACCTTGTACTGCTGATTGTCTGCTCACTGTTGTTGTCTTTGCCGGCACCAACCAACCCCTGAGTGGTGTCTTACACTACCCAACACCCATCCAGCACAGGCGTCACTGGAGATGTGAGCCTGGCAATAAAAGGGGCCGGGCGCACGTGCCCGTGGCCAGTCCCACAAACTCACTCAGGTTGTCCGTGTGGTTATTATGTATGCATGGGGGACCGGGGTCATTCCACATAACATTGTGCTGTGTACAGCGTGCGCATCCATGCCACCGCAGGCAGTGGTGTAGACATGGGACATAAAACCGTGTCGTACCTCCCTGTGAGCGTAAGCGGGGTGGACTGGCGTATGTCGGTACTGCGTAGGGGTGTGGCTACTCCACACGTGGATCTGGGTGTGGTGCAGTGTAGGCCTTGCCAAGGATGTGGCTGATGCGTGTGTCTCTGTTGTAGTGTCTGCGCCACCCGTCCCGCAATTGGCAATGTTGCCATGTGGCATGCCCCCGGTGTGCGTGCTCGGCCACAGGGGTACATGGGTGAGGGCATGCCCGCTCGGGGTCAGGGATCACACATGCCAATTGTTGTGTGTGCCGCTATTATCTCTGCATGAGCCAAAGATGTACCCTCAACTGCATGTCGGGTTCAGCCAGGCAGGTGCTCTACATCTGTGTCATCCCTGTCCTTGCAATGGGCTGACACACACGTGGCCGGCCACATTCTGCGTAGCATCATCACTGTGTCATAGTCAGGCTTGTTGACATGCGCAGACAGGCATGACAATGGTGTGCCGTAGGGGTGCATGTGACGCAATCGCCCTGCGCACAATAGTGAATGTGTTCGGGGGTGAGGTGCAGCAGTGAGGCTACGTACTACACAGTGATGCCGCTCATTAGCAACACGCAGTACATGTCATACGGGAATCACTAATTCACACATATCACACACCAATGAACCAGTGGGCCTGCCAACACATCATGCAGTACGTAGTCTTGACTCATGTCTCTGCACTGTCACATGTGACCAAGGATATGCACTCTGCGCTTGGATGATGACACCCCTCCGAGCCCCGAACACACAGCCCCAGAGGCAGTACAATTTGGCCCACAGACCCACCAGGGGCATCGTGGAGCGCACATTTGGCATGTTGAAGTCACGTTTCAGGTGCCTGGACGTCACAGGTGGAAGGCTCCTGTACAGCCCAGGCCTTGTGTGCAAGATGATCGTTGCATGTTGTGTGTTGCACAACATATGTGTACTGCAGCAGAGCCCCATGGATACATGTGCCAGATGCACCGGACGATGATGATGGAGATGAGGCAGGTGGACCACACCCACTGCAGCCGCAGCAGGAATTGCCCGTAGGGACTACATCATTGGCAATTTCTTCTCTGGTTGACGTCACATTGTGAGGGTCCTTAGCAGTAATGGCACAGTACGTTGACTGACCACAGGCACAGCATGTGATAATAAATGCATTCGAAACACATTCCCTGCGTGCATGTCACTCATCTGTACAGGCACTTCACTCAGACACGTGTGGGTGCGACATGTTGTGCTGACAACTTAGGAATTTGTTAATGGATGGTGGGTGTGTCACCTCTGTGCAGTGAGGCTGTTTAGGGTGTCACGTATTAGAAATGCCAGTTCTGTGTGTCACAGTTATTACGGTATCCCACTCTTCGGCGTTTCACATGTGTCCCAGTTCATTCCATTTTGGCTGTCATTTGTGGCCTTCAAGTGACAAGAGGGCTTCTTTTGGGCTCTGATATGTGCCGCCATGATGCAGGGATGCACCCTGTTACTCAAGTCCCGTGACATGGGTGACATGTACATGGGGGAGTCAATGCCCCTACATTGGTCCATGCTTTCATTATTGTTTGGTCATGGACATGGCACGTCGGTGTGCAGGGGGTGTTGTTTGTCCCTCTGCAATGTGAAGAGGAGATGCGGTTTCACAGTGTGTTCCATGTTTGTTTCCGCATTGGCGCAGGTTACCTACTGAATGCATGTCAATGTACATTGTGGCTGTTTGTGGGGAACTGCCTGTCTGATTTGGACAATGGTCATTTGTTCTGCATCACAGCTGTGGGGTTGTGCTCGTACGTTGTCATCTCACCGTTTGTTTGGTCTGCTTTTATGGTGATTGTTCCCACCTGACGCGTGTGACTTGCAGGCCTGTAGCTGGTTTTCGCTGCTTTTTGTATCGCGCTTGGCCTCATCGCAGCTTTTTTTGCGTTCGTGTTTTGCATTTTTGAGGCGTGGCGTTGATTTTAACTCGTCAGTTGACGGGTTATCTGGGGACTATCGCATGGTACCGCTTTGTTGTGAATACTTGGTTAACACGGCGTAAATTTCCCGCAATGGACTGCAATGTTGAGGGTTGCGTTAAGTAACTTTTGCGATGGTTATCACACGTTCTTGGGAATATGCCCCTTAGTGCACTGGTTTGCTCACACTGGTGAAGCACACGTGAATATAAGTTAAGGTATTTGTCAGGCTTCCTGCTCGTGCTGAAGCTGTCTACATCACAGGGGCGGCAGATCAAGAGACTGGGAATGACACGTCCCTTGACCTCCCCCTCCTTCCTCCCGCTCTCTAACGGTTCCTCTCCCCTTGTTTGTAAAAGGAAGGTAACAGAGTCCCATCTGCGTTGACCCTCACTGGGCTGCTGGGGGCATCTGACGAGCATAGAGAAAGTCGTAATAGACTTCTATGCTATACAAAAAAGCCGCACACAGTTGCAACTTACATATCGCCCCAATTTACATTGCTTGATGATTCATCTTAACAGTTTAACTTTCCTGAGGTATGTCTATGCTTCAACATGTATTTTCACACGAGTTATGTATTGGAAGATCCGATACCTATAAAACAGAGGTATAGATCTATTTGTATGTTTGTTTTAAGTATGATGCCACTAGGAAAAGGCACAGAGAGATGCATGCATCCTTTCAGTAATATGGTGAGACTTTCAACTGTAACATGTAAAGGGTTTCTGGTTTGCATTTGGGTAGGCCCCACATTGTAAGTAGTTGCTGAGTAGTGAAGATGCAACAGGCGAATGAGGTTAAAGACATGGTGGCAAAGGAATTAGTGATTATGGTACTTTGTATGAGTGTTTAGGAAGGAATTGTTGAAGTACGCACTATATATTTAAGTGGAATGAGTAGTGTTTTCATATTTGAAATCAAGAAAATAGTAATGTAAATGTCTTGGTAGTTAATATCAGTAATCATATCTACATATTTTAAAATATTGAATAGATGTACGAAACTATTGAAACTGTTCTTTGTTTTTCAGATAATTGTTTTGTTTGGATCACAAATTCAAGATGCCAAGAAAAGATGAAAAGAGAAGGAAACAAAAAAAAGAGATCTACTTAAAGAAAACTAAAAAAACTGTGTTACAAACAAATGAGAATGTTACTAAGGATGAAGTTTGTTTAGGTAAGAGCACTAAACACTTTCTTAAAAGAGTTGTGGAGAAATTACATGAACAGAATAGGAATGAAAGGAAAAGAAGAGTTTTTCAACTAAGGAAAAGGAGAATGACACTTCAAATGGTAAAAAGAAATAGTTTTGGGAAAACAACACATGTTACACGAAGATAAAAACAATTTCAACAGATTCAAAAACGACTCTTCCGAAGTATAGTAATTCAGAATTTATTGAAAGATTGTAAGAAGTATAAAAGACGATTACTAGCATATAGGCAGAAACAACAGATTGAAACTGTAGTAGATACTGCTTTTAATTTGAAACGAATATTATTTATTTTAATATTGAAGAGAATGAAATCATTGGATAAAACAATGAAGTTTCTGAAAGACAAAAGCAAAAGAAAAAGACTTGTTTTCAGTGGTGAATGGAAACACACTTCTACTAGTGAGCCTTTCTTTAATAAAGAAAGCTACTTTCAACAGACTACATTAGCCTTTGCAGTTTAGCCTTTGCAGTTGATACTCGAGGTCGCTGTTACGAATTTCGGAATGGTTGTCCTATTCCAAAAGAAGAAATAGTTGTTAGGAGTGCAGAAGAATTAATAACTGAAGAAGTACAAGGGAATCGCACACAAGCTCCTGTATATTAGCGGTAAGCAGCAGCGCGCCAACCCAGAAGCCTGATTTTGATATTTTATCCGCCATCATTTTTAATAGTCGCAATATATTTCAATCGTTCTATTTTATTAGAGTTACGATCCATCAGGGCATTTGATTTAGTTTTTACTTACCTTAAGCACTTGCACTTTTTCTGACGCCAGTCCCCGGTCTGCTGCGGCTTTTCCAGCCGATTGTTGCGGCGGGACGTGGCTCCTCCCCTCAGCTCCCTCATTTCCGGGGGCTGAATCTTTACTTAACTGGCATGCCAGAACGGACGTGCAGCGATAAGCAGCAGTGCGCCAACCCAGAAGCCAGCATTTGATATTTTAACCGCCAGCATTTTTAATAGTCGCAATATTTTAATCATTCTATTTTATTAGAGTTACGCTCCGTCAGGGCATTTGATTTCGTTTTTACTTACCTTAAGCACTTGCACTTTTTCTGACGCCGGTCCCCGGTCCGCCCCGGCTTTTCCAGCCGATTGTTGCGGAGGGACGTGGCTCCTCCCCTCAGCTCCCTCATTTCCGGGGCTGAATCTTTACTTAACTGGCATGCCAGAACGGACGCACAGCGGATGCGCGCAGCGGGCGCGCCGCTTGCACGTCGAAGGCGCACCAAAGGCAAGCGCGTCTGCTCCCGTCTGGCCGGGGGCCAGGGGACAGAACCCCTGCATCTTTCTCTCCAAAACAATATCATTATAAGGCAGAAGAGCTGCTTAAATTAAAGGGACCTATCATGGAAAACTGCCAACACTCTATCTGTCCAGACAGTAGCCTCACCGAATGCACGCATTGCCCCTTTAAATTGTCAATGCCCTCACACATCAATTCAATTAATTTTAAACCTTATAAAATGTTTTTGCTTAACTGTAGGTCGCTGCCTATGCAAGCGGCGGAAATCTCAATTCTCTTGGAAGAAGAAGGGCCAGCGGTTCTGTTTTTGATAGAAACCTGGCTCATTTCAGGATCTGATCCCGACCTTGTCCAAGCTCTCCCCTTGGGCTACAATATCCAGAGGCTAGATCGGACCTTAGGTAAAGGTGGTGGGATTGCCATTATTTACAAAAATCACCTTATCTGCCGTACATCTGGAAGTCCAATACCAGACTGTGAGAACCTTTCATTCTCCATAGGTTTTACACCTACACTCACCCTGTCGGGTATTCTAATCTATCGGCCCCCTGGGTCCTTGGGACAATTCTGTAATTCTCTGCCCGACATGGCTGCCAATTTAGCCAGTACCCCTGGAAACTTCACTTTATTGGGAGATTTCAATCTTCATTTTGATGATCTCTCACAGGTGGCCGCAGCAGAGATAACAAATGATCTCGCAGCTTATCAGTTTCTCCAAAAAGTTGCTAATCCCACCCATATGAAAGGACATCTATTAGATCCTATCTTCTCCAATTTGGAAGACTTAGTCGGAGGGAAACCCATTTCAGTTCTGTGGTCTGATCATTTTCTTATCCCATTTTTCTGGACCCCTAACTCTGCCTCGCCCCCTACTAAGCCGATTAGAACAAGGTCACGTCCCTGGCCCAAACTCTCAACAGAACAATGGATTCTAGAGTTAGAAAAAACAAAGCCAGTTTCCCACCCTGATGCCGTAAGTGCTAATGAGAACTTCAACAAGTGGATAGAATGCTCTTTAGACCAGGTTCTCCTTATAAAACCGACCCAGATGAAAAAAGGTATTAATAGAATGGCATGGTATTCTCCAAAGCTTCTGGCGTTAAAGCAAACCTGTAAGAAGCTCGAAAGAACCTGGAGGAAGGACTTTTCCCCTAACAAGAAATTGAAATATAGGGAGGCTATAAAACTGTACAAATCAAGAAAACAATGGGGTGACCCTGTGTCCCTCAGAACCTGGGTGTATATTAAAGAAAAAAACAATGGTTCTGTCAGGTATGCATAGCTCATTTCTTTTCAAAGTAAATCAATTATCTTGTTTCTTATATGTAATCCTCATATGTAAGAACAAAAACCAATTTTAATCATAAGGAACACATGAAAAGGACCATTTGATGGATAAACAGTTGTTTTATATAAATTGCATCATTTATCTGTTACCCATACTTAAATAAAGAGCTGTCAACAAAAGTGAAGTTTCAAGGTGAACAGTGATCAAGTGACATATCGTGCTCAGTGATACAATTGAGTGCGTAATATGTACAATGTGATTAAAATATATACAAGGGTAAGGGGGGGGCCAGGCTGGGAGCAATGATTCTGCTGCTAATCCAAGTTACATTTCTCGCGCAGAGCCTTGAACTGGACCAGAAGGTAGCGTCGACGTTTCAACCCAATACATGCACTATTGAGTGGTCATTACGGGTCTTCATCAGGACAAGAAGGGAAGGGGAGGGACGGCAGCCTGTTGATTTAGACAGAGCGTGAGTTAGGCATTTTACAGAGAGTGTGTTCCAATTACAAACCAAACATTATTTGGCTATGGCTCACCTAGTAAAACCAGAGTAAATCCTAGGTGGTGGACCAGGGGGGCTCAGGTCCACGTACTCATGGCCCCATCACATGGTCTAAGGAGAACGAAATAGGTACATGTTTCAAAACCACTGTTCAAGCGGTGTACTAAAGGAATTGGTAATGACCAATGGTGGAGATTGATAAGGTAAAGGGGTAAAACACACACCTAAATGAGTAAGATAGCGGGAAGCTGGGAGTTAATTCCGCTATCCCGAGCACAATGTCAGGCTGGAAATGAATTCACTTCTAAGGAAAGGGCGAAAAACGGGAAGGGAATTAATTAACGTCCCGTCTGTGCTAAAAATAGAATTAAAACTAAAACCTCCGTATATTATGGGCTGTGCTTACCTAATCGATTTAGATTTGCTACGAAAACCGGAGGTTGCTTCTGAGACAGCAGGCTAGCGTCCTGTCATGCCGCTGCGATGTATCAGCGAGGCATCTGGATGAAAGACTGACATTTAAGAGCCGGCGTGCACTCCGCGCTCAAGCGTGCAGCAGCGGAATGCTGCCCCAATGGTTACCTGGCAACCGAGAGCCGACGCGAGTCTACGTCACATGCTCAGGAGTCGTTGCCTAGCAACGGAGTAATGCGGCCCCTGACGCGGTGCCCTGTTATGTGCTTGTAGGATTGGAGGGAGAAAGCATAACACTCCATCTCCAAAAATCTACTGCATGACTTGCACAGTGCGGTGCAGGCCCTTGGCATCGATCACTGACATGCACACTTTCCAAGTGATCTATTTGGACAATTCATGCGGCCCCTAACGCGGTGCCGTGTTATGTGCTTGTAGGGTTGGAGGGAGAAAGCATAACACTCCAACTACAATTCTCTACTGTATGACTTGCACAGTGCGGTGCAGGCGCTTGGCATCGATCACTGAAAAGCACAATTTCCAAGTGATCTATTTTGACAATTCATAGGAGTTGCAACAGATACCGCTCTCTACTGTATAACTTATACAGTGCGGCGCAGGCGCTTGGCATCAGTCACTGACGTGAACACTTTCCAAGTGATTTACTTTGACAACTCATAGGTGTTGCAGCAGATACCACACTGTTGTAAGACACCACAATTTAAAGGATGATTGTATCAATCTGGCCAGAGATACCACATGTCTATGTGACGCGCATTATTGGTGTTACATAATACAAATGCATCAACTTTTTACCAACTGTTAAATGCAGTGTTTCTGTAAATTGTGTGGTTACATCTACATAATGCATCTTCATACAATCTCTACAACGTACACATGTTGATATTCGTTGTAGGGAACAAATCATCAAAGAAACAACATAAGCTTTTCACATGTCAAGATATGCGATAAAATGCACACATGTCGATATTCGTGGTAAGGAACAAATCATAGAGGCAACAACATAAGCTTTGAGGTTAAGGATATTTTCACATGTCAAGATATGTGATAGAAACCAGAGGTCAATCTCCAGTGTGGTTTGAAGGTCAACCGTATGCACTGACAACCGTGATCTTAATAGTTACTGAAAGTGGCCATGCAGTAGCAGACCTATATAATACAGGTCTGTATGGACATGTGTGTAATATTCATGTCTCCTGACTAGAGCTGGCCCATTTGTCTTGAGGTCTCTTTAAACTCGTTCAGACCCACCGCTATTGTATTAAGAAAATGGACCCACCTACATTCCTTGCGGTTGAGGGCCACTGATAGCGAACCCCCTCTAGGGTGGGGACAGATTTTCTCGATAACCCACCATTTTATACTCTCTGGGGGATGATTGTGTGTGACAAAGTGATCAACTAATGGGGCTCCCTGCACTTTGCACCTCACTCTGCTCATATGCTGTAGTATCCTAGCCATGACTTTCTGAGTGGTCTGACCCACATAGAGTAAACCACATGGACAACGAATGGTGTATATCACATTATTGCTATTGCAATTGGTAAACTGCGGCAACTTATGTGTTCTGTTGTTATGTGTGAATGTGGGTCCTTTAATGGTCAATGCACAGGCTTTGCATTGGCCACATTTGCGGTGACCAATTATAGGTGGTAGGCCCAGATGGCTCCTAAGATTCATTGGTTTCGGAGGCTCAAGATATGCTTTAACAACATTGTCTTTGACATTTCTGCCCCTCTTAAAGGCAAAGATGGGATCTGCAGTGGTATTCAGTTCGCTTGCCATGAGGTTCCAATATTTTTTCACGATCCTTTTTATGCTGTTACTTTTGGTGTTAAATGTTGTCACACACACAATGTTTTCCGCCTTTTCTGGTTTCTCTTTCATCTGCAAAAGTTGGTCACGAGGACAGTACCAGGAACGTTTACGTGCTCGTTTCAGCAGACCTATTGGATAACCTCTCTCCTTAAGGCGACTGGTTAGGGTTTCTGTTTCTTTGAAAAAATCCGTCCGCCGTGTACAGTTCCTCCTGAGTCTGAGGTACTGGCCATATGGCAAATTGTCCCACAAGCTGCGTGGGTGATGTGATTCGTATTTGAGGGGTGTGTTTCTTTCGGTGGGTTTCGATATAGGTCACAGAACAAAGAACCTTCCTCTACACGGAATGTGAGGTCCAGAAAATCAATGGATTCATTGTTGCTGCTCATGGTGAATTGGATGTCTCTTGTTCTAGTGTTCAGCCAATCACGAAAATCTGTGAGGTCCTTTTCTGTGCCCGACCAGATCATTATGACGTTGTCTATGTACCTCTTCCATGCAGCAATCTGGTTTATATAGGGATTGTCAGGGCTTTACAGATGCTCCTCCTCGTAGTCATCCATAAAGATATTCGCCAAGCTAGGTGCGTACGTGGCACCCATCGCAACGCCCTTGCACTGGTAATAGAATTGGTTCCTGAAGGTAAAGTAATTCCGCTTCATCGCTATCTCCAACAAAGCGATCACAAAATCAGTAGGCATCCAATGGGGTCTAGGGCGTTTGTCCAATGCAGCCCTGGCTACGTCCAATGCCTTGCCTTGAGGGATGGAGGTATACAAAGAGGACACATCAAGTGTTACAAGTAGTTGTGTTTCTGTGTCATATGGTTGCCCCTCCAACAATTGGATAATATGCATCGTGTCTCTAACGAATGATTTAGTTTCTGGTACCCACGGTTGCAGAAAAAAATCAATGAACTGGTTAAGCGGCTCTTGGATGGACCCACATCCGGACACAATCGGTCTTCCAGGCGGCTTGTCCAAGTGCTTGTGTACCTTAGGTAAAGTATATATGGTTGGGATCCTAGGCTCCTTTTTATTCAGGAAATCACTCTCTGGCTGGCTCAGAAATCCTTGTGCCAATCCATCTTTAGTCAGCTTCTCAATCAGAGATTTTATCTCGGTCGTGGGATCCCTCGGTATAGGGTGGTAGCTTTCCGTGACTCCCAACTGCAGCTCTATTTCTTCAACGTAGTCAGTAGTGTTCTGTAGGACTACTGCACCGCCCTTGTCTGCAGCCTTGATGACAATGGCATCATTGGTGCACAGTGATGTTAGCGCTGATCTTTCCTCTTTACTGATGTTATGTTTTATGTATCCCTTCACATCCAACAGCTCCATAGTTTCTTGCAGGACAATCTTCTCATAGGCCAATATTTTCTCGCTCATCAGATATGAGCCCGGTGTAAATGTTGATGGGGGCCTGAATGGTGTGGCGGCTGGCAAGGGATTGTAAGCATTCTTGTTAAAGAAATACTTGAGGTCGAATTTTTCTAAAAAATCTTTGAAGTTCAAGTTTAACGTTGAATGAATCAGGCGCAGCTGTGGGTACAAATGATAACCCTTTGGAGAGGACCTCGTTCTCTGATGGTGACATTATGTAGTTTGAAAGATTAATTATCGGGTCCATGTATCTAGATACAGTGGGGTTGTCGTTGTCATGTTGTGGAACATGGGGAACCATAGGGTCAGAGCGCGGTGCTTCAGCGGACCTTGTGTTCTGTTGTGATTCATCAACATGTAAAGTTTGTGTCTGGGCCGCTACCTGAGTGTCTCGATCTATTTCAGTGCTAGCCAACATCGGGGAAATGTTGTTGGGTGCTAAAGTATGTGTTTTCACCATCTGTAAGTTTGTCTGCGTGTTGAGATTTCCCCATGTGTTTCTGGTTGGTAAAAGCGGACTCTTGAGTTGGCCTGCTGTGTGTTCCTGCCTCTGCTCCATCCCCTTGCTCGCTCCCAGTTGTGCCCTGTCCCGCCCCCATGTTGGACTGTCGGTAACCCTCCCCTAAAAAGGAAGGCCTTGGTTTCCCTGTCGGCTAGTGGATGGCCTCTCTGATTCTGAATCGGAACCACTTCCCACTGAAGAGTCTGAGAAGGTGTTGAATCTTCTGGGTCCCTTCCTACTTCTATTAGAGAAGAAACCTTGGCTGTCCTGCTGATAGTAATCGTCAGCCAAGTACGGGTAGGTGAGTTTCTTATCGTAGTTCCTCACGTCTTTCGAAAGCTTGTCTAACTTCCTATTCAGGGTTATCGTGTTAAAGTCTGATAATGTTTTCTCAGCTCTCTCTAAAGCTTCTTTTGCGTTGGAAAGGGCACTATCCTCACATATTTCCCTCTTTAGATTGGCGATCTCTTGAGTGAGTTTCTTAACATATTCAATTGCCGTCTCTACTCCCAGCACCATCCAGTGCCGGGAGCAGTTGTTGGCAACGTAACTGAACCCCTCTCTGAATTTCGGGACGTCTATAAAGATCGCAGGCTCATTCTAAACATGCAGTCCCTTGGGGATTATGTTGGATTGCAAATACTTAGTCAGTACATGCCCATGTAGACGTGAGTGAATCAGTTTTTTCTCCAATCTTTCAATTTTAGCTAGTTTTTCGTTCAAACTAGCGTCTACCGATAATCTATCGGAACCAAGCAGGAAGTTGGATGCACCCTGCTCTTGCATGAGCTTAGTTATGTACTCCTCACTGTATGCCAGAGTCTCCTTGTCAGACATAATACAAAAAATCTTTACAAACAACAATAAATGAGAGTAAAAACCCTCGCAGGTTAGCACCTGCACCAATTAAATCAAGAAAACAATGGGGTGACCCTGTGTCCCTCAGAACCTGGGTGTATATTAAAGAAAAATGCAATGGTTCTGTCGGGTATGCATAGCTCATTTCTTTTCAAAGTAAATCAATTACCTTGTTTCTTATATGTAATCCTCATATGTAAGAACAAAAACCAATTTTAATCATAAGGAACACACGAAAAGGACCGTTTGATGGATAAACAGTTGTTTTATATAAATTGCATCATTTATCTGTTACCCATACTTAAATAAAGAGCTGTCAACAAAAGTGAAGTTTCAAGGTGAACAGTGATCAAGTGACATATCGTGCTCAGTGATACAATTGAGTGCGTAATATGTACAATGTGATTAAAATATATACAAGGGTAGGGGGGGGCCAGGCTGGGAGCAATGATTCTGCTGCTAATCCAAGTTAAATTTCTCGCGCAGATCCTTGAACTGGACCAGAAGGTAGCGTCGACGTTTCAACCCAATACATGCACTATTGAGTGGCCATTACGGGTCTTCATCAGGACAAGAAGGGAAGGGGAGGGATGACAGCCTGTTGATTTAGACAGAGCGTGAGTTAGGCATTTTACAGAGACTGTGTTCCAATTACAAACCAAACATTATTTGGCTATGGCTCACCTAGTAAAACCAGAGTAAATCCTAGGTGGTGGACCAGGGGGGCTCAGGTCCACGTACTCATGGCCCCATCACATGGTCTAAGGAGAACAAAATAGGTACATGTTTCAAAACCACTGTTCAAGCAGTGTATTAAAGGAATTGGTAATGACCAATGGTGGAGATTGATAAGGTAAAGGGGTAAAACACTCACCTAAATGAGTAAGATAGCGGGAAGCTGGGAGTTAATTCCGCTATCCCGAGCACAATGTCAGGCTGGAAATGAATTCACTTCTAAGGAAAGGGCGAAAAATGGGAAGGGAATTAATTAATGTCCCGTCTGTGCTAAAAATAGAATTAAAACTAAAACCTCCGTATATTACGGGCTGTGCTTACCTAATCGATTTAGATTTGCTACGAAAACCGGAGGTTGCTTCTGAGACGGCAGGTTAGCGTCCTGTCATGCCGCTGCGATGTATCAGCGAGGCATCTGGATGAAAGACTGACATTTAAGAGCAGGCGTGCGCGTACACTCCACTCTCGAGCGTGCAGCAGCGGAATGCTGCCCCAATGGTTACATGACAACCGAGAGCCGACGCGAGTCTACGTCACATGCTCGGGAGTCGTTGCCTAGCAACGGAGTAATGCGGCCCCTGACGCGGTGCCATGTTATGTGCTTGTAGGATTGGAGGGAGAAAGCATAACACTCCATCTACAATTATCTACTGTATGACTTGCACAGTGCGGTGCAGGTGCTTGGTTTCGATCACTGGCATGCACACTTTCCAAGTGATCTATTTGGACAATTCATGCGGCCCCTAACGCGGTGCCGTGTTATGTGCTTGTAGGGTTGGAGGGAGAAAGCATAACACTCCAACTACAATTCTCTACTGTATGACTTGCACAGTGCGGTGCAGGCACTTGACATCGATCACTGAAAAGCACACTTTCCAAGTGATCTATTTTGACAATTCATAGGAGTTGCAACAGATACCGCTCTCTACTGTATAACTTATACAGTGCGGCGCAGGCGCTTGGCATCAGTCACTGACGTGAACACTTTCCAAGTGATTTACTTTGACAACTCATAGATGTTGCAGCAGATACCACACTGTTGTAAGACACCACAATTTAAAGGATAATTGTATCAATCTGGCCAGAGATACCACATGTTTATGTGACGCACATTATTGGTGTTACATAATACAAATGCATCAACTTTTTACCAACTGTTAAATGCAGTGTTTCTGTAAATTGTGTGGTTACATCTACATAATACATCTTCATACAATCTCTACAACGTACACATGTTGATATTCGTTGTAGGGAACAAATCATCAAAGAAACAAAATAAGCTTTTCACATGTCAAGATATGCGATAAAATGCACACATGTCGATATTCGTGGTAAGGAACAAATCATAGAGGCAACAACATAAGCTTTGAGGTTAAGGATATTTTCACATGTCAAGATATGTGATAGAAACCATAGGTCAATCTCCAGTGTGGTTTGAAGGTCAACCATATGCACTGACAACTGTGATCTTAATAGTTACTGAAAGTGGCCATGCAGTAGCAGACCTATATAATACAGATCTGTATGGACATATGTGTGATAGGCATGTCTCCTGACTAGAGCTGGCCCATTTGTCTCTTCAAACTCGTTCAGACCCACCGCTATTGTATTAAGAAAATGGATCCACCTACATTCCTCGCGGTTGAGGGCCACTGATAGCGAACCCCCTCTAGGGTTGGGACAGATTTTCTCGATAACCCACCATTTTATACTCTCTGGGGGATGATTGTGTGTGACAAAGTGATCAACTAATGGGGCTCCCTGCACTTTGCACCTCACTCTGCTCATATGCTGTAGTATCCTAGCCTTGACTTTCTGAGTGGTCTGACCCACATAGAGTAAACCACATGGACAACGAATGGTGTATATCACATTATTGCTATTGCAATTGGTAAACTGCGGCAACTTATGTGTTCTGTTGTTATGTGTGAATGTGGGTCCTTCAATGGTCAATGGACAGGCTTTGCATTGGCCACATTTGCGGTGACCAATTATAGGTGGTAGGCCCAGATGGCTCCTAAGATTCATTGGTTTCGGAGACTCAAGATATGCTTTAACGACATTGTCTTTGACATTTCTGCCCCTCTTAAAGGCAAAGATGGGATCTGCAGTGGTATTCAGTTCGCTTGCCACGAGGTTCCAATATTTTTTCACGATCCTTTTTATTCTGTTACTTTTGGTGTTAAATGTTGTCACACACACAATGTTTTCCGTCTTTTCTGGTTTCTCTTTCACCTGCAAAAGTTGGTCACAAGGACAGTACCAGGCACGTTTACGTGCTCGTTTCAGCAGACCTATTGGATAACCTCTCTCCTTAAGGCGACTGGTTATGGTTTCTGTTGCTTTGAAAAAATCCGTCCGCCGTGTACAGTTCCTCCTGAGTCTGAGGTACTGGCCATATGGCAAATTGTCCCACAAGCTGCGTGGGTGATGTGATTCGTATTTGAGGGGTGTGTTTCTTTCGGTGGGTTTCGATATAGGTCACAGAACAAAGAACCTTCCTCTACACGGAATGTGAGGTCCAGAAAATCAATGGATTCATTGTTGCTGCTCATGGTGAATTGGATGTCTCTTGTTCTAGTGTTCGCCAATCACGAAAATCTGTGAGGTCCTTTTCTGTGCCCGACCAGATCAGTATGACGTTGTCTATGTACCTCTTCCATGCAGCAATCTGGTTTATATAGGGATTGTCAGGGCTGTACAGATGCTCCTCCTCGTAGTCATCCATAAAGATATTCGCCAAGCTAGGTGCGTACGTGGCACCCATCGCAACGCCCTTGCACTGGTAATAGAATTTGTTCCTGAAGGTAAAGTAATTCCGCTTCATCGCTATCTCCAACAAAGCGATCACAAAATCAGTAGGCATCCAATGGGGTCTAGGGCGTTTGTCCAATGCAGCCCTGGCTACGTCCAATGCCTTGCCTTGAGGGATGGAGGTATACAAAGTGGACACATCAAGTGTTACAAGTAGTTGTGTTTCTGTGTCATATGGTTGCCCCTCCAACAATTGGATAATATGCATCGTGTCTCTAACGAATGATTTAGTTTCTGGTACCCACGGTTGCAGAAAAAAATCAATGAACTGGTTAAGCGGCTCTTGGATGGACCCACATCCGGACACAATCGGTCTTCCAGGCGGCTTGTCCAAGTGCTTGTGTACCTTAGGTAAAGTATATATGGTTGGGATCCTAGGCTCCTTTTTATTCAGGAAATCACTCTCTGGCTGGCTCAGAAATCCTTGTGCCAATCCATCTTTAGTCAGCTTCTCAATCAGAGATTTTATCTCGGTCGTGGGATCCCTCGGTATGGGGTGGTAGCTTTCCGTGACTCCCAACTGCAGCTCTATTTCTTCAACGTAGTCAGTAGTGTTCTGTAGGACTACTGCACCGCCCTTGTCTGCAGCCTTGATGACAATGGCATCATTGGTGCCCAGTGATGTTAGCGCTGATCTTTCTTCTTTACTGATGTTATGTTTTATGTATCCCTTCACATCCAATAGCTCCATAGTTTCTTGCAGGACAATCTTCTCATAGGCCAATATTTTCTCGCTCATCAGATATGAGCCCGGTGTAAATGTTGATGGGGGCCTGAATGGTGTGGCGGCTGGCAAGGGATTGTAAGCATTCTTGTTAAAGAAATACTTGAGGTCGAATTTTTCTAAAAAATCTTTGAAGTTCAAGTTTAACGTTGAATGAATCAGGCGCAGCTGTGGGTACAAATGATAACCCTTTGGAGAGGACCTCGTTCTCTGATGGTGACATTATGTAGTTTGAAAGATTAATTATCGGGTCCATGTATCTAGATACAGTGGGGTTGTCGTTGTCATGTTGTGGAACATGTGGAACCATAGGGTCAGAGCACGGTGCTTCAGCGGACCTTGTGTTCTGTTGTGATTCATCAACATGTAAAGTTTGTGTCTGGGCCGCTACCTGAGTGTCTCGATCTATTTCAGTGCTAGCCAACATCGGGGAAATGTTGTTGGGTGCTAAAGTATGTGTTTTCACCATCTGTAAGTTTGTCTGCGTGTTGAGATTTCCCCATGTGTTTCTGGTTGGTAAAAGCGGACTCTTGAGTTGGCCTGCTGTGTGTTCCTGCCTCTGCTCCATCCCCTTGCTCGCTCCCAGTTGTGCCCTGTCCCGCCCCCCCCATGTTGGACTGTCGGTAACCCTCCCCTAAAAAAGGAAGGCCTTGGTTTCCCTGTCGGCTAGTGGATGGCCTCTCTGATTCTGAATCGGAACCACTTCCCACTGAAGAGTCTGAGAAGGTGTTGAATCTTCTGGGTCCCTTCCTACTTCTATTAGAGAAGAAACCTTGGCTGTCCTGCTGATAGTAATCGTCAGCCAAGTACGGGTAGGTGAGTTTCTTATCGTAGTTCCTCACGTCTTTCGAAAGCTTGTCTAACTTTCTATTCAGGGTTATCGTGTTAAAGTCTGATAATGTTTTCTCAGCTCTCTCTAAAGCTTCTTTTGCGTTGGAAAGGGCACTATCCTCACATATTTCGCTCTTTAGATTGGCGATCTCTTGAGTGAGTTTCTTAACGTATTCAATTGCCGTCTCTACTCCCAGCACCATCCAGTGCCGGGAGCAGTTGTTGGCAACGTAACTGAACCCCTCTCTGAATTTCGGGACGTCTATAAAGATCGCAGGCTCATTCTAAACCTGCAGTCCCTTGGGGATTATGTTGGATTGCAAATACTTAGTCAGTACATGCCCATGTAGACGTGAGTGAATCAGTTTTTCTCCAATCTTTCAATTTTAGCTAGTTTTTCGTTCAAACTAGCGTCTACCGATAATCTATCGGAACCAAGCAGGAAGTTGGATGCACCCTGCTCTTGCATGAGCTTAGTTATGTACTCCTCACTGTATGCCAGAGTCTCCTTGTCAGACATAATACAAAAATCTTTACAAACAACAATAAATGAGAGTAAAAACCCTCGCAGGTTAGCACCTGCACCAATTAAATCAAGAAAACAATGGGGTGACCCTGTGTCCCTCAGAACCTGGGTGTATATTAAAGAAAAATGCAATGGTTCTGTCGGGTATGCATAGCTCATTTCTTTTCAAAGTAAATCAATTACCTTGTTTCTTATATGTAATCCTCATATGTAAGAACAAAAACCAATTTTAATCATAAGGAACACACGAAAAGGACCGTTTGATGGATAAACAGTTGTTTTATATAAATTGCATCATTTATCTGTTACCCATACTTAAATAAAGAGCTGTCAACAAAAGTGAAGTTTCAAGGTGAACAGTGATCAAGTGACATATCGTGCTCAGTGATACAATTCAGTGCGTAATATGTACAATGTGATTAAAATATATACAAGGGTAGGGGGGGGCCAGGCTGGGAGCAATGATTCTGCTGCTAATCCAAGTTAAATTTCTCGCGCAGATCCTTGAACTGGACCAGAAGGTAGCGTCGACGTTTCAACCCAATACATGCACTATTGAGTGGTCATTACGGGTCTTCATCAGGACAAGAAGGGAAGGGGAGGGATGACAGCCTGTTGATTTAGACAGAGCGTGAGTTAGGCATTTTACAGAGAGTGTGTTCCAATTACAAACCAAACATTATTTGGCTATGGCTCACCTAGTAAAACCAGAGTAAATCCTAGGTGGTGGACCAGGGGGGCTCAGGTCCACGTACTCATGGCCCCATCACATGGTCTAAGGAGAACAAAATAGGTACATGTTTCAAAACCACTGTTCAAGCAGTGTATTAAAGGAATTGGTAATGACCAATGGTGGAGATTGATAAGGTAAAGGGGTAAAACACTCACCTAAATGAGTAAGATAGCGGGAAGCTGGGAGTTAATTCCGCTATCCCGAGCACAATGTCAGGCTGGAAATGAATTCACTTCTAAGGAAAGGGCGAAAAATGGGAAGGGAATTAATTAATGTCCCGTCTGTGCTAAAAATAGAATTAAAACTAAAACCTCCGTATATTACGGGCTGTGCTTACCTAATCGATTTAGATTTGCTACGAAAACCGGAGGTTGCTTCTGAGACGGCAGGTTAGCGTCCTGTCATGCCGCTGCGATTTATCAGCGAGGCATCTGGATGAAAAACTGACATTTAAGAGCAGGCGTGCGCGTACACTCCACTCTCGAGCGTGCAGCAGCGGAATGCTGCCCCAATGGTTACATGACAACCGAGAGCCGACGCAAGTCTACGTCACATGCTCGGGAGTCGTTGCCTAGCAACGGAGTAATGCGGCCCCTGACGCGGTGCCGTGTTATGTGCTTGTAGGATTGGAGGGAGAAAGCATAACACTCCATCTACAATTATCTGCTGTATGACTTGCACAGTGAGGTGCAGGTGCTTGGTTTCGATCACTGGCATGCACACTTTCCAAGTGATCTATTTAGACAATTCATGCGGCCCCTAACGCAGTGCCGTGTTATGTGCTTGTAGGGTTGGAGGGAGAAAGCATAACACTCCAACTACAATTCTCTACTGTATGACTTGCACAGTGCGGTGCAGGCACTTGACATCGATCACTGAAAAGCACACTTTCCAAGTGATCTATTTTGACAATTCATAGGAGTTGCAACAGATACCGCTCTCTACTGTATAACTTATACAGTGCGGCGCAGGCGCTTGGCATCAGTCACTGACGTGAACACTTTCCAAGTGATTTACTTTGACAACTCATAGATGTTGCAGCAGATACCACACTGTTGTAAGACACCACAATTTAAAGGATAATTGTATCAATCTGGCCAGAGATACCACATGTTTATGTGACGCACATTATTGGTGTTACATAATACAAATGCATCAACTTTTTACCAACTGTTAAATGCAGTGTTTCTGTAAATTGTGTGGTTACATCTACATAATACATCTTCATACAATCTCTACAACGTACACATGTTGATATTCGTTGTAGGGAACAAATCATCAAAGAAACAAAATAAGCTTTTCACATGTCAAGATATGCGATAAAATGCACACATGTCGATATTCGTGGTAAGGAACAAATCATAGAGGCAACAACATAAGCTTTGAGGTTAAGGATATTTTCACATGTCAAGATATGTGATAGAAACCATAGGTCAATCTCCAGTGTGGTTTGAAGGTCAACCATATGCACTGACAACTGTGATCTTAATAGTTACTGAAAGTGGCCATGCAGTAGCAGACCTATATAATACAGATCTGTATGGACATGTGTGTGATAGGCATGTCTCCTGACTAGAGCTGGCCCATTTGTCTCTTCAAACTCGTTCAGACCCACCGCTATTGTATTAAGAAAATGGATCCACCTACATTCCTCGCGGTTGAGGGCCACTGATAGCGAACCCCCTCTAGGGTTGGGACAGATTTTCTCGATAACCCACCATTTTATACTCTCTGGGGGATGATTGTGTGTGACAAAGTGATCAACTAATGGGGCTCCCTGCACTTTGCACCTCACTCTGCTCATATGCTGTAGTATCCTAGCCTTGACTTTCTGAGTGGTCTGACCCACATAGAGTAAACCACATGGACAACGAATGGTGTATATCACATTATTGCTATTGCAATTGGTAAACTGCGGCAACTTATGTGTTCTGTTGTTATGTGTGAATGTGGGTCCTTCAATGGTCAATGGACAGGCTTTGCATTGGCCACATTTGCGGTGACCAATTATAGGTGGTAGGCCCAGATGGCTCCTAAGATTCATTGGTTTCGGAGACTCAAGATATGCTTTAACGACATTGTCTTTGACATTTCTGCCCCTCTTAAAGGCAAAGATGGGATCTGCAGTGGTATTCAGTTCGCTTGCCACGAGGTTCCAATATTTTTTCACGATCCTTTTTATTCTGTTACTTTTGGTGTTAAATGTTGTCACACACACAATGTTTTCCGTCTTTTCTGGTTTCTCTTTCACCTGCAAAAGTTGGTCACAAGGACAGTACCAGGCACGTTTACGTGCTCGTTTCAGCAGACCTATTGGATAACCTCTCTCCTTAAGGCGACTGGTTAGGGTTTCTGTTTCTTTGAAAAAATCCGTCCGCCGTGTACAGTTCCTCCTGAGTCTGAGGTACTGGCCATATGGCAAATTGTCCCGCAAGCTGCGTGGGTGATGTGATTCGTATTTGAGGAGTGTGTTTCTTTCGGTGGGTTTTTGATATAGGTCACAGAACAAAGAAACTTCCTCTACACGGAATGTGAGGTCCAGAAAATCAATGGATTCATTGTTGCTGCTCATGGTGAATTGGATGTCTCTTGTTATAGTGTTCAGCCAATAACAAAAATCTGTGAGGTCCTTTTCTGTGCCCGACCAGATCATTATGACGTCGTCTATGTACCTCTTCCATGCAGCAATCTGGTTTATATAGGGATTGTCAGGGCTGTACAGATGCTCCTCCTCGTAGTCATCCATAAAGATATTCGCCAAGCTAGGTGCGTAGGTGGCACCCATCGCAACGCCCTTGCACTGGTAATAGAATTGGTTCCTGAAGGAAAAGTAATTCTGCTTCATCGCTATCTCCAACAAAGCGATCACAAAATCAGTAGGCATCCAATGGGGTCTAGGGCATTTGTCCAATGCAGCCCTGGTTACGTCCAATGCCTTGCCTTGAGGGATGGAGGTATACAAAGAGGACTCATATCAATGATTAAATGTTTCATTTTCTTCAGCACTCTTGACACTTCATAACAAGCATCTACAGACAGCTTCTGATATTCCAATTTATTATCATGTTCAACTGGTAGCATAAGTAACCTATGTAAAGTAATTCCTTTAATATTGTGCGCTGCTAATACAGTCGGAGCTGTTACAACACAAGATTAATGTGAATCTGTAGTTTTTTGTAAATAACTGGTCAAAACTTTAATTAAAAAACTTTTACCTGTTCCAGCTTGACCACTGATGTACATAAGAATAGGTTTAAATGATGAACATAGACATTCTTTTTTTTCATGCAACAAACCATGTTGTATCTGTTCTGTCACTTGTAGATATATTTCTTTCTGTTCAATATTTAGTTTTTCTTCTAAGTTTTCCAACATAGTATTTTCCTGTTGTGCTTGTTGTATTGCAATTTCGACTTCATTTATGGCTATTGCTGCTTCATTTTCGATTATTGGTTGTCCCAGTGGATCTTGACTAGGTGGACCAGAACTTTGACTATCTTGAGAACTGTCATTAGCTATTTCAGCTGCAATAGTCTTTTCTTGTTCATTTTCATCATTTAACATTTGTAGATATGTAGGAAAAATTGTACATGCAATGCTATCTTTACATGCATTAAAAGAATCTTCATAGCAGTCGAAATGTCCAAGTGAATCAGTTTCGCTACGCCATGGCTTGAACAGTTGCAGAAGTGCTAAATAGAAAAATTCTCTCTTATCTGGAGTTTCGCAACTGAGTTTTCTGTGGTTAATAAGATTTCCTTTGGCATGTTTTACTAAACAATCGTCACATCAAATTACTGCATATTTTCCTTGTTTTATATATGGTGTAACATTTTTTTTAAAGCTGTAATGTTGAAGTATTTCATAAAGACACAGCTCCTCCAGATGTGGACTCCTTTTGGGATAGTATGTATCCAACATATTAGTTTTAAGAATTTCTGTACTTTCTGGTTCATTGACTGCTAAGTATTCAATTTCTTCTAATGTTTTCAACACTCTATTTCAGGTGCAGGCAAGACCTAAACTTACCCAAAAGATTCCTCGTGACTTTGAATATAAACTGGAAGAGCACAAGCGATCCGAACATTCATAGGATCCAATTTCTCTGTGGGAAAGCATTTTCAAGCTAAAGCTGTAGAATTTTAGGCTAGGCTCTTCTCTTGTGAAATTTCTTCCCACATTTCTTTCATCTCTGTCTTTTCTGATTTCGTTATATATGATGTAACATAGCGTGCAACAGCAATTGAGTTATCTGCAACATATTGAATGTCCATGTTTGCATTCCACATTTTCAAAATCACTGGATTATAGTCATTAATATGCTTTGACTGTTCTGTTCTTTTTAAGTTGTACGTATTCTTCTGAGATTTCCGGGATATTGTATGCCTTACAGCAGACAAAAAGAATTTACTCTTCCTTTAGAAATTACTTGACGTGGAATCCAAAGCGACACTTGTATAAAATGTTCCTCTAGACTTGTATTTTCGTCGACAGTACTTTCCACAACGGTGACTTTGGAAACGTAAAACTTGTTGTCTCAAGCTTTTTTCTCCTCCTTCTCTTGGAATCTCACAGGTAACATACTGTTCGATGAAAGACAATACTGTTTCATCAGTATCCGTTCCAAATTTCGGAGCATTCCTTATCCATAATAGCATGTGTATATGTGGAGCACCTCTCGCTTGATACTCTTTTCACCCAAAAAAATCAATACCTTCTCCAAGAGGACAATAATTTTTATTGCAGATTAAAGACATCATAGTTTGAAACCGATGATTAAAATACCTGCACACATTTACAGGATCCAATGAACACAGTTCTCCAGGTGTCTTCATTTCAATATTTTTTATATTAGAATTTGCTTCTCGTAGAAATTCAAGTAAATCTTCCCATGCATACTCAGCAGAGCTAAGTGTTACAAACCATGTTGGTGTACCTAAGTTTCTTAACATACACTTAAGTTCACCATGACGACAAAACCAATACTCATTGGTTCCACGATGACATGCCATTAAATTAATTAACTGTGCTTCTAAATTTTCATCTGTTCGTTGAACTTTGTCCATAAATTCTTTGGCTGAAACAAGTGATTGATGAACTCTCGTTTTAAGTATGTGGTTCGAAAGAGAAGACAAATCACTTTTAAACAAAAGGTGAAATATATATGGAATGCACTGTCGAAATCTAGGATCTTCAGAGTATAATCTTGTTGAGCGATATTCTGAAGCTGGAATCCGTACAGGTCGCTCATCAAATCGTCCACCTTGTCCAATGGGGAACAGCTGTGGAAAACAACAAGCTTCTAAGCTTTTCTCCCATACACTCATTGGAGTTCCCTTTGCTTTTTTCATTTGAAATAATTCAATGCTGTTTCCTATTACTTCTTTTGAATGTAGAAGACATATTGTGTAATGTTCATAGATCTCTTCACCCCTCGACTTGTCCACTTTCTCTATTTGACCACTTGAAATTTCTGATTCATCTTCTAAACATATTACCTGTTCATCAACATTTACAGTTTTATAATAAATATTGTTCTCTACAAGATATAACGTAGCCTTTTGAAGTTTATTAACATCTACAAACTCTTGCCATATTTTCCGACTCTTTGTTGGTACACCGTTTACTAGAATAACTAATGGCTCATTTTCCTCTCTGTCTCCACCAACAGTTTCAATATTTTTCTTAAAATCTAAAGGTAAGTACACAACTCTTCCTTTCAGACCTCTTTGTAAATCTGTTGGTGGCAGTTTACCTGTTTTAGGCTCCATACGAATTATAGTTTGAAATGGGTGAACAGATTGAATAAGAACTGACTCATATGTATTCAAATCTGCCAGTTCCTCTGGAATAGCTACTTATTCTAAGTTGTTATGTACTCCTCTAGCTGGCATTTTGTTCTCTTCTAATTTGTTGTAACAATATTTACAAATACGTTGATCAATACCCAACTGAAATCGACCTTACATCAACACGTAAGCTCCAAATTGCTGCCACCTATCATTGTTCTCCTTTTCACTTTTTAAATATAAATTAACATTCCTAGTTTGACTTTTATAATGAGTACATCGACAACAAATACAAACATAGGGGCACATTACGATGACGGGTGGACAAAGTCCGCCCGCCACCGTAGCGGTGAATGGGACCGTCCGCCATAGGAGCGGCGGTCCCGCCGCGAGTATTAGGATGCCACCGCCACGGTGGCGGTGGCATCCCCTATTCCCAACATTGTGGCGGGCGGTGTTCACAGCACCGCCCGCCACAATGCTGGGAATGCACGTCGTGCATTGGCATGCACAAGGTGACAGGCACCGCGCGGTGCCTGCCACCTTGTCCATGCCAATGCAGGGGGGTACCATAGGTACCCCCCTTGTGCACCCCCCACCCCCCCAACACTCTGGGGGCCTGCAACGGGCCCCCAATAGCGAAGACCGTTTGCCTTTCCATGGCGGGAAAGGCTGCTCTTCGCAACCATCCTAATATGGATGGCGGTGTCTTGCAGACACCGCCACCATATTAGTGCCCTTTTCCGCCCGCTCACCTGTGTGACCGGCGGCAAACCGGCGGACGGTCTTTCCGTCCGCCGGGCTCCCCCCCACCATCGTAATGTGGCGGGGGAAATGGCATGCGGGCGGAGGGGAATGGCGGGCGGATCGCCACCGCCATACGGGCGGTGGCGATCCGCCCGTCATCGTAATGACCCCTTAGTTTGGTTTTTCAGAACACACTGTCTTAAACTTTCTAATTTCTTCTACAAACTGATGAATGCTAATCTCTTTCCCATATTCTTCAACATCTGCACTTGTCATGCTCTCACTTTCTACACACTGCTGTTCTGATCCAAAAAACGAAACTCAATTTCATCACACATTTTTTCTACATCTGATAAACAACCGTGTAAAAGAGCTCTGTTCAATTCACTTAAACATAATGCTGGAGTTTTTACATAGTACACTTTCCTTACAAACTTCTGCATTCCTGAGTGGTGTACTGCTAACATTCTTAAGTGATGAAAAGTACTTTTACACACTTTTCTTGAAAGACAAGCCAGATAATGTCCGTGCAACTAAGTATATTGTTTTACCTTACATGGATCTAGTCCTTGTAACAACCTAATCTTCTGTTTAACACTTTTGTTTGCATATTGTCGTAAAAAAATTCTCATTATGTCAATAGATTCCTGTCAAATACTGCAAATACTGCTAAAATCCCACTTATGAAATGAAATGAAAATACATTTGTTAAGCGCATGGCTACCCGGGGGCATCCCAGCGCTGATAACGGCAAGTAGTAGAGAACCAACCAGACTAGGGGAACAGCCAGGTTTTTAACAGTTTACGAAAGGCAAGATGGTTGGGTTCCTTGCGCAGATGGAGAGGGAGGGAATTCCAAAGCCTAGCGGCATTGTAGGAGAACAGACGACCCCCACTTCTAGCTTTCATAATCCTAGGAACTGCAGCAAGATGCAGGTCGTCCGAACGGAGGCGTCTGTTAGCATGGTAGGGCCGAATGATCGAATGATTAATGGAAGGGCCCTTTCCGGCTAACGTCTTGTGAGCAATACACATAGCCTTGAAATTGACTCTCCCCCTGATAGGGAGCCAGTGGAGGGATTTCATAGCAGGTTTTGCAGATTGGCATTTCGGGATGTCCCGAAGAATTCTGACTGCCCAATTTTGTACCGCCTGGAGTTTTGAGATGGTCGTGCATGGGGCCCCTAAATAAAGGGCATTCCCATAGTCCAGATGCGATAGAATGAGTGCCTGGACCATGAGCTTCCTTGCTTTGAAGGGGAGAAGGGGGATAACTTTACGAAGCATTTTTAAGATGCCATAGCAAGAGGCCGCCACATTCCGTGCCTGGACCTTGAAAGTCAAATCTTTGATCCAACCAAATACCCAGGCTTTTCATCTGGGTCTTGGGGGCCGGAACGGGGCCCAGAACGGCCGGCCACATTGTATTGGGATCAAAAAGGGACGAGTTCCCCAAAATCATCATCTCAGTTTTTTCTCCATTTAATTTAAAAAAGGAACTATTCATCCATTTTGCTACCTCTTCCAAACAAGGACGGAGGCTGGGAGAGGAGTTATCAGCTTGGTTAAGTCCCACTATGAGTTGCGTGCCGTGTGCATAGGTCACTATGTGTACCCCAAAAGGCAGCACAATCTCCGCTAACGGGCTCATGTAAATGTTAAATAGGGTGGGACTCAAGGATGATCCCTGGGGAACTTCGCAGCAGAGAGGCACCTGTTTTGAGGCCACATCAGCGTCGAAGACCTGGAAGGATCTATCATCCAGAAAGGATTGCAGCCATGCCCAAGTGACCCCGGTCACCCCCAGTCTTGTAAGTCTATGGACCAAGATTTGGTGGTTGACCGTGTCAAAGGCTGCACTGAGGTCCAGGAGGATGACCACAGTAGTACCTCCGGCGTCCAGGATTTTTTTGGACTCTTCGACTACTGATAGCAGGGCTGTTTCTGTTCCTTGGAGTGGTCGGAAGCCAGTCTGTGACAGATGGAGGAGTTTATGAGTCTCTAAGAAGGCAGACAGCACTGAATTAACATTATTTTCTGCTATTTTACTGATCCCTGGAAGAAGTGAAATGGGACGATAATTTCAATTTTTTTTTTTTTTAACTCTTTTTCTTTATTTAACGATTAGCACATGTCATGACAAACACCTTATACAGAAATACAGCACAACAAGAAGAAAAAAACAATAATAAAAAACAGAAAAAATGCAAAAAAAGACCATAATTCAGAAATCTAAGCAGAATAAGCAAAATATAAACTTATAAATCAATTGCATAACCCCATAGACAAGGCAAAGACATCAATAACAAACAAAATATAACACGCATCTATAAAGCTATGCAGACTACAATTAATCCTGCTGAGCTATATCCGTCAGACCTTAGACCATTCCTTAATAGGAGCCCATATTCTAGTGCACAAGTCCCGCCTCTTCTCCCCCCTTAAAGAATAAACAGAGGACTCCAAATTATACAATGCAAGTATCCTAGCTCTCCAGTTAAAAAAAGTAGGAGCTTCTGGACTAATCCATTGAGACGTAATGCACAGCCGAATCATTGCCATCGCTACAAACAGGAAGGCTACAGTATATCTAGATCGACCAGCCATCCCAATAGACTCACATCCCATTAGCACCAACTCTGGGGAAATTACAACCGGAATTTTTAACACTATATTAAGAAAATACTCAACTTCATGAAGAAATTCCCCCAGGCTTGGGCACAAATAAAACATGTGTGCTGCATCAGCAGCTTGCAGCCCGCACCTACCACACCTATCGCCCTTCAGCCCTCCCCACTTTGCGATCTTTGCAGGTGTGTAGTATAAATCAAACATTGCCATATAACATTGCGTCTGTAGGCTACCGGAGACTAATATCTGACTTGCCAATTCTAAAGCAGACCAAATATCTACCCCCATCTTGCCAAGTTTTCCTTCCCACTTAATATTCTGCACCTCAAGATCGTCCGGAAAGCAAGATAGCAGATACTGATATACTATTCCTATCCTTGCTTTCCTCTGAGCTAACTCAATTATAGTAACCTTTTCAAACACCACAGCCGCCTCATTTTGATATTTATCCAGAAAACTTCTAATCTGAAGATATTTGAAAAATCATGAGAATATAAGTTAAACTTCTCCCTAAGAGAGGAAAAGAGACCATTTGCCCCTCCGAACACAAGTCACCAATAACCTTCAAACCCCGCAGCTGCCATCTAAAGATGACCTGGTCCTGAAAAATCAATGGCAAGATTCCAGCAGCCGTAAAAGGCATATAAATGTTAATATTTGAGATTTGGCACTTATGGCGAATCTTCCGCCAAATCGAAAACACAGCCCCGATTACTTTGAACCTTATTTTTTTAAATAGCTCGGTTCGAGTATCCTCACTAAGATGCCCTTAGCCGAGTCTCCCAAGCCTATTTCATAGATAGTCGGTCTATTGGCTAGCGGGACCTCAGCCCTGTCTCCTACTAAAAGTATTCCAAAGTTTTGCAACATAGCTGACCAATAATATAATAAAATATTGGGAACCGCCCAACCCCCACGATCTCTAGGGAGACACATCCATTTGGCCGCCCTACGTGACTGACGATACCCCCAGAGAAATCTAGAACAGATCCTCTCGGCCCTACTCAAAGATACCTGAGAAAATTCTATCGGAATAGTTCTAAACAAATACAATAGTCTAGGAAGGATCAGCATTTTAAGCATGTTGCAGCGGCCATACAGCGACAAATGCAAGTGATCCAATCTTTCAAGTTTAGTATTGATGGAATCAATAACTGGCAGAATATTCCGATCAGGAATGCTAGCCACTGAGGCAGTGATTTTAACCCCCAGATATGTTGCTTCAGTGACAAGAGACACATCGGAGGGACATGAGAAAGCTGAGTGTAAAATCTGTGTCTTATCGACATTCAATTTGTAGCCTGACGGTACACCAAATTGCTCTGCAAGTGTCTTTAAAGTCGCAAAAGCCGGAACAACATCCCTGGTTAAGACCACGATGTCGTCCGCATAAGCCAGCGTCTTATAATCTGTACCATTGACCCTGACCGGCAAAATATTTTGATCTCCTTCAATTTTACTAAGGAAAGGGTCAATGTACAGAGCAAAGAGCAAAGGTGAGCACGGACAGCCTTGCCTAGTGCCCCTACCAATGTTAATCAACCCGGTTTCCTGTCCTGAGATACGAATTGAGGCTACTGGAGAGATGTACAATGCTTGCAAAGCCCATATAAACTCCATACTAAATCCCTTCCAATGAAGCACCGCCCACAAAAACCCCAGGAGACCCTGTCAAACGCCTTCTCGGCGTCCAACAGGATCACCCCAAGGGAAGACTCTGTGGTCTGCGCCCAATCCAGCAAGGCAATGACCCGCCTGACATGATCGGCCGTATCTCGTCCGGGTATAAACCCATGTTGCCGAATGGACACTAATGGGGTAATAACTTCGGCCAGTCTGGAAGCTAAAATTTTTGAATATATTTTGCTATCCGTATTAATTAATGAAATGGGCCGATAGGATGAGGGGTTTAAATCAGGCTTATCTTTCTTCTTAAAAAGAACAACAGTTGTTTGCCTCCAGGATTCCGGTATAACACCCTCTGTGCATCCCTAAAAACAGATAAGACATCCTGTCGAATTTCTTGCGCAAAAGCCCTATAAAATTCCAAAGGGATGGCATCCGGGCCAGCGGCTTTTCCATTGGCCAGAGATTTTATGGCCAATTCAACCTCTTCCCATACAATTGGGGCTGAGAGGACCTCATTCTGATCTATTGTAACTTTAGAAGTATCAACACCCTGCAGCACCCCATCTGCCGCAGACTCAATAAATGACATGGACCTCTCTTCCTTGTACAGCAGGGTATAATACTTACCAAAGACATCCATAACCCCCTCATGCGTGTCCTGAATCTGGCCCAACTGATCTTGAACTCTAGAAATTCGATTGGCCATACTTCTTTGCTGTAGTCATTTAGCAAGAACTCTGCCCGAGTTTTCCCCAAATTCGTACATTGTCGTACGATATTGAATATATTTTGTAGCCAGATCCGCCCCAAAAAATTCTAATAATTTAGATTTAACAATAGCCACCCTCTGTTGGCTATGCTCAGTATTAAGGCCATCCCTGATATTCTGCGTCAGCTCCGTCTCTGCAACCCGCAGCTGCTCAACACGCCCCTTGATCTGCTCCTGAACAGCCTTCCATCGATAAGCTGCAAAGCTCTTAGTCTCCCCCGCACTGCAGCTTTAAAAGTGTCCCATACTATACAATCAGACGCGGTCTTTCTATTTATACTTAAAAATTCCGATATCCATTTAGTCATGTGGTCCCGATACGCTTGATCCAATAATAGTTTTCTTTCAAATGTCCAAGATCTAGGAGCTCTATCCATGTTCCCCCAAGGACACTCTACGATCAGCGCATTGTGATCAGATATGATTCTCGGGGAACTTCAACCGAGGCCTCCCCACCAACTGATCAGACATAAAAGATAATCCAAACGCACCATTTTATTATGGGGGCGGAATGATACGTAAAGCCATCATTACCCTTTTTATGCCTATACCAGAAATCAACCAATCTGTGCTCAGAGACTAGAGTCTGAAGAGCCTTAAAAACCCTTGGCTTCCTTCCCAAATACTTTTGATCACTAAGAAGATTGAAATTGCCCGCCAGATGGATATTGAAGTCCCCACAGACAATCATTGGATGCGGCCACATTGCTAATTCAACATTTAAGCATTTAAAAAGTTCTGGATCATCTAAATTTGAGCCATAAATCGTGCAGATAGACATAGATCTATTATTAATGGTAATTTCAGCTACTGCCCATCTTCCTGCTCTGTCCTCCTTCACTCTGTTACAGCTCCCTACTCCGCGCCTTAACAATATGGCCACACCTCTGATCATTGATGACTGTCTTGTACAGGCTACTAAATCAAAGCCTAAGACTTTCAGACATTCCCGCTTCCCCCATGGTATATGCGTTTCTTGTAGACACAAGATATCCACTTGCATAGTTTGTAAAACTTTGGATAGAAGCGCCCGCTTTTCACCTTTTGTTTGAAAGTGATTTGTCTTCTCTTTCGTATGCAGTCAACCACATACTTAAAACGAAAGTTCATCAATCACTTGTTTCAGCCAAAGAATTTATGGACAAAGTTCAACGAACAGATGAAAATTTAGAAGCACAGTTAATTAATTTAATGGCATGTCAACATGGAACCAATGAGTATTGGTTTTGTCGTCATGGTGAACTTAAGTGTATGTTAAAAAACTTAGGTACACCAACATGGTTTGTAACACTTAGCTGTGCTGAGTATGCATGGGAAGATTTACTTGAATTTCTACGAGAAGCAAATTCCAATATAAAAATATTGAAATGAAGACACCTGGAGAACTGTGTTCATTGGATCCTGTAAATGTGTGCAGGTATTTTAATCATCGGTTTCAAACTATGATGTCTTGTATCTGCAATAAAAATAATTGTCTTCTTGGAGAAGTTATTGATTTTTTCGGCAAAAAGAGTATGAAGCGAGAGGTGCTCCACATATACACATGCTATTAGGGATAAGGAATGCTCCGAAATTTGGAACGGATACTGATGAAACAGTATTGTCTTTCATCGAACAGTATGTTACCTGTGAGATTTCAAGAGAAGGAGGAGAAAAAGCTTGAGACAACAAGTTTTACGTTTCCAAAGTCACCGTTGTGGAAAGTACTGTCGACTGAAAATACAAGTCTAAAGGAACATTTTATACCAAGTGTCGCTTTGGATTCCCACGTCCAGTAATTTCTAAAGGAAGAGTAAATTCTTTTTTGTCTGCTGTAAGGCATACAATATCTCGGAAATCTCCGAAGAATACGTACAACTTAAAAAGAACAGAACAGTCGAAGTATATTAATGACTATAATCCAGTGATTTTGAAAATGTGGAATGCAAACATGGATATTCAATATGTTGCAGATAACTCAATTGCTGTTGCACGCTATGTTACATCATATATAACGAAATCAGAAAAGATAGAGATGAAAGAAATGTGGGAAGAAATTTCACAAGAGAAGAGCCTTAGCAAAACTTTTTACAGCTTTAGCTTGAAAATGCTTTCCCACAGAGAAATTGGATCCTATGAATGTTCGGATCGCTTGCGCTCTTCCAGTTTATATTCAAAGTCACGAGGAATCATTTGGGTAAGTTTAGGTCTTGCCTGCACCCGAAATAGAGTGTTGAAAACATTAGAAGAAATTGAGTACTTAGCAGTCAATTAACCAGAAAGTACAGCAATTCTTAAAACTAATATGTTGGATACATACTATCCCAAAAGGAGTCCACATCTGGAAGAGTTATGTCTTTATGAAATACTTCAACATTACAGCTTTAAAAAAAATGTTACACCAAATATAAAACAAGGAAAATATGCAGTAATTGGATGTAACGGTTGTTTAGTAAAACATGCCAAAGGAAATGACGATTCTCCAATTATTATGCAGAGAGAATCTTGATTTCATTAAAGACAAACGGAGGCTAACATTATGCAAATACTTTTATTTGCTGCCCAAACATTCAGCCCTTTCAAGAATGTAACTATATCACAATAAGTAGAACATTAGCAACATAACAAGGAGGCAGTGCATGTTCCAATCTTCCTCTTGGGCTGCGATGACAGAGCTGTACGACGTGATGATCCAGTTAATCTTTAACATTGTTTTCTGAGAAAAAAACAAAGACATTGTATAGTAAAAGGTATTGAGACGGATTAAAAACAACTTATCAGAGATAAGCATTAACGAACCCAAACCCAACCCTCTCAGGGAGAGGAGGGTGGGATATTGTTAGCCTCCATTTGTCTTTAATGAAATCAAGATTCTCTCTGCATAATAATTGGAGAATCGTCATTTCATTACAAGACCGGAGGCTACCATTATGCATATTTAAAGCCATGTAGAGCTACACTGCTAACATGCTCTATTGGTCTCAAGTAAAACTTTGAAAAAGTACCTGCGTTAGACCAGTCTGCAGCTTTAAGTATTTCGGGCAGGGATCCCCCGGCCCAAAATACTTTGCTAGCCATTGCACCCCTAGAGGAGTGAGCTCCAAACCTAGAGAGATCTACGCCAGCCTCATGCATAATCAAACGGACCCATCTGGCCAGGTTCGCAGAGGAAACAGGTCTAAAAGGACTAACATGTGATAAAAGAAGTTGATCAGTGTCAACAGGTCTAAACGTTGAAATCTTATTATCATAACACTTCATGCAGTTTTTTTTCTCACTCATGAAAAAAGGGGTAGAAGATAGACTCTGACATTGTTTTGGTTCTTTTCCAAATATCGAAGTGAACGCCATCAGAGGAGTAGAACCTATTAGAAAGTTCCAGGGCTTTTATGTCAGAGACCCTTCTAAAGGAAATTAAACACAAAAGAGTCGCCAGTTTCATGGAGATTCTTTTAAGGGAGAGTAAGTCATTAATAGGCAAGAAAGGAAGAGATTAAAGATAAGGTTAACATCCCAAAGGGATTCATAACGAGCTTTAGGAGGTCTCCTTAACCTAATACCCTTCATCACTCTTTTGATTAGGGGGTTGCTACCAATAGCAAGGTTATTAATCAGAGAATGACCCGAAGAGATTGCTGATCTGTAGCAGTTGATGGTTCTGAAAGAAAGACCTGAATCGAAGAGATGAGCAAGATAATTAGCTACCTGTTGTAGAGGGCACTGACCGGGATCCAAATCCCTTTCCAGGCACCAACAAGACCACTTTGTCCAAACAACCTTGTATCTTTTTCTGGTTCCTGGTGCCCATGAATCTTCCAGTAGGCTCTTAGCCTCTCCCGAAAGGTCAGAATATCTGCCTGAATCCCTGATATCCTCCAAACAAGAAGGTTCATCCTCCCTTCTAGGACCAAAGGGTGTTCTTCTCCGTCCAGACCCTGGAGAAGGCCTAAGGATGATGGGATCAGCCGCGGGAAATCCGCCGCTAATTCCATTACCCCGGGAAACCAAACCTGGGATTTCCAAAAGGGAGTTACAAGAATGATGGAGCACGACTCTAGTCTCACTTTCCACAGTAATCTCTGAATCATTGAGAAGGGGGAAAGGCGTAACCCATGATCCCCTCCCAAGACTGGAGAAAGGCATCTACCCCTGACGCATTCGGGTCTGGCCTCCAACTGAAGTAACGTTGGACTTGGTGAGTTAGTCTGCTGGCAAAAAGGTCTACATGGATTGGGCCCCAAAGCTCTTGGATCAGAGAAAAGGCTTCGGGATTCAATTTCCAGTCGCTGGAATCGTGGAGAAAACGAGAATTCCAATCTGCTCTCAGATTCTGACTTCCCGGAATGCATTCTGCCCTGAGAGAGATCTTTTGATCCCAACAAAAATACCATATTCGTTTGGCAATATCCAAGAGATTCTTGGATCTTGCAACCCCAAGGCGATTTATATAAGAGACAGCCGAGAAATTGTCCAAGCGGATTAGGGTATTTGAGTTCTTTAGTAACTCTCTGAAGCTCATAAGCGCGTTCAAGGCTGCTAGCATCTCCAGAGAGTTTATGTGAAGGGATTGCTCCTCTAAGGACCACCTCCCCCCGGTCTCTAAATTGTTTAATCGAGCACCCCAACCGCGGTTGCTCGCATCCGATTCTAGGGTAAAATCTTGGACGTTTCCGAAAATAGCTTTCCCATTCCATGCTTGAAGGTTTTTCATCCACCAGTGAAGATCCTCTCGGGCGTCCTTCGAGAGGGGCAGTGAGTCTTCGTACCACAGGCCTTTCCTTAGACCCAGAGCTTTTAGTCTTTGCAGGCCCCTGTAATGAAGGGGGCCGGGAGAAATGGCCTGGATAGAGGACGAGAGGAGGCCCAAGACCCTGGCTAGGTCTTTCAGACGGATAGAATCTTTTGATAGAACAAGTGAGACGTGTTTTTTTATCTTGGTAACCTTCTTGTGGGGAAGGATAAGGATGGATAGAATAGTATTTACCTTGAAACCGAGGAATTCCAACTCTTGTGTCGGAACCATAATAGATTTTTCCAAATGTATGATGAAGCCTAGGTCCCGAAGGAGGTCTATGGTCATTTGTAGATGTTTCTGTAGTTCCAACTCGTCCTGGGAGATAATGAGGATATCGTCTAGGTAGATTATTAGGTGAACCCCTCTCTCCCTGAGGTAGCTGACCACTGGCCGCAGGACCTTGGTGAAGCACCAAGGTGCTGAGGACAGGCCAAAGGGAAGACACTGGAACTGAAAAAGAGTTCCTTTCCATGTGAACCGAAGATACTTTCGGAAGTCCTCGATCCATGGGTATCGTAAAATAGGCATCCTTGAGGTCCAGTTTACAAGCCAATCCTTGGCTTGCAAAATGTCCCTCAAAAGATGGATACCCTCCATCTTGAAGTGTCTGTACGTTAGGAACTTGTTTAAATATTTCAGATTTATGACGGGTCGCCAACCCTTGTCCTTTTTTGGACTAGAAAGATGGTACTTAAAAAACCTTTTGAAATTTCTGATAAGGGGACTTTTATAATGGCCCCTTTGTCTAGCATTTGAGATACTTCCAGCTCTATCAGTTTTGCATTTTCCTTGTCTAGAGTCATCTCCCTTGGGATTTTTGCTTGGGAGGGCTCTTCCCAAATATCTATCTTGAACCCAACTACAGTTTCCAACACCCACGGGTCTTGAGTAATTCGTAACCAGTTGTGAGCAAAATGCTTCAGTCTCCCTGCCACCTTCGAGGGGAAGGGGGATTTCGGGCTTACCTTGATAGGATTGGTGGGAGGATCTTGATCTTCCGCCACGGGCTCTTGAACCCCTTCCTCTCTGGGGGTAGAAGTTGGAGTTTGAACGGTAGCCTCTATAGGGGCGTGAGCCTCTTTCATCTTGTGGGTAGAACTGGGACCTGAAGGAGCAGCGGCTGACAGGTTGTCCCCTCCTGTCAGCCCTTCCAAAAAGTGGTCATCCCCCAAAAACTCTGCGCATATTAGATTGTGCCTTGCTGGAGGCGTTGAAGGTGGACACATACTTGCCCAAGGATCTAACAAAGTTATCACCGAATAAAAGCCCTTTTGCGTCGCACATGTCCTCCTTGGCAGATAGATCTGCAAGCTTGGGGTTCATTCTGAGGAGGACCGCCTTTCTCCGTTCGGTGATCAAATTGGCATTGGCATTCCCAACGAAACAGATGGCCCATTGGGACCATCCTCATAGAAGTTTGGTATTGATCGGGGTATTGTTGGATCTAGCCTCTTCGGTCATGTCAAGGATTTTGGACAGGGGCCCAAGAACGTCAAGAAGCTTATTCTGACATTGTTTCAGGCATTTTCAATTCCCTTCCTGGGGTCCCTCCCTGATTTGAAAAGGAAGGTGATAAGCTCGGGATCAAGATTGGGGGTGCTGCAAATCTTGTCCTCCGAAGAGGGGCAAGGGCACTCGTTCCGCAGCAGGTTACGTGCCTCCCTATCAAGTGGTTTTCTCACCCACTCGGATAGGTATATACCCACATGATCCATGGGCCACCATTCGGTGCTGCGAGGGTGGCGGATGGCAGTAGGGTTAAACATTTCCCCATCGAGGGGGTCTTTGACGGTAGAAGAAGAGGTGGAAGCATGGTCTAAGTCCTCATCCAGATCCTCAGGGATATCTCTGGATCGAAAATAAACTCATCCATGTCCTCATAATCTGTACTTTCTTGATTAAATAGTAAAGAATCGTCAATGAAATCATTTGTCCCGTAAAGGGTACCGCGTTCTATAATGCCGCTACGGGCACCTCCTCTCTGTGTCCCAAGGAACTGGGATCTCTCTATTGTGCTGCCATGAGCACCAACATCTTTTGTAGCGCGAGGGCTACCAATCTCTATTGCATGGTTGAATGCCTCTTTCGTGTGTTTTCTTTTTTGGAGTACCTTACCCCTCTTGGGGGGACCAGAGGTAGAGGGGGAGTCTCCGTCCGAGAGAGAAAAATAAATCTCCTCGGTAGGGGACACCCTTTTCCTCTTAGACAGAGCAGCATCAACTGCTTCCCTGACGGAAGATTTAAGCTCTTCCCCAAAAAGCCTTTTTAGGCTATCTCCCAAAAGCTCCTAAGGGGGCTGTTGAGGGACGTTAGCATCAGTGTCCATTTTAGAGTAGGTTAAAATGAGGTACAGTAATAGTCACAATAGTGCAGGTAAGCACTCAAGATCAGTACAGTATATATATATTAATCAGTAAAAGTCTTTAATAAGGCTTACTCACAGAAATGCCAGTAAAGCACTCGAGATCGTGTCAAGCTTGTT
Organism: Calotriton arnoldi; assembly: GCA_963921515.1. Classification (NCBI taxonomy): domain Eukaryota; kingdom Metazoa; phylum Chordata; class Amphibia; order Caudata; family Salamandridae; genus Calotriton; species Calotriton arnoldi. Next base: position 143,898 of record CAWUFW010018252.1, read on the forward strand.
TGCAAGGCAGATAGCTCTGGCAGTATGAAAATATTCGAGCGCAGCGTGAGAAGAGGCCAGCAGGTGGCGATCTTGCTCTAAATATGAAGTTTTCTTTAAAAAGAAGGGGAAAGAAGGAGGCTCCGGCTCGGTTAGGCACCGTTACGCTCTCGAGATGAGGATGCGTAACCAGGGCAACCGGACGCCGAGCCGGAGGGGAGCATTACATGGTGCGCAGTAATTGAAGTCACAAAGGCACGTTCTCACGTCTCCCAGCAGGTTGCTAGGAGACCAGGGAATCAAAATTTTGCTGACGCTCGTAATTTGGAAAACGCAACGAAAACAAATAAACGGGCTTAAAGCAGTAGGGAAGCCCGAGTGCCCGCAACTGCTCACATGAGTATTACGAGCGAAGGGGTTGTTTAAGAAGACAAAACACACTTACCTTGAAAAGGAAACGATCGCAAAGCAATCGGAAGGCATACATTTAACTAAGAGACCATTCCCCGCCATAAATTGGACAGGGGAGTTTTGCTGAAAGAAGGTAGGTTAGTATAAGCAGGATAAGGGATGCAAGTCCAATACATAGATCAAACAGTTTATTCCTAGAAACGTAAAACTAAAAGATATCAGTCAAATAATTATAAAATAAGGACAATTAAGTAAAAGTCATGCCACAAATGAAAAAATTTACTTAGCTGTGTCAGAGCAGGGAACAAAAGAGGAAGATTGGAACATGCACTGCCTCCTTGTTATGTTGCTAATATTCTACTTATTGTGATGTAGTTACATTCTTTAAAGGGCTGCATGTTTGGGCAGCAAATAAAAGTATTTGCATAATGGTAGCCTCCGGTTTTGTAATGAAATCTTATTAACCACAGAAAACTCAGTTGCGAAACACCAGATAAGAGAGAATTTTTCTATTTAGCACTTCTGCAACTGTTCAAGCCATGGCGTAACGAAACTGAATTACTTGGACATTTCGACTGCTATGAAGATTCTTTTAATGCATGTAAAGATAGCATTGCATGTACACATGTTCCTACATATCTACAAATGGTAAATGATGAAATTGAACATGAAGAGACTATTGCAGCTGAAATAGCTAATGACAGTTCTCAAGATAGTCAAAGTTCTGGTCCACCTAGTCAAGATCCACTGGGACAACCAATAATAGAAAATGAAGCAGCAATAGCCATGAATGAAGTCGAAATTGCAATGCAACAAGCACAACAGGAGAATACTAAGTTGGAAAACTTAGAAGAACAACTAAATATTGAACAGAAAGAAATATATCTACAAGTGACAGAACAGATACAACATGGTTTGTTGCATGAAAAAAAGAATGTCTATGTTCATCATTTAAACTTATTCTTATGTACATCAGTGGTCAAGCTGGAACAGGCAAAAGTTTTTTAATTAAAGTTTTGACCAGTTATCTACAAAAAACTACAGATTCGCATTTATCTTGTATTCTAACAGATCCGACTGGATTAGCAGCGCACAATATTAAAGGAATTACTTTACATAGGTTACTTATGCTACCAGTTGAACATGATAATAAATTGGAATATCAGAAGCTGTCTGGAGATGCTTGTTATGAAGTGTCAAGAGTGCTGAAGTAAATGAAACTTTTAATCATTGATGAGGTGAGCATGGTCTCAAACTTAATGCTTGCCTTTGTACACTTGAGAATGCAACAGGTTTTAAAAACAGATTACGATGTTCTGTTTGGAGGAAAACATTTAATTGTATTTGGAGATCAACTACAACTAACTCCTGTAAAAGGACAACCAGTTTTTAAAACACTTGTGCATGAAGACACTAGGAAATGTTTGGGAAGTATTGGAAATGTGAACATGTGGTTACATTTTGAATGCAAAGAACTTATAAAGAATATGCGACAAGCTAGTGATGAAGATTATGGAAATATTCTCAAAGATATAAGAATTGGTGTCCTAACAAAACATGGTAAACAAGCTTTAGAAAGTCGGCTACTAAGGAACTTGTTTACAACTGAAAACACAGCAGCTGAAGTAATGTACAAGAAGATTGGAGAAAAAAAGTCAATAGTTTGACTAATGCCTACACTGCAAGAGTGTTGTACATTTAATCAAGAGCTTCTGAAAATGGAAAAACAAGAAATAGTTCACATTGAAGCTATTGATAAAATAGAGCACCACGGAGTGACTATTCTTCTTTCAGAGAAACTACAGAGTAAATTGCACTCTTTGGAAAAGTCTGTATCTAAAACTGCTGGCTTAGAAAAAACTTTAGATGTATGTATAAACTGTCGGGTAATTTTACGGCGTAATTTGAATGTAGAAGAAGGTTTAGTAAATGGAGCAATGGGGAAAGTTGTTGATTTTGTAAAGTATCAGAACAGAGATGGAATAGAATTCTTGAAAATAAAATTTGATCAGATAACAGAGGTAAGACAGATTGGGCGTTGTACTGTACGTTTTTTGCTCGTAAAACACTTGTATGTTCGCAGAAAACAGTTTCCTTTGTCTTTAGCATATGCAGTAACTATTCATAAATCTCAAGGTTTAAGTATAGACAGTGCTTTGGTAAATATTGGAAGTACTGTGTTCGAAGAGGGAATGGCATATGTTGCATTATCTCGAGTAAGAACATTGTCTGGTTTCTATTTCATTGATTTCGATGACAACAAGATTAGTGCTGATGTAAATTGTGTAAGAGAATATAATCGTTTAAGAAGACTTTATACACCAGATTTAGGTGAATATCCCATTCGTGAGAAACGTGTTGTGTGTTGAAAACAAAAATATGTTAAAGAATCAAGTGTGGTTAAAAAATAAAAACATTTAAGAGAAAGGAAAAGGTGTAAAGAAACAGAAAATGGAAAGTGTTGATGACGTTGTGGGATACCAATTGGAAAATAGTTCAGGTATCAATTGTTACGCTGATGTGGTTCTGAATATTGTATTTTATCTACAAGATCTTCATCATGAAATCATAGGAAATCATAAAAAAGATTATGCTCTGCACTACATTCTGTATTTGAACAATTGACAACTGACAGAAGTAAAATCCATACTGCTTGTGGTATTCGCCAACTCTTGGATATATGTACTGGCTCTTTGACCTTCAGTCTTAATATACAACAAGATGCACAAGAATTTCTAATGGTTATGCTTGGAGTATTAGAAGAGGAAGGAATACAGATTGAAAACTTATTTGGACTAAGTTACAAATGGGATCATAAATGTGAACAGTGTTCATTAACTTCAAGCGCTGAAGTCAACGCAGAACGATTCATATACTGAACAATACCAGACTGCAAATCTGTAGCTTTCAACAAATTAGTAAAAGCGGCAAATCATGATATGAAATGTTCTCATTGTAAATCAGAGATGTTATCTACATTACATATAGAAAGATATGTAAAATATCTGATTTTAATGCTACAACGTTGTAGAGCAAATGGAAGAAAAGTGGAAACCAGAATTCAAAATTTTGTTGACAGTCAAATATCTATTTCTGGAAGAACTTTTACAACAGTGGCTATTATTTTCCATGCTGGACCTACTACCACATCTGGACACTATACTGTGTATTTAAAGTGTAATAAAGGATGGACACATTGCAATGATGCACACTTGGAAATAAAACCCAGATTGCCTTTACGAATTACCAAATTCATATTTGATATTTTTGAAGCCAAAGTTTTGAATTCATCTTTCGGCCTATTGGTAAGATGTAAACATGCTTTAACAAATTTATATTGGATATTTTGCAAACTAAAGTTTTGAATACATTATTCGGCCTATTGGGAAGATGTGAACAGAAAGTAGAGAGCACTGGAAATAATTACTAATTTTAACAAGTGTTGGGACTAATATTTGTGCTTATTGGTATTGCATTTGGAAAAATTGCGTTGAAATGCAAATAGTTTACATATTTGTTCTGTATATTGTAGGAGATGTAAATGAGTGTACATTTCGAAAATGTTCTTGAGATAAATGAAAGACATCCTGTAGAAGAAGGATGTAATGAAAAAATTGTAAGGAGGAACACGTATAGGTACAGATATTGAAAATAATGTACGCTGATTTAGGTTTTTTTTCAACAATCTAGTTGATTGTTTTTTTTCACTGCTGTTTCATGATGATACTACATTGACATCACTGTGTATAGTGAAGTTAAGTGGAATCGGAGAACTGCAAAAAAGGGAAAATGAAATGTTATGTAAATCTTGAATTATGTTGTAGTCTTAAAAAGTAACAGTGTAAATTGTGTAATACATTACAATACATAACAGTTTTTTTGGTTTATTTTATTGTACATAGTGGTAAATTTTGAAAAGAGATTTTAATGATGAATAGCCCAATAGTACTTTGATATTTACTGAAAAAACCATAGGTTTCAGGGACGTTATAGTTAGAAATTAGCATTTAAAAAACCTTTGAAATTCACTGAAAAAACCATAGGTTTGAGGGACGTTATAGTTAGAAATTAGCATTTAAAAAACCTTTGAAATTCACTGAAAAAACCATAAGTTTCAGGGACGTTATAGTTAGAAATTAGCATTTAAAAAACCTTAGAAATTCACTGAAAAAAACCCTAGGTTTCAGGGATGTTAAAGTTAGTTGGACATTTCACTCGTACAAAACCAGAGAAATTCGGCTGTTATAGTTAGTTGAGCTAACTATAGCTCGTGCCCCGCAAAGCACTGCTGATGACGTCACATATTACATCATTTATGACATGGTCAGTAACATCACTGATGACATCTCAAATGACATCACTGATGACATCACTGATGACATCATCCAGTGACTGCGTGTTTCTGTAAACTTTAAATATGTTTTATATATATATGCCAAGGTTTATTGAAGAATGAGTGGGTGTATAAGTGTCTGAATGGATGATTTAGTAGGTGCGTGACTGACTGTATAAGTTAGTGATTAAACGAGTCTTGCTGAATGCATGGTTTAGTGACTAAACTGTGTGAATGTCTGTATCAGTCTGTCAGTTGGTGTGTAAGCGGCTGAATGGGTTGGTGAGTAGCGACATGAGTGTCGATATGGGTTATTGATTCGTTGTCTGAGTATCTGTATGGGTGCCTGAGTGTCTGTGTGGGTGGGTGGGGAGGTGTGACTCTGTGCCTAGATGTGTGAGTGGGTAATTCACTGGGTGTATGGGTTCAAGAGTATATCTGTGAAGGGCTGTATGGGTGGGTGAGTGTGTGTGTGGGTGTGTTGGTGAGTGAATGGATGTCTCAGTGGTACATGTGTGAGTAACTACATATGTGAAAGGCAGAAAATGTGAGTGTTGGAGTATATAAAGACTATATGTGAGAGTGAGTGATTGTGAGAGTTGCTGTATGGATGAGTGTGTGCTTGTGTCAGTGATTGTATAAGAGAGTAAGTATGCGTTAGTATCTGTATGAATAAGTGAGGTGGTAGGTGTATAACTGTATAGTTGAGTAAATGGGAGTGTGATTGATTCTTTGCATGACTGACTAGGTGTGTGAACAACTCTATGGATGAGTGGCGGTTTGTGAGTGTCTGTATAGGTGTATGAGTGCACAAGGAAGGATTAAATATTCAGCAGATGAGCTACTGAGACTATCGCACCCCTTGGATATAAGATGCAAACATAATATAAACATTGACAGTAAGATCCTTAAATGTAGCTACTGTAATAAGACCTTGACGCATAAAACACATGTTAAGAACAATGAGGGCAAACTATATTTAGCCCAATTAAACTGTAGATCACTGGCTAAACACAAACATGAAATCCACGACCTATTAAGAGAAAGAACACTGGATGCACTGTTTCTGACTGAGACATGGCTTAATGAGAGCTCCACCCCAGATGTTATAGATGCGATACCAAACGAATATAGATTAGTAAGGCAGGATCGAGTAAACAGACTAGGGGGTGGAATTGCGATAATTCATAAAGCCACAATAAAGTGTGAGATTAAACAAGCGAACCTAGAGAACTGTGAGGCACTCTCATTCACAATAGCAGCAGCAGAAGACAACACTATAGCAGGCTTTCTAATATACCGCCCACCGGGGCCAGCAACGCAATTTATAATAAGCCTGGAGGAGAAAGTAGTACACTCAGCCCTCCGGTACAATAATTTTATTGTGCTAGGCGATCTTAACATACACTTGGATAACAAACTGAACAAAGAAGCCCACACACTATGCAAAGATCTACTGACGCTGAACCTAGCAGAGAAAGTTGAGACACAAACTCACCAAGGGGGCCATATTTTAGACCCAATCTTCTCTAACTCCTCAGAGATAGAGGTGGGAATCCCATGGCCTATCCCATGGTCAGACCACTACCTAGTCCCTTTCACTGTACCGTTGCACAGAAGGAAGGTGGAGCGAATTTCTGAGAAAATTACGAGAAGGCAGTGGAATGATTTTAATTCTACTGCGTTCAACCAGGCTCTGATGGGAAATAAACCCACATTGACTAAAGATATAGATATAGCCAACAAGCAACTTGAAACTTGGATTACGGAGGCCCTAGATGAGATAGCACCATGGAGCACGAGGTCTCCAAAAAGACATAATGCCTCAGCTCCATGGTTCAATGATGAACTGAGGAACGCCAAAAAAAAGTGTAAGAAGTCCGAGCGAGCTTGGAGGAAAGATTATTGTAGTAAGGTTAAAGATAACTACAAAAAAGAACTAAAACAATATCACGCACTAATCAGGAAAATAAGATGCAATTTCTATACAGACAAAATTGATAGGGCGAGTAACTCCCCCAAAGAAATGTTCGCTATATTAAAGTCCCTCAAAACGTACGAAAACAAAAATGAGGCACCCACTTCATTAGAGAGCTGTAATAAGGTGGCAGAGTTTTTTGCTGACAAAGTGACAAAAATCTACGAGAGCTTTCCAATAGAAGCACGACAAGGAACAAGCTTGAAACATATAAACCAGACGAATTTCGCTGGAGTAACGTTAGATGAATTTAAGATCCAGGAGTTAGAAGAACTCACAGCCATAGCAAAAGGGATAAAATCTGGATCCCCGTTAGACCCTGCACGTCCGGACAGAGTAATGGAGGGAGCAGAAATGATCATGCCGTATATCTCGGAACTAATCTCTTGCTCCTTCCAAAATGGCATGGTCCCTACCAAATGGAAACAAGCAATTGTTCGTCCTCTAAAAAAGAAACAGTCAATAGAGATAACTGTATTAGAGAATCTACGTCCTATTTCACTGTTGCCGTTTGTGGCCAAAATCGCAGAGAAAACGGTTAATAAACAATTGGTAGATCATATCAACAAGAATGAGCTGTTCCACCCTTCGCAATCAGGTTTCAGAAAGGACCACTCAACTGAGACAGCACTCCTTATGGCCACTGAAACACTGAGAAAATTTGCCGATGATGGACAGACAGCCGCCTTGATCCTGTTGGACCTAAGTGTGGCGTTTGACACCGTTTCACACAAGATACTCCTCCAGAGATTAGAGGCCTGTGGTATCAGGCAAAAGGCTCTGTGTTGGCTGACTTCGTTTCTTTCCACACGGAGCTTCCAAGTAACACAACGGCCATATCTGTCCAAGAGTATCTCCTTGCCGCAAGGGGTCCCACAGGGATCGATTCTGAGCCCCACCCTATTTAACTTATATGTGGGACCACTGGCTGAGCTAGTGGGAAAACATGAAGTGTCTATAGTTTCCTATGCTGACGACACGCAGTTAATTGTGATGCTGTCACAAGACAAGGAACAGGCAGCTATTCGGTTTTCCAAATGCCTGGGAGAGGTGGCTGAATGGATGTCGGACCACTGCCTCAAGTTGAATGGAAACAAGACAGAAGTAATGGTGGTAGGCAAGGCACCGACCATATGGTCTTCAGCATGGTGGCCTGAAACACTGGGCCAACAACCATTACCAAAAACGGAGGTAAAAAACCTCGGGATTTGGCTCGACTCCGAACTGACTTTTGACGGGCAAACCCGGAAGGTGGCCAGCAAATGCTATGGGGCCATGAAAATCCTAAGGAAAGTTCTGGATCTTCTGCCCCCAAACGCCAGGAAAACTATAGTGCATTCGGTGATAATCTCCCAAATTGATTATGGGAATGTACTATATCTCGGAGCTTCTAAGGCAGGAATATCCAGACTACAGACAGTTCAGAATGCGGCGGCTCGCCTGGTTCTTAGCTTGCCGAGAAGAGCCAACACAAAGAAAGCTCTGACAGCACTACATTGGCTGCCAGTGGAAAAGAGAGTTGTGTTCAAGGCGATGTGCCTATGTCACCGAATTCTATCGAAGAGAGGCCCAAGGTACCTTCACCCACTATTAATTCAGTACACACCCGGACGGTGTCTAAGATCTAGGGGGAAGGCACTGGTAACTGTACCGAGAATTCGCAGAGCGAGAATGGGTGCACGCTCTTTTAGGTACATTGCAGCTAAAACATGGAACACCTTACCAGTGGCACTAAGAACCGAACCATGCGAAAGCAGTTTTCGCAAACAACTTAAAACTTGGCTGTTCACTAAAACATAATAATAAAGAAGATCCGACAGTCTGTGTGGGTTACGCAGTGAGATATGCGGATCACCGTTATATCCTCCCTCAGGGTCTTACTCAGCGCGGGGGCACACCGGTGGTGTAACCATGCGCTCTATAAATGGCTAAAATAAAATAAATAAATAAAATAAATAAATATGATAGTGCTGTATTGATGAGTGACTGCATGTATGAATGACTGTATGGGTGAATGAGTGGACGTGTGTGTAGACCTAGGAATCAGTGAGTGGGTATGTAGTAACTGGTATTGGTGTGTCTATGGTTTCGAAAATGGTGGGTGTATCAAAGGTTATATTAGGGTGTGAGGAGGTGCATCAGATTATCACGTGGATGATGTCATCAGTGATATCATCAGTGATGTCATTTGAGATGTCATCAGTGATGTCACTGACCATGTCATGAATGGTGTAATATGTGACGTCATCAGCAGTGCATTGCGGGGCGCAAGTTATAGTTAGCTCAACTAACTATAACAGCCGAATTTCTCTGGTTTTGTACGAGTGAAATGTCCAACTAACTATAACGTCCCTGGAACCTAGGTTTTTTTCCAGTGAATATATATATATATATATATATATTCACTGAAAAACCATAGGTTTCAGGGACGTTATAGTTACAAATTAGCATTTAAAAAACTTTTGAAATTCACTGAAAAAAACATAGGTTTTAGGGACAGTTATAGTTATTTGGACATTGCACTCGTACAAAACCCGTGAAATTCCCCGTTATAGTTAGTCCAGCTAACTATAACTCGCGCCCCGCAATGCACTGCTGATGACGTCACATATTACATCACTCATGACATGGTCAGTGACATCACTGATGACATCACTGATGACATCTCAAATGACATCACTGATGACATCATCCAGTGACTTTGTGTTTCTGTAAAGTTTAAATATTTTTAATATATATAGGAAAAGACGTATTGAAGAATGAGTGGGTGTGTAAGTGTCTGTATGGATGATTTAGTAGGTGCGTGACTGACTCTATAAGTGAGTGATTTAACGTATCTTACTGAATGCATGGGTTAGTGACTAAACTGGGTGAATGTCTTTATCCGTCTGTCTGTTGCTGTGTAAGTGGCTGCATGTGTTTGTGAATAGCTACATGAGTGTCTATATGAGTTATTGAATGCTTGTGTGAGTATCTGTATGGGTGCCTGAGTGTTTGTGTGGGAGGGTGTGTGCGACTCTGTGCATAGATGTGTGAGTGGGTGATTCACTGGGTGGATGGTTTAAAGAGTGCATCTGTGATAGACTGTATGGGTGGGTAAGTTGTGTAAGAGTGTGTTAGTGAGTGAATGTATGTCCCAGTGGTACATGTGTGAGTAACTACATATGTGAAAGGCAGTATATATGTGTGTTGGAGTATATAAATAGCTATAAGCGAGAGTGTGTGATTGTGAGAGTGACTGTATGGATGAGTGTGTGCTTGTATCAGTGATTGTATAAGAGCGTAAGAATGTGCTAGTATTTGTATGAGTAAGTGAGCTGGTGTGTGTATAACTGTATAGGTGAGTAAATGGTAGTGTGTTTAATTATTTGCATGACTGACTAGGTGTGTGAGTACCTCTATGGATGAGTGGCGGTGTTTGAGTGTCTATATAGGAGTATGAGTGCATATGATAGTCCTGTACTGAGTGACCGTAAGTATGAGTGACTGTACGGGTGAGTGAGTGGATGTGTGCGTAGACCTAAGAATCAGTGAGTGGGTATGTAGTTATTGGTGTTGGAGTGTCTATGGTTTTGCGAATGGCAGTCTGTAATTTAGAGTGGGTGTATCAAAGGTTATATTAGGGTGTGAGAAGATGCATGAAATTATCACGTGGATGATGTCATCAGTGATGTCATTTGAGATGTCATCAGTGATGTCATCAGTGATGTCACTGACCATGTCATGAGTGATGTAATATGTGACGTCATCAGCAGTGCATTACGGGGCGCGAGTTATAGTTAGCTGGACTAACTATAACGGGGAATTTCACGGGTTTTGTACGAGTGCAATGTCCAAATAACTATAACTGTCCCTAAAACCTATGGTTTTTTCAGTGAATTTCAAAGGTTTTTTAAATGCTAATTTGTAACTATAACGTCCCTGAAACCTATGGTTTTTTCAGTGAATTTCAAAGGTTTTTTAAATGCTAATTTGTAACTATAACATGTCTGAAACCTACGGTTTTTTCAGTGAATTTCAAAGGTTTTGTAAATGACAATTTTTAAATGTATTAATTGTTATATAAAATTTTTTTCATACTGATTTCCAAATTGTTTAGAAACAATTTTTTTTTACATATTTTATTTTTTAAAATACATTGTAATTACATTATACATTACATTACAAAAAATACTTTCTCAGAATGAATTACTTTAGTTTAAATACTTTGCACATAGGCAATAGACTTTTAAGTACAGTAGTTACAGTTGTTGCAATGGGCAACACATTTTCAAACACAATGCAACATTCAGCTCAATGTGAATTTCTAGTTAAATGCAATTAGTTACTTTATGGATTACTTTTCTAACCCAGGACTGGATCCTAGATTCAGTCCTGGGACATCTCCTGTAAACAGTTGAGTAAAAGCGTTTTGGTTACAGTAGTGATTTTTAAGGAATATTATTGTATTTTAAAAGTTGACACTTAGAAACTTTTTCTCATAGAATCACCAATGTTATCCTATGGAAGGAAATTCACTTAGCAGGTAAAAACTGTTATCGTTACTTTTTCTTACTCAGTGTTGGATCCTGGATCCAGCACTGGTGCATCTCCTGTAAACAGTTGAAAGAATGCGTTTAAGTCATACAGGCGATTTTTAAGGAATATTTGTAGTTTGTGAAAATCGACACTTTGAAAGTTTTCTGCTGAAAACCAGACAATGGATTCCTATGGAAGAAAATATAAGTTACTGGTAAGTACGGTTAAAATTACTTTTCAGGGTCAGTGCTGGGCTAAAAGATGCAGCACTGGGTTCTCTCCTGATAACAGGTGAGTAAATTGGAATTCGTACTTTGGTTGATTTTAGAGGAATATTATAAAGTTCCAAAACTCCACACTTAGAAGAATTTCCAAGTGAAACCAGTCAATGTTAGCCTATGAAGGAAATTCAAGTTACCGGTAAGTACGGTTAAAATTACTTTTCAGGATCAGTACTGGGCTGAAAGATGCAGCACTGAGGTCTCTCCTGATAACAGGTGAGTAAATCGGAATTCGTATTTCGGCTGATTTTAGAGGAATATTTTAAAGTTCCAAAACTCCACACTTAGAAGAATTTCCAAGTGAAACCAGTCAATGTTAGCCTATGAAGAAAATTCAAGTTACCGGTAAGTACGGTTAAAATTACTTTTCAGGACCAGTACTGGGCTGAAAGATGCAGCACTGAGGTCTCTCCTGATAACAGGTGAGTAAATCGGAATTCGTATTTCGGCTGATTTTAGAGGAATATTTTAAAGTTCCAAAACTCCACACTTAGAAGAATTTCCAAGTGAAACCAGTCAATGTTAGCCTATGAAGGAAATTCAAGTTACCGGTAAGTACGGTTAAAATTACTTTTGAGGATCAGTACTGGGCTGAAAGATGCAGCACTGAGGTCTCTCCTGATAACAGGTGAGTAAATCGGAATTCGTATTTCGGCTGATTTTAGAGGAATATTTTAAAGTTCCAAAACTCCACACTTAGAAGAATTTCCAAGTGAAACCAGTCAATGTTAGCCTATGAAGGAAATTCAAGTTACCGGTAAGTACGGTTAAAATTACTTTTGAGGATCAGTACTGGGCTGAAAGATGCAGCACTGAGGTCTCTCCTGATAACAGGTGAGTAAATCGGAATTCGGATTTCGGCTGATTTTAGAGGAATATTTGCACAATGGTGAAGGGAGGGGGCGGGGCCTGAGGTGACATCTGTGCAAACGCGCCCCGTGGTGCGTTTTAAGTTGGGGGATTAAGTCCCCTTGAATCATGAGGGTCCCTACGGGCCAACTAGCCCACCAGGAACCTCCAGTATGCGCCAGGGGCTGCGTTGCAGAGACATGTACAGAGGCCACACCCCTTTTACACCTCTCTGCAACGCAGCTCTGTGGCGCTTTCTGGACGTACCTGTTGGGCTAGTTGGCCCCCAGGGACCCTCAGGATTGAAGAGGATTTAATTCCCCATCTTAAAATGCGCCACGGGGCCTGTTTGCACACATGTCACCTGAAGCCCCGCCCCTCCCTTTACCACTGTGCAAACGCGCCCCGTGGCGCGTTTTAAGTCGGGGGATTAACTCCCCTTGAATCCTGAGGGTCCCTGGGGTGCAACTAGCCCACCATATACCTCCAAAAAGCGCCATAGAGCTGCGTTGCAGAGAGGTGTAAAAGGGCGTGGCCTCTGTACACCTCTCTGCAAGGCAGCCCCTGGCGCATACTGGAGGTTCCTGGTGGGCTAGTTGGCCCCAGGGACCCCCAGTATTCAAGGGGAATTCGCTTCCCTCTGCAAACGCGCCAGGGGCGCGTTTGCAGAGTGGTGAAGGAAGGGGCGGGGCCTGCGGGCCCGATCGGTTTTTTTTCTCTGAAGGGGGCTGTGTGGCCCCCCTTCCTTTTTCCTATTTTTAGTCCCTGGGGACCCCATCCCCCAGGGCCTTACCCCTTTTTTAAAATTAAAATTTAAAAAAAAACGGGAAGGGGCCGCGTGGCCCCCTTCCCTGGGCCTGTATTGGCCCCGGGGACCCCATCCCCGGGGCATGGCCTGTTTTTTTTTATTTGGAGGGGGCTGCGTGGCCCCCCTCCTCAGGCCATTTAAGGCCCCGGGGACCCCATCCCCGGGGCCGGCCTTGCACTTTTTTTTAAATTATTTTCTTTTTTTTACTTTGGGGAGGGGGCTGCGTGGCCCCCTCCGTGGCCACTTATGGCCCCGGGGACCCCATCCCCGGGCCTGGCCTCTCGTTGGGGACTGTGGGGGGTCCCCAAGCCCCCCACAGTCCCGCCGGCTCCCCGTGTCCTACGGGAGCCGGCATTGCTTTACACATGGGGAGCAGCTAACATGATGCTCCCCATGTGGAAAGCAGTCGGCTTTGGATATTGGAAGCGAGAGCAGGTTTCCTGCTCTCTCTTCCAATATCCGAGCAAGTTTGCAATGACAGGACGGGAGCCGCGAGGCTCCCGTCCTGTCATTGCAAACAGCAGTGTCCCGGGGGTAGGCACCCCGGGACACTGCAGGAGCCGGCCCTGGGGGTGGCGGTCCCCAGGGCCATCAAGGGCTCCAGGAGGGGGCCGCGCGGCCCCCTCCCTACATTTTGAAAGCCCCGGGAGGTGGTGGTCCCCGGGGCTTGGGGGTCCAAAACGGACCCCCATTGTAATTTTTCTTAGTGCCCCGGGGAGGTGGTAGTCCCCGGGCGTGTGGGGGCTGGAGCCCCCCACATAGGTTTTTAATTAAAAAAAGAAGCCCCGGGGAGGTGGTGGTCCCCGGGGCTGCGGGAGAGCTCAGAGCCCTCCCGCACCATTCTACATAAAGCCCCGGGGGTGGTGGTCCCCGGGGCTTGGGGGCCCTTAGAGGCCCCCACACATAAATTTAACCCCCCAGCATGCCCCCGGGACTTGGCCCACCCGGGGCCAATTAACATCGAAGCGCTTCGATTTTTTTTTTTCGGCAGGGTTCGCGCTCCCTGAGCGCATCCTGCCGATTTTTAAAAAACAAATTTTTTTTTTGCCCAGGGGGTCCTTGTGGGACCCCTGAGCAGACCTAGGGGGTCAGGGTGTTTCTACCCTGCCCCCTTTGTGCGCTTTACGCACTTGTTTCTGTCCCTCGGTTCTACAGAGGGACAAAATGGCTGCCAACACTTCCTGATTTGGAGTGTTGACAGCCAATTAACATAAAGCTCATGCTCGGGAGGATCCGCGGCCCTAGATATATCTATCTTTTTACTTTTCATTTTCTCAGCAACTACTGAACGGATTTACACCATTTAACAAAAAGGGTTCTTTCTGAACCAAGAACTACCTCTTTGCCAAATTTGGTGTAATTCCGTTCAGCAGTTCGGGCTGTAGCCGTGTCTAAAGTTTCCTATGGAAAATTGCATGGGGAAAACGCGTTTTGGGACCCCCTTTTTCTCGGCCCCGCTTGACGAATCCCCCGAGACTTTCAGGGTAGGAGCGGACCGGAGCGGGCCACAAAGTTTGAAAATTTTGCGAAGATACGTCAACCGGCAAGAGAGTTATTTCAAATAGAATGTCGCTGGATTTCCTATGGATAATAGGTTGTAACTATAACTATCTACTGGCGACCGCCAGTAGATAATATATATATATATATATATATATATATATATATATATATATATATATATATATATTCACTGAAAAAACCATAGGTTTTAGGGACAGTTATAGTTAGTTGGATATTGCACTCGTACAAAACCCGTGAAATTCCCCCGTTATAGTTAGTCCAGCTAACTATAACTCGCGCCCCGCAATGCACTGCTGATGACGTCACATATTACATCACTCATGACATGGTCAGTGACATCACTGATGACATCACTGATGACATCTCAAATGACATCACTGTTGACATCATCCAGTGACTGTGTGTTTCTGTAAAGTTTAAATATTTTTAATATATATAGGAAAAGACGTATTGAAGAATGAGTGGGTGTGTAAGTGTCTGTATGGATGATTTAGTAGGTGCGTGACTGACTGTATAAGTGAGTGATTTAACGTATCTTACTGAATGCATGGGTTAGTGACTAAACTGGGTGAATGTCTGTATCCGTCTGTCTGTTGCTGTGTAAGTGGCTGCATGTGTTTGTGAATAGCTACATGAGTGTCTATATGAGTTAATGAATGCTTGTGTGAGTATCTGTATGGGTGCCTGAGTGTTTGTGTGGGAGGGGTGTGTGCGACTCTGTGCATAAATGTGTGAGTGGGTGATTCACTGGGTGGATGGTTTCAAGAGTGCATCTGTGATAGACTGTATGGGTGGGTAAGTGTGTGTAAGAGTGTGTTAGTGAGTGAATGTATGTCCCAGTGGTACATGTGTGAGTAACTACATATGTGAAAGGCAGTATATATGTGTGTTGGAGTATATAAATAGCTATAAGCGAGAGTGAGTGATTGTGATAGTGGCTGTATGGATGAGTGTGTGCTTGTATCAGTGATTGTATAAGAGCGTAAGAATGTGCTAGTATTTGTATGAGTAAGTGAGCTGGTATGTGTATAACTGTATAGGTGAGTAAATGGTAGTGTGTTTAATTATTTGCATGACTGACTAGGTGTGTGAGTACCTCTATGGATGAGTGGCGGTGTTTGAGTGTCTATATAGGAGTATGAGTGCATATGATAGTCCTGTACTGAGTGACCGTAAGTATGAGTGACTGTACGGGTGAGTGAGTTGATGTGTGCGTAGACCTAAGAATCAGTGAGTGGGTATGTAGTTATTGGTGTTGGAGTGTCTATGGTTTTGCGAATGGCAGTCTGTAATTTAGAGTGGGTGTATCAAAGGTTATATTAGGGTGTGAGAAGATGCATGAAATTATCACATGGATGATGTCACCAGTGATGTCATCAGTGATGTCATTTGAGATGTCATCAGTGATGTCATCAGTGATGTCACTGACCATGTCATGAGTGATGTAATATGTGACGTCATCAGCAGTGCATTGCGGGCGTGAGTTATAGTTAGCTGGACTAACTATAACGGGGGAATTTCACGGGTTTTGTACGAGTGCAATGTCCAACTAACTATAACTGTCCCTAAAACCTATGGTTTTTTCAGTGAATTTCAAAGGTTTTTTAAATGCTAATTTGTAACTATAACGTCCCTGAAACCTATGGTTTTTTCAGTGAATTTCAAAGGTTTTTTAAATGCTAATTTGTAACTATAACATGTCTGAAACCTACGGTTTTTTCAGTGAATTTCAAAGGTTTTGTAAATGACAATTTTTAAATGTATTAATTGTTATATAAATTTTTTTAATACTAATTTACTCCATTTTTAGAAACAATTTTTTTTTACATATTTTATTTTTAAACTACATTGTAATTACATTATACATTACATTACAAAAAATACTTTCTCAGAATGAATTACTTTAGTTTAAATACTTTGCACATAGGCAATAGACTTTTAAGTACAGTAGTTACAGTTGTTGCAATGGGCAACACATTTTCAAACACAATGCAACATTCAGCTCAATGTGAATTTCTAGTTAAATGCAATTAGTTACTTTATGGATTACTTTTCTAACCACAGGACTGGATCCTAGATTCAGTCCTGGCACATCTCCTGTAAACAGTTGAGTAAAAGCGTTTTGGTTACAGTCGTGATTTTTAAGGAATATTATTGTACTTTAAAAGTTGACACAGAAACTTTTTCTCATAGAATCACCAATGTTATCCTATGGAAGGAAATTCACTTAGAAGGTAAAAACTGTTATCGTTACTTTTTCTTACTCAGTGTTGGATCCTGGATCCAGCACTGGTGCATCTCCTGTAAACAGTTGAAAGAATGCGTTTAAGTCATACAGGCGATTTTTGGGGAATATTTGTAGTTTGTGAAAATCGACACTTTGAAACTTTTCTGCTGAAAAGCAGACAATGGATTCCTATGGAAGAAAATATAAGTTACTGGTAAGTACGGTTAAAATTACTTTTCAGGGTCAGTGCTGGGCTAAAGATGCAGCACTGGGTTCTCTCCTGATAACAGGTGAGTAAATTGGAATTCGTACTTTGGTTGATTTTAGAGGAATATTATAAAGTTCCAAAACTCCACACTTAGAAGAATTTCCAAGTGAAATCAGTCAATGTTAGCCTATGAAGGAAATTCAAGTTACCGGTAAGTACGGTTAAAATTACTTTTCAGGACCAGTACTGGGCTGAAAGATGCAGCACTGAGGTCTCTCCTGATAACAGGTGAGTATCAGAATTCGGATTTCAGCTGATTTTAGAGGAATATTTGTATGTTTCAAAAATCAACACTTAGAAACTTTTTCAGCAAAAAGCAGGCAATGATATCCTATGGAAGGAAATTCAAGTTACTGGTAAGTACGGTTAAAATTACTTTTGAGGATCAGTACTGGGCTGAAAGATGCAGCACTGAGGTCTCTCCTGATAACAGGTGAGTAAATCGGAATTCGTATTTCGGCTGATTTTAGAGGAATATTTTAAAGTTCCAAAACTCCACACTTAGAAGAATTTCCAAGTGAAACCAGTCAATGTTAGCCTATGAAGGAAATTCAAGTTACCGGTAAGTACGGTTAAAATTACTTTTCAGGACCAGTACTGGGCTGACAGATGCAGCACTGAGGTCTCTCCTGATAACAGGTGAGTAAATCAGAATTCGGATTTCGGCTGATTTTAGAGGAATATTTGTATGTTTCAAAAATCAACACTTAGAAACTTTTTCAGCAAAAAGCAGGCAATGATATCCTATGGAAGAAAATTCAAGTTACTGGTAAGTACGGTTAAAATTACTTTTGAGGATCAGTACTGGGCTGAAAGATGCAGCACTGAGGTCTCTCCTGATAACAGGTGAGTAAATCGGAATTCGTATTTCGGCTGATTTTAGAGGAATATTTTAAAGTTCCAAAACTCCACACTTAGAAGAATTTCCAAGTGAAACCAGTCAATGTTAGCCTATGGAAGGAAATTCAAGTTACTGGTAAGTACGGTTAAAATTACTTTTCGGGGTCAGTGCTGGGCTAAAAGATGCAGCACTGGGTTCTCTCCTGATAACAGGTGAGTAAATTGGAATTCGTACTTTGGTTGATTTTAGAGGAATATTATAAAGTTCCAAAACTCCACACTTAGAAGAATTTCCAAGTGAAACCAGTCAATGTTAGCCTAAGAAGGAAATTCAAGTTACCGGTAAGTACGGTTAAAATTACTTTTCAGGACCAGTACTGGGCTGAAAGATGCAGCACTGAGGTCTCTCCTGATAATAGGTGATTAAATCAGAATTCGGATTTCGGCTGATTTTAGAGGAATATTTGTATGTTTCAAAAATCAACACTTAGAAACTTTTTCAGCAAAAAGCAGGCAATGATATCCTAGGGAAGGAAATTCAAGTTACTGGTAAGTACGTTTAAAATTACTTTTGAGGATCAGTACTGGGCTGAAAGATGCAGCACTGAGGTCTCTCCTGATAACAGGTGAGTAAATCGGAATTCGTATTTCGGCTGATTTTAGAGGAATATTTTAAAGTTCCAAAACTCCACACTTAGAAGAATTTCCAAGTGAAACCAGTCAATGTTAGCCTATGGAAGGAAATTCAAGTTACTGGTAAGTACGGTTAAAATTACTTTTCAGGACCAGTACTGGGCTGAAAGATACAGCACTGAGGTCTCTCCTTATAACAGGTGAGTAAATCGGAATTCGTATTTCGGCTGATTTTAGAGGAATATTTGTATGTTTCAAAAATCAACACTTAGAAACTTTTTCAGCAAAAAGCAGGCAATGATATCCTATGGAAGGAAATTCAAGTTACTGGTAAGTACGGTTAAAATTACTTTTCAGGACCAGTACTGGGCTAAAAGATGCAGCACTGAGGTCTCTCCTTATAACAGGTGAGTAAATCGGAATTCGTATTTCGGATGATTTTAGAAGAATATTTGCACAATGGTGAAGGGAGGGGCGGGGCCTGAGGTGACATCTGTGCAAACGCGCCCCGTGGCGCGTTTTAAGTTGGGGGATTAAGTCCCCTTGAATCCTGAGGGTCCCTAGGGGCCAACTAGCCCACCAGGAACCTCCAATATGCGCCAGGGGCTGCGTTGCAGAGACGTGTAGAGAGGCCACACCCCTTTTACACCTCTCTGCAACGCAGCTCTGTGGCGCTTTCTGGATGTACCTGTTGGGCTAGTTGGCCCCAGGGACCCTCAGGATTGAAGGGGATTTAATTCCCCATCTTAAAACGCGCCACGGGGCCTGTTTGCACACATGTCACCTGAAGCCCCGCCCCTCCCTTCACCACTGTGCAAACGAGCCCCGTGGCGCATTTTAAGTTGGGGGATTAAGTCCCCTTGAATCCTGAGGGTCCCCGGAGTCCAACTAGCCCACCATATACCTCCAAAAGCGCCACAGAGCTGCGTTGCAGAGAGGTGTAAAAGGGGCGTGGCCTCTGTACACCTCTCTGCAAGGCAGCCCCTGGCGCATACTGGAGGTTCCTGGTGGGCTAGTTGGCCCCCAGGGACCCCCAGTATTCAAGGGGAATTCGTTCCCCTCCGCAAACGCGCCAGGGGCGCGTTTGCAGAGTGGTGAAGGAAGGGGCGGGGCCTGCGGGCCCGATCGTTTTTAATTTTTTTTTTTGTCCCCTGAAGGGGGGCTGTGTGGCCCCCCTTCCTTTTTTCTGTTTTTGGGCCCTGGGGACCCCATCCCCCAGGGCCTTACCCCTTTTTTAAAATTACAAAATAAAATAAAAAACGGGAAGGGGGCCGCGTGGCCCCCTTCCCTGGGCCTGTATTGGCCCCGGGGACCCCATCCTCTATATTGGCCTCTATATTTATTTTTATTATTTTGAGGGGGGCTGCGTGGCCCCCCTCCTCTGGCCATTTTAAGGCCCCGGGGACCCCATCCCCGGGGCCGGCCATACCCTTCTTTTTTTTTTTAAATTTTTGAAAACTTTGGGGAGGGGGCCGCGTGGCCCCCTCCCAGGCCACTACTTGCCCCGGGGACCCCATCCCCCGGGGCTGGCCCTCTCGTTGGGGACTGTGGGGGGTCCCCAATCCCCCCACAGTCCCGCCAGCTCCCCGCGTCCCTTGGGAGCCGGCATTCCTTTTCCACATGGGGAGCTGCTAAGATGCAGCTCCCCATGTGGAAAAGCAATGTGCTTTGGATATTGGAAGAGAGAGCAGGTTTCCCTGCTCTCTCTTCCAATATCCAAAGCAGTTTGCAATGACAGGACGGGAGCCACGAGGCTCCCGTCCTGTCATTGCAAACAGCAGTGTCCCGGGGTAGGCACCTCGGGACACTGCAGGAAGCCGGCCCTGGGGGGTGGTGGTCCCCAGGGCCATCAAGGGCTCCAGGAGGGGGCCGCGCGGCCCCCCTCCCTACATCAGCACAGCCCCGGGGAGGTGGTGGTCCCCGGGGCTTCGGGGTCCAAAACGGACCCCCATTTTAATTTGTTAGTGCCCCGGGGAGGTGGCGGTCCCGGGCGTGTGGGGGCTGGAGCCCCCACACAGGTTGTTCAATTTAAAAAAAAAAAGCCCCGGGGAGGTGGTGGTTCCCGGGGCTGCGGGAGGGCTCAGAGCCCTCCCGCAACATTTTCAAAAAAAGCCCCGGGGGTGGCGGTCCCCAGGGCTTGGGGGGCCCTTTGAGGCCCCCCACACATAAAATTAACCCCCCCCACCATGCCCCCGGGACTTGGGCCACCCTGCCGATCCTTGTGGGACCCCCTGAGCAAACCTAGGGGGTCAGGGTGTTTCTACCCTGCCCCCTTTGTGCGCTTTGCGCACTTGTTTCTGTCCCTCGGTTCTACCGAGGACAAAATGGCTGCCAACATTTCCTGAATCGGAATGTTGACAGCCAGCTGACAGCCAATTAACATGCAGCTCGTGATCGGGAGGGTACGCGGACCCTACTCGGCCATAGATATCACTATCTTTTTACTTTTGATTTTCTCAGCAACTACTGAACGGATTTACACCATTTAACAAAAGGGTTCTTTCTGAACCAAGAACTACCTCTTTGCCAAATTTGGTGTAATTCCGTTCAGCAGTTCGGGCTGTAGCCGTGTCTAAAGTTTCCTATGGAAAATTGCATGGGGAAAACGCGTTTTGGGACCCCCTTTTTCTCGGCCCCGCTTGACGAATCCCCGAGACTTTCAGGGTAGGAGCGGACCGGAGCGGGCCACAAAGTTTGAAAATTTTGCAAAGATACGTCAACCGGCAAGAGAGTTATTTCAAATAGAATGTCGCGGATTTCCTATGGATAATAGGTTGTAACTATAACTATCTACTGGCGACCGCCAGTAGATAATATATATATATATATATATATATATATATATATATATATATATATATATATATAGTTGTTTCATGATTTAAAAAATAAACTAAATTTGTGCATGCCACACTACCTTGGAGACAATTTTAATTTTATCCTACCTTATATATTTGCGCTTGTTTTCCTACCACCTATTAATTCAATTTCTTCAACCACACCTGCATTAAAACAATTACTTGAATGAAAATCTTCCTGGCACCACAAATGCCACATGTTTTTTTATTTTTATGGTACAGTGTCCATGGAAAAGACAGCAACATGCACTTAATCCAGGGGCTCCCTTGGAATAAATAAACTCAGTCAGGCTATGAGATCACAAATGAGCTGAACCAAAAGAAAGCTTGAGTAGACATCCTTTCATCCAAAAAAGGTCATGCCCTGAAACACTTGCAAATACTGAGCAATGCAAAGTGATAATTGGTTGAACTCTCTTGCTGATTTCCCAGTCCACACCAAGAACTAATCACTATTCTGGTCCAGTCCCTTGACTCAGAAAAGGCTCTTACATCACTTTGATGGCTACACCTCCTGCATCCTGTGATTTTTCACAGTATCTTCTGAGCTGATTGATGATTACCATAATTGTAATAAGTTCAAAATGCATAATTAGGAAAGTATGCTGCAGTGTACTCAGCGAGAAAAAGTAGCGCACCATATCCTCTAACAAAGAATTTGGGAGCTTATTTAGAAGCCCCTCAAGCAGCCGGTGCGTCACTTTTTATCACATGAAAAGTGACACACCGGCGGTGTGAGGGACTTGTAAATAAGCCTCTCGGTTTACATTGTATGATGCTTTTTACATTATCATTTTATGAGAAGTCAACTGCACCATGCAATTTAGTTAAAATCCGCGTATCCATTATTATGAGTCACCCACTGGCAGATGTTATAAGTATTAGAGTAGATAGAACCCTACACTGGGGGTAAGAACTATGCCTAGCAGGCATACACGTGCGAGTCCCCCTTTTCCAAAACATCCCTCCCCCCAAAATTATGACAGTGCAGTTGCCCAGTTGTGGTTCAGCCACGGGTAATCTTTATTGCATGTAAAATCCTCTCAAAGGTTACTCCAATAATTTTTCTCACACTCCATATTACACTTTATTCAGCAGTACACAATATATTCATGCAAATGAACCAGGCTTTAGATAAAGGCAGGAAGAAAGTGTCGACCAAAATTGTCCATAACATAAGTTAACATAAGGACTGCATTTACATCTCAGGATATGCCATACCATCAAAGTACATCTGGGTATATTACCTTGGGCTCAATCCCCAGAGCCCCATTGTGCCAGCAGACCCCAACTTGCACCCAAATGCAATCCCTCCATCCCAGAGGTAATCATCATACCAGGGCACCGCATAACGCAAAGGCCCCCGGGGTGCCTGATCACCGGGCATCGAGGATGGAGCAGGAGAGCCCAGGACCACCAGCAGGTTGATCCCCATCCCGCCTGCCTAGAGCCCAAATAAAAGCTTCCCCATCCTTGGGTCAGTTAGTCCAACTAGGTCCACATCGCAGAATCCCCCGCTACTTAGCTGCGAGGGACACCGCCTTGGGATGGGAGGGTGGGTTTTCATTCTGCCACGGCCGCCGAATTGCAGGAGCTGGAATGGACAAAGAGGGAGACAAAGAGGAGAACCTTCTCGTCCCCCTTATATTGTTGGCCGCCGTGGGTCGTCCTGCCTTGATGACGTTGCAATCACCCAGATTCCTTCCGGGCTAACCCGAAGCGGGGGGATGGGTTCCACGCCCGTAATGCTGCTAAGGTCGCCCCGCCTCTAGGTGTGTGGGGCACCAAGGCATTTTTTGAGTTTTGCATGCAAAACTGGGGCACATTTGGGTTTTGGTGCTTAGTGCACTAAAACTTGCGTAACCCCGGGATTTACCAAGTATTTTCCCAAAGTAAATATTGGCAAGTTTGATATGCAAGCCACATCGCTATTCGCTAATTTTCCTTGCACGTTCATTTGTTTTACTTTGCTGTCATGTTTTTTTGGTTTACAAAGTTGAGACGTGCCACCGACTTTCTTACAGATGCAACGGATATGCAGCCCCTTTGTCACGACTATCTATTATGCAATATTTCGCAATCTGAGGATACAGGTTACCTCCGTGCAAGCACTTTGTTCAGCAAATGGGCTTTGCTCTCAGCTTCTATATTGTTGTACTTCAAGATATAACTACTGATTGAGATTTTATTTCTAGGACAGCTGGGGTAACACATACATATATGGTCAATTATTACCAAGCCCTTTCCATTACAGAAATCCAGATATATTGACTTTATCAATGCTTGTTTCATGAGGCAAGCACAGTTAAAGAATCATTTATTTGTGCTCAAATACACTCTTTTATAGTGAAGCAAGCCCTCCAGGATATAAGACAGTGCATCATAATTTTCACAAGTAAGCATTTCAGCTTATGAATTATTTTGTTACTTTATTATAGAGATATATGTATTTTGTGCATTGGGGGACAATTGCATATCCCGAACTAAGCCCCAGACCCCCAAAAGCCCCATAGTTAGCAAAAACATATGTAGCCTACATGTGTGGATACAGAGACACATACTTTTACAATGATAACTCTGGACAATAATCCATGACAGTGGGGTCAGGCAGGATAGGGACTGGATGCAGTTTAGGAAGGTAGGGAGAATGAATAGAGGTGGGTTTTGATACCTTACCTGCATTGCACCAACCACAGGAGCAGGGCTAAGGTACAAAGAGAGTGTGAACATTTTAGAGTTTACTCCACAGGAGTGCATTAGCGATCAAACAACTTACTTTAAAGTGGATTCTTGCATCAAAACAGTCAACAATGCACTTATTTAAATGTATGAGATATACTAACAATCTATGACTTACAGAGCAGTTACATTAAAAGTAGGGGTGTGTGGAATTTGTGGAATTTGCTTTTGTGTAACAAAATGAAATTTTAGCAACATTACACAAAATTACATGCAATTATGCAAAATGAAATCCATCATTTCACCCTATATTTTAACGTGAAGTTCCTCCATGCATAAGTTTTTGAACAGAGGACACATTTTGGGATAAAAATGCCTCCAAATTACATTGCATAATTTAATTTTGGAAGTCCTAAATAAAAGTGCTTTACATAATACATTTTTTATACAATTATTGTCACCCAATTGAAAGTGGCACTTGTTTTACTGACTTCTGGAGGCTGACAGCTGACTCGAAATTGTCATTATTTGAACCTGCTACCAGCAGCTCACATGCAGATTCCACCAGTAGGTAATCTGAAAATGTAATGTTAACTTAACAGACCTGAAAATTCTGAGATGCCAGTGTGCAATGCATTTACCCTCAGTGATATTTGACAAGATGAGGGCATGGAATTTACACTGAAGGTTTGTGAAAGGGACACGGGGCTTGAGTCTGTGTCATTGAGCATGCTGAAATCATACAGTTTGTGTATTTTTTTTAATATGGCCCTAGAAGGCAGAGATCAGTCATTGAGAATTCCCAGGGATCAAGTGGACCATGAAGGATGGGGGGAAAAGAAAGGCATGTGCTGCCTTTCAGAGTCTTTTGAATGTTTTGCCTTAAGAGGGACACCCAATGCAGATTCAGATCTGTAAACATTTTTGTACAAATAGACCCAAAGTAGAAATTAGATTTAAAGTAGATCTTGAAGAAATGGTATGATGTTTTTTGTCTCTCTATCAGTTCCAAACAGCCCTGTATCCATGTATCTTGGTGTAAATGATACTCAGAGGACTTCTGATTAACAAGCATGATTTAGAGACGTGCAGTACTCTAGCACCTGCAAAAGACTGATAAAACAGACAAGCTATACATGAGAAAGGTTTCAATGTTTATGTTGCAGGACTTGTCAAAAAGCGGTGCACAACAGCAATATCATGTCAAAATATTAATGACACAAATACATAAACAAAATATTTTGACAACAAGACTATCATGGGACATTTTGCATGTATAAATATCAAGTGTTTTATATAGTTGTTTAAGTACAGTTGCATATAATATTGATTCTTTATTACTGTGATATGATTTTTGATTTTGTATGTTTTAAGTTATTGATATGTTATAGTTGTCTGCAATTTGTTTAGTCATTGATTTATTATTTTAGTGATATTTTTAAAGTTTCTTTTCTTAATTCATTTAAATTTTGCTAATTATTGGAAGCTAGTTGGGTATGAAGGTGATAAGGTGGGAAGTGATTTGAACATAAATATTAATGTTTTTACGTGTTTTCTTTACACTTGCTTACATTTAATTGTTAATTAGATTATTTATAAAGTATATTACTTAATAGTTAAATTATTATAATTTAGATTTTGTGCAAATTGTTAATTATTTTTTATTTTAACGAGATAATTACATTATTAATTACATTAATTATTTAATTGTTTGAACTAACTGATGTATTTTATTTCAATGTGTTTTGGTTTTATTTTTTAAAATATTAAGTATTGTTTGTTGTTTTTCATTTCTTGTGATTAATTTAAATCTCTGCTATTATTTTCAAGTATTTTGTGTGTACTTGAGACTGTAAGAGAGTAGGGTGAGAAGTTTTTTTACATATATTTCTTTAGAGTTTTTTATTGGTAAATAATGTATAAAATGGTTATTTTGTTTTTTAATAGATTCATCTTTAAAATGTATTTAAGTACATTTTAACAGTATTTGGCTGTTTATAGAAATTGGTGTATTTTTTAGTTTTTTAATTTTTAAATGATTTGTAATTGATTTTTCTTTATTACTTTCATGGCATGACTTTTTTAAACTATTTTATAATAATGATTATGCCTTTTCTTCCAACACGTTGCTGTGCTTGGAGTGGGAATGTTAAATCTGATCCCTCTAAAGTCAAACACTTTCCCTACTGTTGCTTAGGTTAGAGTGGAAATAGTAAATCTGATCCCTCCAAAATCCAATACTTTCCCTACTGTTGAATAGGTTGTAGTTGGGATTGTGAATTTGACCCATCAAAGTCCGGCATTTTCACCAACGTTGCTTAGGTTGGCGTGGTAAGAGTAAATGTCTTTCTTTAAAAGTGCCACGCTTTTCTCACTGTTGCCTAGGTTGGAGTAGTAGTAGTACATTGTATTCATTGAATGATACCATTGTTGATTTTTCTTAAGTTGGAATGTTATTTTTGTTTATTTATGTTCTTGGTTTAATTTTTATTTTAATGGTGTTTAACTCTTTATTCAATATTTATTTATTTGGTTTTTCTATTATTAGTTTGCATCTAGAATTGAAGATATGTTTCCTTTTTATTGAAGATGTATCTAGTTCATTAATTTCTGAAGATTTATTTTCATATTAGCATTTTTAATTGCGTTTGTGTTTAATGTTTTGTGATAAACACATATATATAATAGTTGAAAAACAAAGGTTAAGGAGACATTATAGTGTGTTGAAAATAGCAGTTAAAATATAACATTTAAAAAATAAAAACACTGAAATTCACTACTTATTGTTATCTTAAGATCTTAAGTAGCTATAGGTCGTGTTCTAAAGTAACTATAACTCGCGCCTCCACCATGCACAGTTTTGTTATCAATAATCAATTTCAGATGTGATTAAGGATGTTGTGAATGCAATCATTAAACATGTAATCAGAGAGGTAATATCTTAGGGCAAAAACAGTGCATGATCAGGATGCAAGTTATACTTACTTTAGGGCACGAGTTACAGTTACTTGAGATAACTATAACTGGTGAATTTAGCAGTTTTGTTAGTTTAAAATGTTATGTTTTAACTGATATTTTGAACTTACTATGACAACTGTTTGACCTTTGGTGTTTTTGCTGAATTTATATGTTTGCTATTATTACAAAAACTATAACGTCACTTTAACCTTTGTTTTTTCAGTGAATTTGTTTGTTATTGTTAATGTAAAGTAAGATATGTAAGGCCATCCTTGCCATGGGGTTGGGCACGTGACCTGGCCTCCAGCTCAGCTCTGCAATCAATACCCTTCAAATGCTCAAGCCCCAGCCTCGCACAGCCTTAGGCTGTGCTTAGCGTGCAGTTGGGTATGGTCTGTGACCAGGTACTGCGCAAAAACCCCCATGGGCACCCAAACCCCTTTGAGCACCAAACCCCTTTTTAAATTTTTTTGTAGAGCAGTAGATCTGCAGATCCACCGCAATTCTGCAGGGGGCCCAAGCTGAGCTTCATGGTGAATTTGCGGATCGTCGAACAGGTTTAATAAAAAAAAGTTTAACCTCAGGAGGGGTTCCTCTTGGACCTTCCCGCCCCTTATATCCTATTTCATTTCTAGGGTACACGTATATATATATATCCGTATTACTCATCTCGTACACACTCCCATAGGCCAGGATAAAGACGAAGCGGACCCAAAATTGCTGGTGCTGTTATTTTATTCTGTTTTGTGCCCTGCACCAACCGCCATTACGCGTTTCGGCCTTCCAGAGGCCTTGATCACATGACGCGCTTGTTCCATGTTTTCACCTATTTAAAGTGACAGTGCTTATTATTGGTGACTAAACTTACTATAGACATAGAAGAGTCTGTTGCATCATCGGCACTAATAGATGCATTAACAATAAATTAATTGATGTTACATTATTGTTCAACAGTTTGATTAAATATCAATAAATATGCAGCTATAAAAAATAAATATTTAAATAGGTGCAAAACTGTTAAAAACATGTTAATGCAAAACGAGATTTCATAGTAAAATACAGGGTAAAATACATATTAAAAAGTTCATCAAATAAAAACTTTTTATGTATAAAAACTCCCAGCAATACCAAGAAATCCCAACTTGTCAATCATGCCAGATGTTTAATTAATGAAGCCCAAGTGGGCCTTTTGGACCCTCAATGTCTAATCATCAAGAAAGTGCAAGTGCTAATTACATAAAGTGCCACCAAAAGGTATAAATGTGCAAAAAATACCAATAGAAAATAGTAAAAGATAAAAACAATTGCAGAGGCAGCAGATAAAAGTATGTACATGTATGAAGGGAGCTGTAAACCTATAGACAAGTATAAAAATCTTCGCTAGAGTTAAGACCATATGGAGTTTTGCAATCTAACTCTAGTATATACCTTGTCTCCAGCTGTCTTAGGAGAGCCTCCCGGTCACCTCCCTGTCTCAAAGGGGGGACCGTGTCCACAGCAAAATATTTGAGGACACTGGCATCTTTCTCGTGGTACTCTCCAAAATGCCTTGCAACGGGATAAGACTGATCACCATTGTTGATGGCCCTTATGTGCTGGAGTATCCTCTTGTGCACCTGCAGCGTCGTACTTCCTACGTACTGCAAGCCACACGGACACTCCAGCACATAAATTGCAAACTCAGTTTTGCATGTTAGTTTTTTGTTTATGTGTGTGGGCTCATTCCTAAATGGTGTGGCATATTCTGTTTTGTTTATCCCGTGTTTACAGGCCTTACAGGTAGCACATTTGCGGAAACCCTTACTGGAATCTAGCCAAGAGCTGTTTGTTCTTATCTCTGGGCTGCTCCTAGCCAAAGAATTGCTCATGGACCTCGCCTTCCTGTATGTTATGTTGGGCGATTTGGTGAGATTGGCACCCAATACCGGATACTTTTTTACCAAGATCCAATTTTTATTGACTATCCTGCGTATAGCCTTATGTTGATTACTATATGTAAGGATCAGTCTTGATGGTTGTTCTGATGGTATGGGTTGTTCTGTTGTGATTTCAGCTTTACGAATCAGGGCCTGTGATCTTTCCATTTTTCAAGTCTTCTCTATGGCTTTGTTGATCTCACCACTGGAGTAACCCCTAGCCAAGAATCTCCTACGGCTATCATTTTGTGCAATTTCACATTCAGAATCAGTGCTGCAAATTCTACGAATTCGTAGCATCTCACCATAAGGGATGCTGCGGACCAAATGTGCCGGATGGTGACTCGACGCATGCAGCAACGTATTACCAGCTGTTGGTTTTCTAAACAATCTGGTTTCTAGCTTATTGCAAACAACCATGATTTCAACATCCAAAAAGAAAATGGAATCCCTGCTCAGATGACCAGTGAAATGTAGGTTCAGATTGTTATCGTTGATTTGCTCAATAAAGTGGAGGGCACTCTCTTCGGTGCCCTTCCATATTATGAGCAAATCATCGATATATCTATACCAGCGCAGGACATGTTTAGACATTGTTTCTGCATGTAACACCCTGAGGACCTGTTCTTCCCAAAATCCCATATGCAAGCAGGCGTAGCTAGGAGAAAAACAAGCCAACATAGCCACGCCTCTCACCTGTTGGAACACCTGGTTCTGAAAGAGAAAGTAATTATGTTCTAAACAAGCTGCAATCATTGCCAGTCACATCTTATTGTGTTGGTAAAAGTACATAGGACGAGTGTCAAGATAATGCTCAATCGCCTTCATTCCATCTCTATGATTGATGCTCATATATAGAGACGAAACATCGAGCGAAATGAAAAGATATTCAGGGTGCCACTTAATGTTAGTCAATTTCCTTAACAAATCGCTGGTGTCTTGCACAAAGGAAGGAAGTTTCTTCACGTGTTCTTGCAAATGACAGTCTACATATTTTGACGCATTCTCCATTATGCTGTTGCAGGCAGAAATTATGGGCCTTCCTGGTGGTTTATTCACATCTTTATGGATTTTTGGTATAAAATATACCACAGGCATAACAGGATGGTCATTTTTTAAAAATTTGAACTCATCGGCGGTCAACAGTCCTGCACTTTTCCAAGCTAAGAGACTTGAGTAGAAATTGTTCCAGGATGACCTGACAATAAGCATGGTGCTGCGCCTATAGCAATCCCGGTCGTTGAGCTGTTTCAACGCCTCTTCCATGTAGAGATTGTGCGGCCACAACACCACGTTCCCTCCTTTGTCGGATTGACGGATGATTAGGTCATCGTTGGCCTGCAATTTTTTCATTAGTTGGAAATATACATTGTCCTGCTTAGTGTAATGCTTGGTTACTCTTGCTTGTTTTTGGTAAAGAGTTTTCAGTTCCTGTGTCACTTTATCATTAAACACGTCAATGTTGTCCCTTAACATGATTGGACAGAACTTGGACTTCGGTTTAAAAGGTGTTTTTAATGCCTCTATATACGCTGGCGTGTCTTGACTATTTCCAAGATCTGTACCATCAGTGATCTGCTGTAGACAAATTAGATCCTGCAGCAACCCTACCTCACCTGCTGTTAAAATAGAGGGGCTGGGTATGTCACCAGCAGGTATCTCCTTTTGTTTGTGTTTGGATACAGCCTGCATCAGGTGGTACTTGCGTAATTTTAGGTTGCGTGTGAATCTAAACATGTCAATACGTGTTTGTGGGTAATTAAAGTCACTTTTAGGGCTATATGATAAACCAAGAGACAAGATTTTTTGTTCATCGTCAGTGAGATTCATTGTAGACAAATTAATAACAGTGAGTGCATCACTACCATTGCCTTGAGCTGCTACTTGCGACTCCATTTCTTTGTACGTTTTTTGTTGGTTTGTTTTGCGCAGTTTGCTGCATCATCGTCTCTCTCCCCACTTCCTGTTGCAGTCTTGTTGGTGTTTACACCTTGTGCACGTGGGTGCAATGTCTGCCTCTTGTCCTGGCGCAGACAGTCGACTTCCTGTGCCAGGGAGAATTTGGTAAACCCCAACCTCTGTGTTCTTATTTGCTCATTGTCAGATTCACTGTCAAGGGCAGAGCTGAGGTCAGAGGCTGAGGTGGGTACAGGTCCACTTGTGCTGGCATCCGCTGCTGCTGAAGGGAGTAGCGCCACCTTCCTAGATGCTTTAACAGTATCAAATTTCTTGGCGAAGGTGAACACCTGGCCATGTTCATAGTCCAACTTGTCGCGTTGGAACTTGAACGCCTTTCGTTTTTTTATAACCTCTTCTTCACGCTGCAAACCTATTACCATTTCATCTCAGTATTTCTTTAGGATGGCTGAGTCTTCCAGTTTACTGATCTCCTCGTTTGCCGCATCGATTTTGCTTTAAGGGCTGCCCGATCACTCTCGGCATATTTCACGAGGATCTCAACTAGTCTTCGAGATGACTCCAAATTGCAGTCAGCCATTCTGCCAGCATTCAGGGGTCGGGGATTTCATAACTGGGGGCCAGCATAATCCGCAGGCCCCGTGGAATCCTTCCCACTTCTAAGTACCGGGTGAGAGACCAATGCTCCCACCATTTAGCCTGCTCCACTTTCATCAATTTTTCAAGGTTTTTAAACATTTCTTTGGCATTGAGGTTCTGATTCTGTGAACTGCTCACTTGTATACTGGTTGCATTCTCCCCGCTTGGGGTATTGTCAAACATCTCATTCGCCGCTGCCTCGCGACTTTTCAGTGCGTTTGCGGTCATGGTGCAATATTGTTAGGGCAAATGTTATTTTTTAGAATTCCACGATCAGGCAAGTGCCTGCGTTGCATTCATGCACACTTCTCCACCGGACTGTTAACAAGCTCCTACCTCCGTCAGTGTTTCCAACGCTGGTCAGGTCCTCCGACACCAGCCGCGTCTTCCGCTCTGCTGCAGGAGCTGATTTTTGCGGTCCGGGGGCTGCGGTGGCTACTCCTTGAGGGAGAATCTGGAATCCCGGTCAGTCCGAGATAGCTGCTTCCTGCCACACGGCCCTCACGTAGGAGAAGGGGTTCCGCTAATACCGAGGAAGCCAACTCGGTAAATATTTCCGTATTACTCGTCTCGTACACACTCCCATAGGCCAGGATAAAGACGAAGCGGACCCAAAATTGCTGGTGCTGTTATACATATATATATATATATATATATTACCTACTAGCGGTCGCCAGTAGGTAGTTATAGTTAGGACCTCGTTTCTATTCAAAAAGTGTTTTTTCTTTTCCCAATAACTTTGGCGCCGGTTGACGAATCTTCGCGAAATTTTTAAAACTAGTGGCCCGCTCCGGTCAGCTCCTGTCTGGAAAGTTTCGAGGTGATTCGTCAAGCAGGGGCCGAGAAAAAAGGGGGGTCCCAAAACTCGTTTTCCCCATGTTAATTTCCATAGGAAACTTTAGACAAAGCTACAGCCCGAACTGCTGAACGGAATTACACCAAATTTGGCAAAAAGGTAGGTCTTGGTTCAGAAAGAGCCCTTTTTTTTAAATGGTGTAAATCCGTTCAGTAGTTCCTGAGAAATAGAAAAAAGAAAACTTTCGATATCTGGGCAGAGCCTAACCACACATCTGCTCCCGAGCACGAGCTTGCCTCTGATTGGCTACCAACACTTCAAACCAGGAAGTGTTGGCAGCCATCTTGTGCCTCGGACGAGGGAGAAAGAAAAAGGTAAGAGAAAGAAAAAAACAAGAAAAGGGGGCAGGGTAAAAACACCCTGACCCCCCAGGCCTGCTCAGGGGATCCCACACGGACCCCCATGCCCAAAAAAAGCATTTTTTATTTTTATTTTCGGGTGGGGTCACGACGGGTGCGCAAATCCATCCCAAAATTTTAAAAAACGAAGCGCGGTCTCCCGCGCTTTGTTTTCAAAGCCCCCGGGTGGGCCAAGTCCCAGGGGCAATTTATTTATGTAGCGGGGGCCCGCGGGGGCCCCCGCAGCCCCAGGGACCACCACCTCCCCGGGGCTTGATAATTTATTTAAGGGGGCACGCGGCCCCCCACAGCCCCGGGGACCACCACCTCCCCGGGGCTTTATTGATTATAGAGTGGGTGGTCCTCGCTGGCCTCCCCAATCCCCGGGGACCACCACCTCCCCGGGGCTTATTTTCAATAAGGGTGGGGGGCCTCACAGGCCCCCCCAAGCCCTGTGGACTGCCATCTCCCCGGGGCTGTCATAATTAATTAGTGTGGGGGGGCTCAAGCCCCCCCACACTGCCCCGGGGCCACCACCTCCCCAGGGCACTTTGTATTTAAATACGGGGGTCCGTTACGGACCCCCGTGCCTTGGGGACCACCACCTCCCCGGGGCTTTGCAAACATTGGGAGGGGGGCTGCGCGGCCCCCTTCCTGGAGCCCTTGATGGCCCTGGGGACCGCCACCCCCCAGGGCTGGCTCCTGCAATGTCCCGGGGTGCCCACCCCTGGGACATTGCTGTTTGCTATTGGCAGGGCGGGAGCCGTGCTGCTCCCGCCCAGCCATAAAAACTCTGCTTTGCTTCATTGAAGCAAGAGCAGGAAAACCTGCTCTCGCTTCAATGAAGCAAAGCAGATTGCTTTTGCACAAGCAATGCCAGCTCCCGCAGGATGCGGGGAGCCGGTGGGACTGTGGGCTGTGGGGCATTGGGGCCCCCCCACGGTCCCCAACAGAGAGGCCAGGCCCCAGTGTATGGGGTCCCGAGGGCCAGAAGTTGCCCGAGAGGGGGGCCATGCGGCCCCCCTCCCGTTAATTAAATAATTTTTTGAAAACGGAAATGTTGGCCCCGGGCGATGGGGTCCCAGGGGCCATAAGTGGCCTAAGGAGGGGGGCCAAGCGGGCCCCCTCCAAATAATTTAATTATAAAAAAATAAAATAAAGTCTGGCCATGCCCCGGGGGATGGGGTCCCCGGGGCCGAAATTTGCCTCGGGAGGGGGGCCATGCCCCTTCCTGTTTTAAAAAAAATGTATTTTATAAAAACGGGTCAGGCCCTGGGGGATGGGGTCCCCAGGGCCCCAAAAAAGTAAAAAAAGGGGGGCCACACAGCCCCCCTTGTAAAAATAAAATAAAAAAAAAAGCTGGCATCTCGCCGGAGGCGCGTTTGCAGAGTGATGTAAAAAGGGGGCGTGGCCTCAGACCACCTCTCTGCAATCCAGCTCTGTGGTGCATATTGGAAGTACCTGGTGGGCTAGTTGGCCCCCAGGGACCCTCAGTATTCAAGGGGAATTAATTCCCCAACTAACAACGCACGAGGGGGGCGCATTTGCCGAGTGGTGGAGAAAGGGGGCGTGGCCTTTGTCTATCTCTCAGCAATCCCACTGCGTGGGGCTTACTGGAGGTAAGAGGTAGGCTAGTTGGCCCCTAAAGGACCCCCAGCAGCGAAGGGGACTTCAATCCCCATCCAAGAGCACGCCAGGGAGCACGTTTGTAGAGTGGTGGGCAAAGGGGCGTGGCCTGCTCTTCGAACTTAGCAATGCTGCTGTGTGGGACTTACTGGAAGTAATAGGAGGGGGTAGTTGGCCCCAAAGGATGTCCTTGGGGGCCAACTACCCCTCTTGTTACCTCCAGTAAGTCCCGCACAGTAGGATTGCTAAGACGTCTTCGGAGGCCATGTGCCCCTTTCTCTACCATTCTGCAAACGCGCCTCCTGGCAGACTACGGGATGGGGGATGAAGTCCAATTTACTCCTGTGGGACTTTGGGGGCCACGAAGCCCTACTGGTACCTCCTGTAAGCCATACTCACCGGAATTCCTGAGCGCTGGTCAGAGGCCCAGCACCCTTTCTCCACCACTCTGCAAACACGACTACTAGTTAAAGAAGTGTTAGGAATGTAATAGGTTTCACATTTGCTAGAATTAGAGCTATTGGCTTTGTAAATGCAAAAGTTTTTTACTAATGTTTTATGGAGTGGAGTGGATGTACGTTGTGTGTAGTGGAATTATGTGGTATGTTGTCAGTGAAATTATGTGGATAGAAAGTATATGGTATTTAGTGTATAGGAATTATGTAGAGTGGGATTATGTGTTATGGAGAGTAATTATGTGGTATGGTAGTCTGTGTTGTGGAGTGGTAACCTCTGGTTTAGTCTTCCTTGTTTCCATAGAAGCTCAACTATGAACTCAGTGAGACAAAAAAAGATGGAATCACTGAGGAGCACTTGTGGACCTAGTCAGAGGTATGAGCAGGGCCACTGGAATTATGTGACTGTTTGGCTGCACCGACTTTCGCACAATTATACATTTTCTTCATTAGCCACCCTAATCTGCAGATTTGAACAAAAAAATCCTTGTTTCTAGCTGAAACGGGTCAAACGTTACCAAAAATGCAGCGACAAGTGTTACAGCGTGGTGGAAGGCCCTTTGCAAACCTAGAATGGTCACGTGTTACTTATTGTTAAATGTGGGTGTTAAATTGGTACTAATGGTGTGCAAGCCACTCTTGCTTCCCTCTGCGCCTCTCTTGCCTCTTTTTGCATTTCTGTTGCTTCTTTCTGCACGTTTCTTTCTTTTTCTGCACTTCCCTTGACCTCATTCTGCAAATCTCATGTACTTTCTGCACCTCTCTTCCCTCTTTCTGCACGTCTGTTGCCTCTTTCTGCACATCATTTGCTTCTTTCTGCCCCCTGTTGTCTCTTTCTGCACTCGTCTTTCCTCTTTCTGTACCTTTCCTGCCTGTTTTTGCATCTCACTTGCCTTTTTCTGCACTTTTCTTGCTTCTTTCTACACCTCTGTTGCTTCTTTCAGCAATTCTTTTGCCTCTTTGTGCACTTCTCTTGCCTGATTCTGCACCTCTCTTGCCTCTTTTTGCACCTCTGTTGGCTCTTTCTGCACCTCACTTGCTCCTTTCTAAACTTCTCTTGCCTCTTTCTGCACCCCTGTTGCTTCATTATGCACTTTCCATGCTTCTTTCTCCACCTGTCTTGCTTCGTTCTGCACCCCTGTTGTCTCTTTATGTACCTCTTTTGACTCTTTCTGCACTTTTATTGCCTTTTTCTGCACCTCTCTTCCCTCTTTCTGAAAGTCTGTTGCCTCTTTCTGCACCTCATTTGATTCTTTATGCACCCCTGTTGTCTCTTTCTGCACTCGTCTTCCCTCTTTCTGTACCTTTCCTGCCTGTTTTGGCATCTCACTTGCCTCTTTCTGCACTTTTCTTGCTTCTTTCTACACCTCTGTTGCTTCTTTCAGCAATTCTCTTGCCTCTTTGTGCACATCTCGTGCCTGTTTCTGCACCTCTCTTGCCTCTTTTTGCACCTCTGTTGGCTCTTTCTGCACCTCACTTGCTCCTTTCTACACTCCTCTTGCCTCTTTCTGCACCCCTGTTGCTTCATTCTGCACTTTCCATGCTTCTTTCTGCACCTGTCTTGCTTCTTTCTGCACCCCTGTTGTCTCTTTATGTACCTCTTTTGCCTCTTTCTGCACTTTTCTTGCCTTTTTCTGCACCTCTCTTCCCTCTTTCTGCACGTCTGTTGCCTCTTTCTGCACCTCATTTGCTTCTTTCTGCACCCCTGTTGTCTCTTTCTGCACTTGTCTTCCCTCTTTCTGTACCTTTCCTGCCTGTTTTTGCATCTCGCTTGCCTCTTTCTGCACTTTTCTTGCTTCTTTCTACACCTCTGTTGCTTCTTTCAGCAATCCTCTTGCCTCTTAGTGCACTTCTCTTGGCTGTTTCTGCACCTCTCTTGCCTCTTTTTGCACCTCTGTTGGCTCTTTCTGCCTCACTTGCTCCTTTCTACACTTCTCTTGTCTCTTTCTGCACCCCTGTTGCTTCATTCTGCACTTTCCATGCTTCTTTCTGCACCTGTCTTGCTTCTTACTGCACCCCTGTTGTCTCTTTATGTACCTCTTTTGCTTCTTTCTGCACATTTCCTGCCTTTTTCTGCACCTCTCTTCCCTCTTTCTGCACAGCTGTTGCCTCTTTATGCACCTCATTTGCTTCTTTCTGCACCCCTGTTGTCTCTTTCTGCACTCGTCTTCCCTCTTTCTGTACCTTTCCTGCCTGTTTTTGCATCTCACTTGCCTCTCTCTGCACTTTTCTTGCTTCTTTCTACACCTCAGTTGTTTCTTTCAGCAATTCTCTTGCCTCTTTGTGCACTTCTCTTGCCTGTTTCTGCACCTCTTTTGCCTCTTTTTGCACCTCTGTTGGCTCTCTCTGCACCTCACTTGCTCCTTTCTACACTTCTCTTGCATCTTTCTACACCCCTGTTGCTTCATTCTGCACTTTCCATGCTTCTTTCTGCACCTGTCTTGCTTCTTTCTGCACCTCTGTTGTCTCTTTATGTACCTCTTTTGCCTCTTTCTGCACTTTTCCTGCATTTTTCTGCACCACTCTTCCCTCTTTCTGCACGTCTGTTGCCTCTTTCTGCACCTCATTTGCTTCTTTCTGCACCCCTGTTATCTCTTTCTGCACTCGTCTTCCCTCTTTCTGTACCTTTCCTGCCAGTTTTTGTTTCTCACTTGCCTCTTTCTGCACTTTTCTTGCTTCTTTCTACACCTCTGTTGCTTCTTTCAGCAATTCCCTTGCCTCTTTGTGCACTTCTCTTGCCTGTTTCTGCACTTTCTTTGCCTCTTTCTGCACCCCTGTTGATTCATTCTGCACTTTCCATGCTTCTTTCTGCACCTGTCTTGCTTCTTTCTGCACCCCTGTTGTCTCTTTATGTACCTCTTTTGCCTCTTTCTGCACTTTTCTTGCATTTTTCTGCACCGCTCTTCCCTCTTTCTGCACGTCTGTTGCCTCTTTCTGCACCTCATTTGCTTCTTTCTGCACCCCTGTTGTCTCTTTCTGCACTCGTCTTCCCTCTTTCTGTACCTTTCCTGCCTGTTTTTGCATCTCACTTGCCTCTTTCTGCACCTGTCTTGCTTCTTTCTGCACCTCTGTTGTCTCTTTATGTACCTCTTTTGCATCTTAGTGCACTTCTCTTGGCTGTTTCTGCACCTCTCTTGCCTCTTTTTGCACCTCTGTTGGCTCTTTCTGCCTCACTTGCTCCTTTCTACACTACTCTTGTCTCTTTCTGCACCCCTGTTGCTTCATTCTGCACTTTCCTTGCTTCTTTCTGCACCTGTCTTGCTTCTTACTGCACCCCTGTTGTCTCTTTATGTACCTCTTTTGCTTCTTTCTGCACTTTTCCTGCCTTTTTCTGCACCTCTCTTCCCTCTTTCTGCACAGCTGTTGCCTCTTTATGCACCTCATTTGCTTCTTTCTGCACCCCTGTTGTCTCTTTCTGCACTCGTCTTCCCTCTTTCTGTACCTCTCCTGCCTGTTTTTGCATCTCACTTGCCTCATTCTGCACTTTGCTTGCTTCTTTCTACACCTCTGTTGTTTCTTTCAGCAATTCTCTTGCCTCTTTGTGCACTTCTCTTGCCTGTTTCTGCACCTCTTTTGCCTCTTTTTGCACCTCTGTTGGCTCTATCTGCTCCTCACTTGCTCCTTTCTACACTCCTCTTTCCTCTTTCTGCACCCCTGTTGCTTCATTCTGCACTTTCCATGCTTCTTTCTGCACCTGTCTTGCTTCTTTCTGCACCCCTGTTGTCTCTTTATGTACCTCTTTTGCCTCTTTCTGCACTTTTCTTGCCTTTTTCTGCACCTCTCTTCCCTCTTTCTGCACGTCTGTTGCCTCTTTCTGCACCTCATTTGCTTCTTTCTGCACCCCTGTTGTCTCTTTCTGCACTTGTCTTCCCTCTTTCTGTACCTTTCCTGCCTGTTTTTGCATCTCGCTTGCCTCTTTCTGCACTTTTCTTGCTTCTTTCTACACCTCTGTTGCTTCTTTCAGCAATTCTCTTGCCTCTTTGTGCACTTCTCTTGGCTGTTTCTGCACCTCTCTTGCCTCTTTTGCTCCTCTGTTGGCTCTTTCTGCCTCACTTGCTCCTTTCTACACTTCTCTTGTCTCTTTCTGCACCCCTGTTGCTTCATTCTGCACTTTCCTTGCTTCTTTCTGCACCTGTCTTGCTTCTTACTGCACCCCTGTTGTCTCTTTATGTACCTCTTTTGCCTCTTTCTGCACATTTCCTGCATTTTTCTGCACCTCTCTTCCCTCTTTCTGCACGTCTGTTGCCTCTTTCTGCACCTCATTTGCTTCTTTCTGCACCCCTGTTGTCTCTTTCTGCACTCGTCTTCCCTCTTTCTGTACCTTTCCTGCCTGTTTTTGCATCTCACTTGCCTCTTTCTGCACTTTTCTTGCTTCTTTCTACACCTCTGTTGCTTCTTTCTGCACCCCTGTTGTCTCTTTATGTACCTCTTTCTGCACTTTTCTTGCCTTTTTCTGCACCTCTCTTCCCTCTTTCTGCACGTCTGTTGCCTCTTTCTGCACCTCATTTGCTTCTTTGTGCACCCCTGTTGTCTTTTTCAGCACTCGTCTTCCCTCTTTCTGTACCTTTCCTGCCTGTTTTTGCATCTCACTTGACTCTTTCTGCACCTGTCTTGCTTCTTTCTGCACCTCTGTTGTCTCTTTATGTACCTCTTTTGCCTCTTAGTGCACTTCTGTTGGCTGTTTCTGCACCTCTCTTGCCTCTTTTTGCACCTCTGTTGGCTCTTTCTGCCTCACGTGCTCCTTTCTACACTTCTCTTGTCTCTTTCTGCACCCCTGTTGCTTCATTCTGCACTTTCCTTGCTTCTTACTGCACCTGTCTTGCTTCTTACTGCACCCCTGTTGTCTCTTTATGTACCTCTTTTGCTTCTTTCTGCACTTTTCCTGCCTTTTTCTGCACCTCTCTTCCCTCTTTCTGCACAGGTGTTGCCTCTTTATGCACCTCATTTGCTTCTTTCTGCACCCCTGTTGTCTCTTTCTGCACTCGTCTTCCCTCTTTCTGTACCTCTCCTGCCTGTTTTTGCATCTCACTTGCCTCTTTCTGCACTTTGCTTGCTTCTTTCTACACCTCTGTTGTTCCTTTCAGCAATTCTCTTGCCTCTTTGTGCACTTCTCTTGCCTGTTTCTGCACCTCTTTTGCCTCTTTTTGCACCTCTGTTGGCTCTTTCTGCACCTCACTTGCTCCTTTCTACACTTCTCTTGCATCTTTCTGCACCCCTGTTGCTTCATTCTGCACTTTCCATGCTTCTTTCTGCACCTGTCTTGCTTCTTTCTGCACCTCTGTTGTCTCTTTATGTACCTCTTTTGCCTCTTTCTGCACTTTTCCTGCATTTTTCTGCACCACTCTTCCCTCTTTCTGCACGTCTGTTCCCTCTTTCTGCACCTCATTTGCTTCTTTCTGCACCCCTGTTATCTCTTTCTGCACTCGTCTTCCCTCTTTCTGTACATTTCCTGCCTGTTTTTGCATCTCACTTGCCTCTTTCTGCACTTTTCTTGCTTCTTTCTACACCTCTGTTGCTTCTTTCAGCAATTCCCTTGCCTCTTTGTGCACTTCTCTTGCATGTTTCTGCACTTTCTTTGCCTCTTTCTGCACCCCTGTTGATTCATTCTGCACTTTCCATGCTTCTTTCTGCACCTGTCTTGCTTCTTTCTGCACCCCTGTTGTCTCTTTATGTACCTCTTTTGCCTCTTTCTGCACTTTTCTTGCCTTTTTCTGCCCCTCTCTTCCCTCTTTCTGCACGTCTGTTGCCTCTTTCTGCACCTCATTTGCTTCTTTGTGCACCCCTGTTGTCTCTTTCAGCACTCGTCTTCCCTCTTTCTGTACCTTTTCTGCCTGTTTTTGCATCTCACTTGCCTCTTTCTGCACCTGTCTTGCTTCTTTCTGCACCTCTGTTGTCTCTTTATGTACCTCTTTTGCCTCTTAGTGCACTTCTCTTGGCTGTTTCTGCACCTCTCTTGTCTCTTTTTTGCACCTCTGTTGGCTCTTTCTGCTTCACGTGCTCCTTTCTACACTTCTCTTGTCTCTTTCTGCACCCCTGTTGCTTCATTCTGCACTTTCCTTGCTTCTTCCTGCACCTGTCTTGCTTCTTACTGCACCCCTGTTGTCTCTTTATGTACCTCTTTTGCTTCTTTCTGCACTTTTCCTGCCTTTTTCTGCACCTCTCTTCCCTCTTTCTGCACAGGTGTTGCCTCTTTATGCACCTCATTTGCTTCTTTCTGCACCCCTGTTGTCTCTTTCTGCACTCGTCTTCCCTCTTTCTGTACCTCTCCTGCCTGTTTTTGCATCTCACTTGCCTCTTTCTGCACTTTGCTTGCTTCTTTCTACACCTCTGTTGTTCCTTTCAGCAATTCTCTTGCCTCTTTGTGCACTTCTCTTGCCTGTTTCTGCACCTCTTTTGCCTCTTTTTGCACCTCTGTTGGCTCTTTCTGCACCTCACTTGCTCCTTTCTACACTTCTCTTGCATCTTTCTGCACCCCTGTTGCTTCATTCTGCACTTTCCATGCTTCTTTCTGCACCTGTCTTGCTTATTTCTGCACCTCTGTTGTCTCTTTATGTACCTCTTTTGCCTCTTTCTGCACATTTCCTGCATTTTTCTGCACCTCTCTTCCCTCTTTCTGCACGTCTGTTGGCTCTTTCTGTACCTCATTTGCTTCTTTCTGCACCCCTGTTGTCTCTTTCTGCACTCGTCTTCCCTCTTTCTGTACCTTTCCTGCCTGTTTTTGCATCTCACTTGCCTCTTTCTGCACTTTTCTTGCTTCTTTCTACACCTCTGTTGCTTCTTTCAGCAATTCCTTGCCTCTTTGTGCACTTCTCTTGCCTGTTTCTGCACTTTCTTTGCCTCTTTCTGCACCCCTGTTGATTCATTCTGCACTTTCCATGCTTCTTTCTGCACCTGTCTTGCTTCTTTCTGCACCCCTGTTGTCTCTTTATGTACCTCTTTTGCGTCTTTCTGCACTTTTCTTGCCTTTTTCTGCACCTCTCTTCCCTCTTTCTGCACGTCTGTTGCCTCTTTCTGCACCTCATTTGCTTCTTTGTGCACCCCTGTTGTCTCTTTCAGCACTCGTCTTCCCTCTTTCTGTACCTTTCCTGCCTGTTTTTGCATCTCACTTGCCTCTTTCTGCACTTTTCTTGCTTCTTTCTACACCTCTGTTGCTTCTTTCAGCAATTCTCTTGCCTCTTTGTGCACTTCTATTGCCTGTTTCTACACCTCTCTTGCCTCTTTTGCACCTCTGTTGGCTCTATCTGATCCTCACTTGCTCCTTTCTACACTCCTCTTGCCTCTTTCTGCACCCCTGTTGCTTCATTCTGCACTTTCCATGCTTCTTTCTGCACCTGTCTTGCTTCTTTCTGCACCCCTGTTGTCTCTTTATGTACCTCTTTTGCCTCTTTCTGCACTTTTCTTGCCTTTTTCTGCACCTCTCTTCCCTCTTTCTGCACGTCTGTTGCCTCTTTCTGCACCTCATTTGCTTCTTTCTGC
Source organism: Calotriton arnoldi (assembly GCA_963921515.1). NCBI lineage: Eukaryota > Metazoa > Chordata > Amphibia > Caudata > Salamandridae > Calotriton > Calotriton arnoldi. The sequence goes on from CAWUFW010018252.1 coordinate 186,265, forward strand.
ACCCCTGTTGTCTCTTTCTGCACTTGTCTTCCCTCTTTCTGTACCTTTCCTGCCTGTTTTTGCATCTCGCTTGCCTCTTTCTGCACTTTTCTTGCTTCTTTCTACACCTCTGTTGCTTCTTTCAGCAATTCTCTTGCCTCTTTGTGCACTTCTCTTGGCTGTTTCTGCACCTCTCTTGCCTCTTTTTGCACCTCTGTTGGCTCTTTCTGCCTCACTTGCTCCTTTCTACACTTCTCTTGTCTCTTTCTGCACCCCTGTTGCTTCATTCTGCACTTTCCTTGCTTCTTTCTGCACCTGTCTTGCTTCTTACTGCACCCCTGTTGTCTCTTTATGTACCTCTTTTGCTTCTTTCTGCACTTTTCCTGCCTTTTTCTGCACCTCTCTTCCCTCTTTCTGCACAGCTGTTGCCTCTTTATGCACCTCATTTGCTTCTTTCTGCACCCCTGTTGTCTCTTTCTGCACTCGTCTTCCCTCTTTCTGTACCTCTCCTGCCTGTTTTTGCATCTCACTTGCCTCTTTCTGCACTTTTCTTGCTTCTTTCTACACATCTGTTGCTTCTTTCAGCAATTCCCTTGCCTCTTTGTGCACTTCTCTTGCCTGTTTCTGCACTTTCTTTGCCTCTTTCTGCACCCCTGTTGATTCATTCTGCACTTTCAATGCTTCTTTCTGCACCTGTCTTGCTTCTTTCTGCACCCCTGTTGTCTCTTTATGTACCTCTTTTGCCTCTTTCTGCACTTTTCTTGCCTTTTTCTGCACCTCTCTTCCCTCTTTCTGCACGTCTGTTGCCTCTTTCTGCACCTCATTTGCTTCTTTGTGCACCCCTGTTGTCTCTTTCAGCACTCGTCTTCCCTCTTTCTGTACCTTTCCTGCCTGTTTTTGTATCTCACTTGCCTCTTTCTGCACCTGTCTTGCTTCTTTCTGCACCTCTGTTGTCTCTTTATGTACCTCTTTTGCCTCTTTCTGCACTTTTCCTGCATTTTTCTGCACCTCTCTTCCCTCTTTCTGCACGTCTGTTGCCTCTTTCTGCACCTCATTTGCTTCTTTCTGCACCCCTGTTGTCTCTTTCTGTACTCGTCTTCCCTCTTTCTGTACCTTTCCTGCCTGTTTTTGCATCTCACTTGCCTCTTTCTGCACTTTTCTTGCTTCTTTCTACACCTCTGTTGCTTCTTTCAGCAATTCTCTTGCCTCTTTGTGCACTTCTCTTGCCTGTTTCTGCACTTCTCTTTGCCTCTTTCTGCACCCCTGTTGATTCATTCTGCACTTTCCATGCTTCTTTCTGCACCTGTCTTGCTTCTTTCTGCACCCCTGTTGTCTCTTTATGTACCTCTTTTGCCTCTTTCTGCACTTTTCTTGCCTTTTTCTGCACCTCTCTTCCCTCTTTCTGCACGTCTGTTGCCTCTTTCTGCACCTCATTTGCTTCTTTGTGCACCCCTGTTGTCTCTTTCAGCATTCGTCTTCCCTCTTTCTGTACCTTTCCTGCCTGTTTTTGCATCTCACTTGCCTCTTTCTGCACCTGTCTTGCTTCTTTCTGCACCTCTGTTGTCTCTTTATGTACCTCTTTTGCCTCTTTCTGCACTTTTCCTGCATTTTTCTGCACCTCTCTTTCCTCTTTCTGCACGTCTGTTGCCTCTTTCTGCACCTCATTTGCTTCTTTCTGCACCCCTGTTGTCTCTTTCTGTACTCGTTTTCCCTCTTTCTGTACCTTTCCTGCCTGTTTTTGCATCTTACTTGCCTCTTTCTGCACTTTTCTTGCTTCTTTCTACACCTCTGTTGCTTCTTTCAGCAATTCCCTTGCCTCTTTGTGCACTTCTCTTGCCTGTTTCTGCACTTCTCTTTGCCTCTTTCTGCACCCCTGTTGATTCATTCTGCACTTTCCATGCTTCTTTCTGCACCTGTCTTGCTTCTTTCTGCACCCCTGTTGTCTCTCTATGTACCTCTTTTGCCTCTTTCTGCACTTTTCTTGCCTTTTTCTGCACCTCTCTTCCCTCTTTCTGCACGTCTGTTGCCTCTTTCTGCACCTCATTTGCTTCTTTGTGCACCCCTGTTGTCTCTTTCAGCACTCGTCTTCCCTCTTTCTGTACCTTTCCTGCCTGTTTAGCATCTCACTTGCCTCTTTCTGCACTTTTCTTGCTTCTTTCTACACCTCTGTTGCTTCTTTCAGCAATTCTCTTGCCTCTTTGTGCACTTCTCTTGCCTGTTTCTACACCTCTCTTGCCTCTTTTTGCACCTCTGTTGGCTCTATCTGCTCCTCACTTGCTCCTTTCTACACTCCTCTTGCCTCTTTCTGCACCCCTGTTGCTTCATTCTGCACTTTCCATGCTTCTTTCTGCACCTGTCTTGCTTCTTTCTGCACCCCTGTTGTCTCTTTCTGCACTCGTCTTCCCTCTTTCTGTACCTTTCCTGCCTGTTTTTGCATCTCAAATGCCTCTTTCTGCACTTGTCTTGCTTCTTTCTACAGCTCTGTTGCTTCTTTCAGCAATTCTCTTGCCTCTTTGTGCACTTCTCTTGCCTGTTTCTGCACCTCTTGTGCCTCTTTTGCACCTCTGTTGGCTATTTATGCACCTCACTTGCTTCTTTCTACACTTCTCTTGCCTCTTTCTGCACCCCTGTTGCTTCATTCTGCACTTTCCATGCTTCTTTCTGCACCTGTCTTGCTTCTTTCTGCACCCCTGTTGTCTCTTTATGTACCTCTTTGCCTCTTTCTGCACTTTTCTTGCCTTTTTCTGCACTCTCTTCCCTCTTTCTGCACGTCTGTTGCCTCTTTCTGCACCTCATTTGCTTCTTTCTGCACCCCTGTTGTCTCTTTCTGCACTCGTCTTCCCTCTGTCTGTACCTTTCCTGCCTGTTTTTGCATCTCACTTGCGTCTTTCTGCACTTTTCTTGCTTCTTTCTACACCTCTGTTGCTTCTGTCCAGCAATTCTCTTGCCTCTTTGTGCACTTCTCTTGCCTGTTTCTGCACCTCTTTCGCCTCTTTTGCACCTCTGTTGGCTCTTTCTGCACCTCACTTGCACCTTTCTACACTTCTCTTGCCTCTTTCTGCACCCCTGTTGCTTCATTCTGCACTTTCCATGCTTCTTTCTGCACCTGTCTTGCTTCTTTCTGCACCCTGTTGTCTCTTTATATACCTCTTTGCCTCTTTCTGCACTTTTCTTGCCTTTTTCTGCACTTCTCTTCCCTCTTTCTGCACGTCTGTTGCCTCTTTCTGCACCTCATTTGCTTCTTTCTGCACCCCTGTTGTCTCTTTCTGCACTCGTCTTCCCTCTTTCTGTACCTTTCCTGCCTGTTTTTGCATTTCACTTGCCTCTTTCTGCACTTTTCTTGCTTCTTTCTACACCTCTGTTGCTTCTTTCAGCAATTCCCTTGCCTCTTTGTGCACCCCTGTTGATTCATTCTGCACTTTCCATGCTTCTTTCTGCACCTGTCTTGCTTCTTTCTGCACCCCTGTTGTCTCTTTATGTACCTCTTTCTGCACTTTTCTTGCCTTTTTCTGCACCTCTCTTCCCTCTTTCTGCACGTCTGTTGCCTCTTTCTGCACCTCATTTGCTTCTTTGTGCACCCCTGTTGTCTTTTTCAGCACTCGTCTTCCCTCTTTCTGTACCTTTCCTGCCTGTTTTTGCATCTCACTTGACTCTTTCTGCACCTGTCTTGCTTCTTTCTGCACCTCTGTTGTCTTCTTTCATGTACCTCTTTTGCCTCTTAGTGCACTTCTCTTGGCTGTTTCTGCACCTCTCTTGCCTCTTTTTGCACCTCTGTTGGCTCTTTCTGCCTCACGTGCTCCTTTCTACACTTCTCTTGTCTCTTTCTGCACCCCTGTTGCTTCATTCTGCACTTTCCTTGCTTCTTACTGCACCTGTCTTGCTTCTTACTGCACCCTGTTGTCTCTTTATGTACCTCTTTTGCTTCTTTCTGCACTTTTCCTGCCTTTTTCTGCACCTCTCTTCCCTCTTTCTGCACAGGTGTTGCCTCTTTATGCACCTCATTTGCTTCTTTCTGCACCCCTGTTGTCTCTTTCTGCACTCGTCTTCCCTCTTTCTGTACCTCTCCTGCCTGTTTTTGCATCTCACTTGCCTCTTTCTGCACTTTGCTTGCTTCTTTCTACACCTCTGTTGTTCCTTTCAGCAATTCTCTTGCCTCTTTGTGCACTTCTCTTGCCTGTTTCTGCACCTCTTTTGCCTCTTTTTGCACCTCTGTTGGCTCTTTCTGCACCTCACTTGCTCCTTTCTACACTTCTCTTGCATCTTTCTGCACCCCTGTTGCTTCATTCTGCACTTTCCATGCTTCTTTCTGCACCTGTCTTGCTTCTTTCTGCACCTCTGTTGTCTCTTTATGTACCTCTTTGCCTCTTTCTGCACTTTTCCTGCATTTTTCTGCACCACTCTTCCCTCTTTCTGCACGTCTGTTGCCTCTTTCTGCACCTCATTTGCTTCTTTCTGCACCCCTGTTATCTCTTTCTGCACTCGTCTTCCCTCTTTCTGTACATTTCCTGCCTGTTTTTGCATCTCACTTGCCTCTTTCTGCACTTTTCTTGCTTCTTTCTACACCTCTGTTGCTTCTTTCAGCAATTCCCTTGCCTCTTTGTGCACTTCTCTTGCCTGTTTCTGCACTTTCTTTGCCTCTTTCTGCACCCCTGTTGATTCATTCTGCACTTTCCATGCTTCTTTCTGCACCTGTCTTGCTTCTTTCTGCACCCCTGTTGTCTCTTTATGTACCTCTTTTGCCTCTTTCTGCACTTTTCTTGCCTTTTTCTGCCCCTCTCTTCCCTCTTTCTGCACGTCTGTTGCCTCTTTCTGCACCTCATTTGCTTCTTTGTGCACCCCTGTTGTCTCTTTCAGCACTCGTCTTCCCTCTTTCTGTACCTTTTCTGCCTGTTTTTGCATCTCACTTGCCTCTTTCTGCACCTGTCTTGCTTCTTTCTGCACCTCTGTTGTCTCTTTATGTACCTCTTTTGCCTCTTTCTGCACTTTTCCTGCATTTTTCTGCACCACTCTTCCCTCTTTCTGCACGTCTGTTGCCTCTTTCTGCACCTCATTTGCTTCTTTCTGCACCCCTGTTATCTCTTTCTGCACTCGTCTTTCCTTTTTCTGTACATTTCCTGCCTGTTTTTGCATCTCACTTGTCAATTTCTGCACTTTTCTTGCTTCTTTCTACACCTCTGTTGCTTCTTTCAGCAATTCCCTTGCCTCTTTGTGCACTTCTCTTGCCTGTTTCTGCACTTTCTTTGCCTCTTTCTGCACCCCTGTTGATTCATTCTGCACTTTCCATGCTTCTTTCTGCACCTGTCTTGCTTCTTTCTGCACCCCTGTTGTCTCTTTATGTACCTCTTTTGCCTCTTTCTGCACTTTTCTTGCCTTTTTCTGCCCCTCTCTTCCCTCTTTCTGCACGTCTGTTGCCTCTTTCTGCACCTCATTTGCTTCTTTGTGCACCCCTGTTGTCTCTTTCAGCACTCGTCTTCCCTCTTTCTGTACCTTTTCTGCCTGTTTTTGCATCTCACTTGCCTCTTTCTGCACCTGTCTTGCTTCTTTCTGCACCTCTGTTGTCTCTTTATGTACCTCTCTTGCCTCTTAGTGCACTTCTCTTGGCTGTTTCTGCACCTCTCTTGTCTCTTTTTGCACCTCTATTGGCTCTTTCTGCCTCACGTGCTCCTTTCTACACTTCTCTTGTCTCTTTCTGCACCCCTGTTGCTTCATTCTGCACTTTCCTTGCTTCTTTCTGCACCTGTCTTGCTTCTTACTGCACCCCTGTTGTCTCTTTATGTACCTCTTTTGCTTCTTTCTGCACTTTTCCTGCCTTTTTCTGCACCTCTCTTCCCTCTTTCTGCACAGGTGTTGCCTCTTTATGCACCTCATTTGCTTCTTTCTGCACCCCTGTTGTCTCTTTCTGCACTCGTCTTCCCTCTTTCTGTACCTCTCCTGCCTGTTTTTGCATCTCACTTGCCTCTTTCTGCACTTTTCTTGCTTCTTTCTACACCTCTGTTGTTCCTTTCAGCAATTCTCTTGCCTCTTTGTGCACTTCTCTTGCCTGTTTCTGCACCTCTTTTGCCTCTTTTTGCACCTCTGTTGGCTCTTTCTGCACCTCACTTGCTCCTTTCTACACTTCTCTTGCATCTTTCTGCACCCCTGTTGCTTCATTCTGCACTTTCCATGCTTCTTTCTGCACCTGTCTTGCTTCTTTCTGCACCTCTGTTGTCTCTTTATGTACCTCTTTTGCCTCTTTCTGCACTATTTCCTGCATTTTTCTGCACCTCTCTTCCCTCTTTCTGCACGTCTGTTGCCTCTTTCTGCACCTCATTTGCTTCTTTGTGCACCCCTGTTGTCTCTTTCAGCACTCGTCTTCCCTCTTTCTGTACCTTTCCTGCCTGTTTTTGCATCTCACTTGCCTCTTTCTGCACTTTTCTTGCTTCTTTCTACACCTCTGTTGCTTCTTTCAGCAATTCTCTTGCCTCTTTGTGCACTTCTATTGCCTGTTTCTACACCTCTCTTGCCTCTTTTGCACCTCTGTTGGCTCTATCTGCACCTCACTTGCTCCTTTCTACACTCCTCTTGCCTCTTTCTGCACCCCTGTTGCTTCATTCTGCACTTTCCATGCTTCTTTCTGCACCTGTCTTGCTTCTTTCTGCACCCCTGTTGTCTCTTTATGTACCTCTTTTGCCTCTTTCTGCACTTTTCTTGCCTTTTTCTGCACCTCTCTTCCCTCTTTCTGCACGTCTGTTGCCTCTTTCTGCACCTCATTTGCTTCTTTCTGCACCCCTGTTGTCTCTTTCTGCACTTGTCTTCCCTCTTTCTGTACCTTTCCTGCCTGTTTTTGCATCTCGCTTGCCTCTTTCTACACTTTTCTTGCTTCTTTCTACACCTCTGTTGCTTCTTTCAGCAATTCTCTTGCCTCTTTGTGCACTTCTCTTGGCTGTTTCTGCACCTCTCTTGCCTCTTTTTGCACCTCTGTTGGCTCTTTCTGCCTCACTTGCTCCTTTCTACACTTCTCTTGTCTCTTTCTGCACCCCTGTTGCTTCATTCTGCACTTTCCTTGCTTCTTTCTGCACCTGTCTTGCTTCTTACTGCACCTCTGTTGTCTCTTTATGTACCTCTTTTGCTTCTTTCTGCACTTTTCCTGCCTTTTTCTGCACCTCTCTTCCCTCTTTCTGCACAGTCTGTTGCCTCTTTATGCACCTCATTTGCTTCTTTCTGCACCCCTGTTGTCTCTTTCTGCACTCGTCTTCCCTCTTTCTGTACCTCTCCTGCCTGTTTTTGCATCTCACTTGCCTCATTCTGCACTTTGCTTGCTTCTTTCTACACCTCTGTTGTTTCTTTCAGCAATTCTCTTGCCTCTTTGTGCACTTCTCTTGCCTGTTTCTGCACCTCTCTTGCCTCTTTTTGCACCTCTGTTGGCTCTATCTGCTCCTCACTTGCTCCTTTCTACACTCCTCTTTCCTCTTTCTGCACCCCTGTTGCTTCATTCTGCACTTTCCATGCTTCTTTCTGCACCTGTCTTGCTTCTTTCTGCACCCTGTTGTCTCTTTATGTACCTCTTTTGCCTCTTTCTGCACTTTTCTTGCCTTTTTCTGCACCTCTCTTCCCTCTTTCTGCACGTCTGTTGCCTCTTTCTGCACCTCATTTGCTTCTTTCTGCACCCCTGTTGTCTCTTTCTGCACTTGTCTTCCCTCTTTCTGTACCTTTCCTGCCTGTTTTTGCATCTCGCTTGCCTCTTTCTGCACTTTTCTTGCTTCTTTCTACACCTCTGTTGCTTCTTTCAGCAATTCTCTTGCCTCTTTGTGCACTTCTCTTGGCTGTTTCTGCACCTCTCTTGCCTCTTTTTGCTCCTCTGTTGGCTCTTTCTGCCTCACTTGCTCCTTTCTACACTTCTCTTGTCTCTTTCTGCACCCCTGTTGCTTCATTCTGCACTTTCCTTGCTTCTTTCTGCACCTGTCTTGCTTCTTACTGCACCCCTGTTGTCTCTTTATGTACCTCTTTTGCCTCTTTCTGCACATTTCCTGCATTTTTCTGCACCTCTCTTCCCTCTTTCTGCACGTCTGTTGCCTCTTTCTGCACCTCATTTGCTTCTTTCTGCACCCCTGTTGTCTCTTTCTGCACTCGTCTTCCCTCTTTCTGTACCTTTCCTGCCTGTTTTTGCATCTCACTTGCCTCTTTCTGCACTTTTCTTGCTTCTTTCTACACCTCTGTTGCTTCTTTCAGCAATTCCCTTGCCTCTTTGTGCACCCCTGTTGATTCATTCTGCACTTTCCATGCTTCTTTCTGCACCTGTCTTGCTTCTTTCTGCACCCCTGTTGTCTCTTTATGTACTCTTTGCCTCTTCTGCACTTTTCTTGCCTTTTTCTGCACCTCTCTGCCCTCTTTCTGCACGTCTGTTGCCTCTTTCTGCACCTCATTTGCTTCTTTGTGCACCCCTGTTGTCTCTTTCAGCACTCGTCTTCCCTCTTTCTGTACCTTTCCTGCCTGTTTTTGCATCTCACTTGACTCTTTCTGCACCTGTCTTGCTTCTTTCTGCACCTCTGTTGTTTCTTTCATGCAATTCTCTTTGCCTCTTAGTGCACTTCTGTTGGCTGTTTCTGCACCTCTCTTGCCTCTTTTTGCACCTCTGTTGGCTCTTTCTGCACTCACGTGCTCCTTTCTACACTTCTCTTGTCTCTTTCTGCACCCCTGTTGCTTCATTCTGCACTTTCCTTGCTTCTTACTGCACCTGTCTTGCTTCTTACTGCACCCCTGTTGTCTCTTTATGTACCTCTTTGCCTCTTTCTGCACTTTTCCTGCCTTTTTCTGCACCTCTCTTCCCTCTTTCTGCACAGTCTGTTGCCTCTTTCTGCACCTCATTTGCTTCTTTCTGCACCCCTGTTGTCTCTTTCTGCACTCGTCTTCCCTCTTTCTGTACCTCTCCTGCCTGTTTTTGCATCTCACTTGCCTCTTTCTGCACTTTGCTTGCTTCTTTCTACACCTCTGTTGCTTCTTTCAGCAATTCTCTTGCCTCTTTGTGCACTTCTCTTGCCTGTTTCTGCACCTCTTTGCCTCTTTTTGCACCTCTGTTGGCTCTTTCTGCACCTCACTTGCTCCTTTCTACACTTCTCTTGCATCTTTCTGCACCCCTGTTGCTTCATTCTGCACTTTCCATGCTTCTTTCTGCACCTGTCTTGCTTCTTTCTGCACCTCTGTTGTCTCTTTATGTACCTCTTTTGCCTCTTTCTGCACTTTTCCTGCATTTTTCTGCACCACTCTTCCCTCTTTCTGCACGTCTGTTGCCTCTTTCTGCACCTCATTTGCTTCTTTCTGCACCCCTGTTGTCTCTTTCTGCACTCGTCTTCCCTCTTTCTGTACATTTCCTGCCTGTTTTTGCATCTCACTTGCCTCTTTCTGCACTTTTCTTGCTTCTTTCTACACCTCTGTTGCTTCTTTCAGCAATTCCCTTGCCTCTTTGTGCACTTCTCTTGCATGTTTCTGCACTTTCTTTGCCTCTTTCTGCACCCCTGTTGATTCATTCTGCACTTTCCATGCTTCTTTCTGCACCTGTCTTGCTTCTTTCTGCACCCCTGTTGTCTCTTTATGTACCTCTTTTGCCTCTTTCTGCACTTTTCTTGCCTTTTTCTGCACCTCTCTTCCCTCTTTCTGCACGTCTGTTGCCTCTTTCTGCACCTCATTTGCTTCTTTGTGCACCCCTGTTGTCTCTTTCAGCACTCGTCTTCCCTCTTTCTGTACCTTTTCTGCCTGTTTTTGCATCTCACTTGCCTCTTTCTGCACCTGTCTTGCTTCTTTCTGCACCTCTGTTGTCTCTTTATGTACCTCTTTTGCCTCTTAGTGCACTTCTCTTGGCTGTTTCTGCACCTCTCTTGTCTCTTTTTTGCACCTCTGTTGACTCTTTCTGCCTCACGCGCTCCTTTCTACACTTCTCTTGTCTCTTTCTGCACCCCTGTTGCTTCATTCTGCACTTTCCTTGCTTCTTTCTGCACCTGTCTTGCTTCTTACTGCACCCCTGTTGTCTCTTTATGTACCTCTTTTGCTTCTTTCTGCACTTTTCCTGCCTTTTTCTGCACCTCTCTTCCCTCTTTCTGCACAGGTGTTGCCTCTTTATGCACCTCATTTGCTTCTTTCTGCACCCCTGTTGTCTCTTTCTGCACTCGTCTTCCCTCTTTCTGTACCTCTCCTGCCTGTTTTTGCATCTCACTTGCCTCTTTCTGCACTTTGCTTGCTTCTTTCTACACCTCTGTTGTTCCTTTCAGCAATTCTCTTGCCTCTTTGTGCACTTCTCTTGCCTGTTTCTGCACCTCTTTTGCCTCTTTTTGCACCTCTGTTGGCTCTTTCTGCACCTCACTTGCTCCTTTCTACACTTCTCTTGCATCTTTCTGCACCCCTGTTGCTTCATTCTGCACTTTCCATGCTTCTTTCTGCACCTGTCTTGCTTCTTTCTGCACCTCTGTTGTCTCTTTATGTACCTCTTTTGCCTCTTTCTGCACATTTCCTGCATTTTTCTGCACCTCTCTTCCCTCTTTCTGCACGTCTGTTGGCTCTTTCTGTACCTCATTTGCTTCTTTCTGCACCCCTGTTGTCTCTTTCTGCACTCGTCTTCCCTCTTTCTGTACCTTTCCTGCCTGTTTTTGCATCTCACTTGCCTCTTTCTGCACTTTTCTTGCTTCTTTCTACACCTCTGTTGCTTCTTTCAGCAATTCCCTTGCCTCTTTGTGCACTTCTCTTGCCTGTTTCTGCACTTTCTTTGCCTCTTTCTGCACCCCTGTTGATTCATTCTGCACTTTCCATTCTTCTTTCTGCACCTGTCTTGCTTCTTTCTGCACCCCTGTTGTCTCTTTATGTACCTCTTTTGCGTCTTTCTGCACTTTTCTTGCCTTTTTCTGCACCTCTCTTCCCTCTTTCTGCACGTCTGTTGCCTCTTTCTGCACCTCATTTGCTTCTTTGTGCACCCCTGTTGTCTCTTTCAGCACTCGTCTTCCCTCTTTCTGTACCTTTCCTGCCTGTTTTTGCATCTCACTTGCCTCTTTCTGCACTTTTCTTGCTTCTTTCTACACCTCTGTTGCTTCTTTCAGCAATTCTCTTGCCTCTTTGTGCACTTCTATTGCCTGTTTCTACACCTCTCTTGCCTCTTTTTGCACCTCTGTTGGCTCTATCTGCTCCTCACTTGCTCCTTTCTACACTCCTCTTGCCTCTTTCTGCACCCCTGTTGCTTCATTCTGCACTTTCCATGCTTCTTTCTGCACCTGTCTTGCTTCTTTCTGCACCCCTGTTGTCTCTTTATGTACCTCTTTTGCCTCTTTCTGCACTTTTCTTGCCTTTTTCTGCACCTCTCTTCCCTCTTTCTGCACGTCTGTTGCCTCTTTCTGCACCTCATTTGCTTCTTTCTGCACCCCTGTTGTCTCTTTCTGCACTTGTCTTCCCTCTTTCTGTACCTTTCCTGCCTGTTTTTGCATCTCGCTTGCCTCTTTCTGCACTTTTCTTGCTTCTTTCTACACCTCTGTTGCTTCTTTCAGCAATTCTCTTGCCTCTTTGTGCACTTCTCTTGGCTGTTTCTGCACCTCTCTTGCCTCTTTTGCACCTCTGTTGGCTCTTTCTGCACTCACTTGCTCCTTTCTACACTTCTCTTGTCTCTTTCTGCACCCCTGTTGCTTCATTCTGCACTTTCCTTGCTTCTTTCTGCACCTGTCTTGCTTCTTACTGCACCCCTGTTGTCTCTTTATGTACCTCTTTTGCTTCTTTCTGCACTTTTCCTGCCTTTTTCTGCACCTCTCTTCCCTCTTTCTGCACAGTCTGTTGCCTCTTTCTGCACCTCATTTGCTTCTTTCTGCACCCCTGTTGTCTCTTTCTGCACTCGTCTTCCCTCTTTCTGTACCTCTCCTGCCTGTTTTTGCATCTCACTTGCCTCTTTCTGCACTTTTCTTGCTTCTTTCTACACATCTGTTGCTTCTTTCAGCAATTCCCTTGCCTCTTTGTGCACTTCTCTTGCCTGTTTCTGCACTTTCTTTGCCTCTTTCTGCACCCCTGTTGATTCATTCTGCACTTTCAATGCTTCTTTCTGCACCTGTCTTGCTTCTTTCTGCACCCCTGTTGTCTCTTTATGTACCTCTTTTGCCTCTTTCTGCACTTTTCTTGCCTTTTTCTGCACCTCTCTTCCCTCTTTCTGCACGTCTGTTGCCTCTTTCTGCACCTCATTTGCTTCTTTGTGCACCCCTGTTGTCTCTTTCAGCACTCGTCTTCCCTCTTTCTGTACCTTTCCTGCCTGTTTTTGTATCTCACTTGCCTCTTTCTGCACCTGTCTTGCTTCTTTCTGCACCTCTGTTGTCTCTTTATGTACCTCTTTGCCTCTTTCTGCACTTTTCCTGCATTTTCTGCACCTCTCTTCCCTCTTTCTGCACGTCTGTTGCCTCTTTCTGCACCTCATTTGCTTCTTTCTGCACCCCTGTTGTCTCTTTCTGTACTCGTCTTCCCTCTTTCTGTACCTTTCCTGCCTGTTTTTGCATCTCACTTGCCTCTTTCTGCACTTTTCTTGCTTCTTTCTACACCTCTGTTGCTTCTTTCAGCAATTCCCTTGCCTCTTTGTGCACTTCTCTTGCCTGTTTCTGCACTTTCTTTGCCTCTTTCTGCACCCCTGTTGATTCATTCTGCACTTTCCATGCTTCTTTCTGCACCTGTCTTGCTTCTTTCTGCACCCCTGTTGTCTCTTTATGTACCTCTTTTGCCTCTTTCTGCACTTTTCTTGCCTTTTTCTGCACCTCTCTTCCCTCTTTCTGCACGTCTGTTGCCTCTTTCTGCACCTCATTTGCTTCTTTGTGCACCCCTGTTGTCTCTTTCAGCATTCGTCTTCCCTCTTTCTGTACCTTTCCTGCCTGTTTTTGCATCTCACTTGCCTCTTTCTGCACCTGTCTTGCTTCTTTCTGCACCTCTGTTGTCTCTTTATGTACCTCTTTTGCCTCTTTCTGCACTTTTCCTGCATTTTTCTGCACCTCTCTTTCCTCTTTCTGCACGTCTGTTGCCTCTTTCTGCACCTCATTTGCTTCTTTCTGCACCTCTGTTGTCTCTTTCTGTACTCGTTTTCCCTCTTTCTGTACCTTTCCTGCCTGTTTTTGCATCTCACTTGCCTCTTTCTGCACTTTTCTTGCTTCTTTCTACACCTCTGTTGCTTCTTTCAGCAATTCCCTTGCCTCTTTGTGCACTTCTCTTGCCTGTTTCTGCACTTTCTTTGCCTCTTTCTGCACCCCTGTTGATTCATTCTGCACTTTCCATGCTTCTTTCTGCACCTGTCTTGCTTCTTTCTGCACCTCTGTTGTCTCTCTATGTACCTCTTTTGCCTCTTTCTGCACTTTTCTTGCCTTTTTCTGCACCTCTCTTCCCTCTTTCTGCACGTCTGTTGCCTCTTTCTGCACCTCATTTGCTTCTTTGTGCACCCCTGTTGTCTCTTTCAGCACTCGTCTTCCCTCTTTCTGTACCTTTCCTGCCTGTTTTAGCATCTCACTTGCCTCTTTCTGCACTTTTCTTGCTTCTTTCTACACCTCTATTGCTTCTTTCAGCAATTCTCTTGCCTCTTTGTGCACTTCTCTTGCCTGTTTCTACACCTCTCTTGCCTCTTTTTGCACCTCTGTTGGCTCTATCTGCTCCTCACTTGCTCCTTTCTACACTCCTCTTGCCTCTTTCTGCACCTCTGTTGCTTCATTCTGCACTTTCCATGCTTCTTTCTGCACCTGTCTTGCTTCTTTCTGCACCCCTGTTGTCTCTTTCTGCACTCGTCTTCCCTCTTTCTGTACCTTTCCTGCCTGTTTTTGCATCTCAAATGCCTCTTTCTGCACTTGTCTTGCTTCTTTCTACAGCTCTGTTGCTTCTTTCAGCAATTCTCTTGCCTCTTTGTGCACTTCTCTTGCCTGTTTCTGCACCTCTTGTGCCTCTTTTGCACCTCTGTTGGCTATTTATGCACCTCACTTGCTTCTTTCTACACTTCTCTTGCCTCTTTCTGCACCCCTGTTGCTTCATTCTGCACTTTCCATGCTTCTTTCTGCACCTGTCTTGCTTCTTTCTGCACCCCTGTTGTCTCTTTATGTACCTCTTTTGCCTCTTTCTGCACTTTTCTTGCCTTTTTCTGCACCTCTCTTCCCTCTTTCTGCACGTCTGTTGCCTCTTTATGCACCTCATTTGCTTCTTTATGCACCCCTGTTGTCTCTTTCTGCACTCGTCTTCCCTCTGTCTGTACCTTTCCTGCCTGTTTTTGCATCTCACTTGCGTCTTTCTGCACTTTTCTTGCTTCTTTCTACACCTCTGTTGCTTCTGTCAGCAATTCTCTTGCCTCTTTGTGCACTTCTCTTGCCTGTTTCTGCACCTCTTTCGCCTCTTTTTGCACCTCTGTTGGCTCTTTCTGCACCTCACTTGCTCCTTTCTACACTTCTCTTGCCTCTTTCTGCACCCCTGTTGCTTCATTCTGCAATTTCCATGCTTCTTTCTGCACCTGTCTTGCTTCTTTCTGCACCCCTGTTGTCTCTTTATATACCTCTTTTGCCTCTTTCTGCACTTTTCTTGCCTTTTTCTGCACCTCTCTTCCCTCTTTCTGCACGTCTGTTGCCTCTTTCTGCACCTCATTTGCTTCTTTCTGCACCCCTGTTGTCTCTTTCTGCACTCGTCTTCCCTCTTTCTGTACCTTTCCTGCCTGTTTTTGCATTTCACTTGCCTCTTTCTGCACTTTTCTTGCTTCTTTCTACACCTCTGTTGCTTCTTTCAGCAATTCCCTTGCCTCTTTGTGCACCCCTGTTGATTCATTCTGCACTTTCCATGCTTCTTTCTGCACCTGTCTTGCTTCTTTCTGCACCCCTGTTGTCTCTTTATGTACCTCTTTCTGCACTTTTCTTGCCTTTTTCTGCACCTCTCTTCCCTCTTTCTGCACGTCTGTTGCCTCTTTCTGCACCTCATTTGCTTCTTTGTGCACCCCTGTTGTCTCTTTCAGCACTCGTCTTCCCTCTTTCTGTACCTTTCCTGCCTGTTTTTGCATCTCACTTGACTCTTTCTGCACCTGTCTTGCTTCTTTCTACACCTCTGTTGTCTCTTTCATGTACCTCTTTTGCCTCTTAGTGCACTTCTCTTGGCTGTTTCTGCACCTCTCTTGCCTCTTTTTGCACCTCTGTTGGCTCTTTCTGCCTCACGTGCTCCTTTCTACACTTCTCTTGTCTCTTTCTGCACCCCTGTTGCTTCATTCTGCACTTTCCATGCTTCTTTCTGCACCTGTCTTGCTTCTTACTGCACCCCTGTTGTCTCTTTATGTACCTCTTTTGCTTCTTTCTGCACTTTTCCTGCCTTTTTCTGCACCTCTCTTCCCTCTTTCTGCACAGGTCTGTTGCCTCTTTATGCACCTCATTTGCTTCTTTCTGCACCCCTGTTGTCTCTTTCTGCACTCGTCTTCCCTCTTTCTGTACCTCTCCTGCCTGTTTTTGCATCTCACTTGCCTCTTTCTGCACTTTGCTTGCTTCTTTCTACACCTCTGTTGCTTCTTTCAGCAATTCTCTTGCCTCTTTGTGCACTTCTCTTGCCTGTTTTTGCACCTCTTTTGCCTCTTTTTGCACCTCTGTTGGCTCTTTCTGCACCTCACTTGCTCCTTTCTACACTTCTCTTGCATCTTTCTGCACCCCTGTTGCTTCATTCTGCACTTTCCATGCTTCTTTCTGCACCTGTCTTGCTTCTTTCTGCACCTCTGTTGTCTCTTTATGTACCTCTTTTGCCTCTTTCTGCACTTTTCCTGCATTTTTCTGCACCACTCTTCCCTCTTTCTGCACGTCTGTTGCCTCTTTCTGCACCTCATTTGCTTCTTTCTGCACCCCTGTTATCTCTTTCTGCACTCGTCTTCCCTCTTTCTGTACATTTCCTGCCTGTTTTTGCATCTCACTTGCCTCTTTCTGCACTTTTCTTGCTTCTTTCTACACCTCTGTTGCTTCTTTCAGCAATTCCCTTGCCTCTTTGTGCACTTCTCTTGCCTGTTTCTGCACTTCTCTTTGCCTCTTTCTGCACCCCTGTTGATTCATTCTGCACTTTCCATGCTTCTTTCTGCACCTGTCTTGCTTCTTTCTGCACCCCTGTTGTCTCTTTATGTACCTCTTTTGCCTCTTTCTGCACTTTTCTTGCCTTTTCTGCCCCTCTCTTCCCTCTTTCTGCACGTCTGTTGCCTCTTTCTGCACCTCATTTGCTTCTTTGTGCACCCCTGTTGTCTCTTTCAGCACTCGTCTTCCCTCTTTCTGTACCTTTTCTGCCTGTTTTTGCATCTCACTTGCCTCTTTCTGCACCTGTCTTGCTTCTTTCTGCACCTCTGTTGTCTCTTTCATGTACCTCTCTTGCCTCTTAGTGCACTTCTCTTGGCTGTTTCTGCACCTCTCTTGCCTCTTTTTGCACCTCTGTTGGCTCTTTCTGCACCTCACTTGCTCCTTTCTACACTTCTCTTGCCTCTTTCTGCACCCTGTTGCTTCATTCTGCACTTTCCATGCTTCTTTCTGCACCTGTCTTGCTTCTTACTGCACCCCTGTTGTCTCTTTATGTACCTCTTTTGCTTCTTTCTGCACTTTTCTTGCCTTTTTCTGCACCTCTCTTCCCTCTTTCTGCACAGTCTGTTGCCTCTTTCTGCACCTCATTTGCTTCTTTCTGCACCCCTGTTGTCTCTTTCTGCACTCGTCTTCCCTCTTTCTGTACCTTTCCTGCCTGTTTTTGCATCTCACTGGCCTCTTTCTGCACTTTTCTTGCTTCTTTCTACACCTCTGTTGCTTCTTTCAGCAATTCTCTTGCCTCTTTGTGCACTTCTCTTGCCTGTTTCTGCACCTCTCTTGCCTCTTTTTGCACCTCTGTTGGCTCTTTCTGCACCTCACTTGCTCCTTTCTACACTTCTCTTGCCTCTTTCTGCACCCCTGTTGCTTCATTCTGCACTTTCCATGCTTCTTTCTGCACCTGTCTTGCTTCTTTCTGCACCTCTGTTGTCTCTTTATGTACCTCTTTGCCTCTTTCTGCACATTTCCTGCCTTTTTCTGCACCTCTCTTCCCTCTTTCTGCACGTCTGTTGCCTCTTTCTGCACCTCATTTGCTTCTTTCTGCACCCCTGTTGTCTCTTTCTGCACTCGTCTTCCCTCTTTCTGTACCTTTCCTGCCTGTTTTTGCATCTCACTTGCCTCTTTCTGCACTTTTCTTGCTTCTTTCTACACCTCTGTTGCTTCTTTCAGCAATTCTCTTGCCTCTTTGTGCACTTCTCTTGCCTGTTTCTGCACTTCTCTTTCCTCTTTCTGCACCCCTGTTGCTTCATTCTGCACTTTCCATGCTTCTTTCTGCACCTGTCTTGCTTCTTTCTGCACCCCTGTTGTCTCTTTATGTACCTCTTTTGCCTCTTTCTGCACTTTTCTTGCCTTTTTCTGCACCTCTCTTCCCTCTTTCTGCACGTCTGTTGCCTCTTTCTGCACCTCATTTGCTTCTTTCTGCACCCCTGTTGTCTCTTTCTGCACTCGTCTTCCCTCTTTCTGTACCTTTCCTGCCTGTTTTTGCATCTCACTTGCCTCTTTCTGCACTTTTCTTGCTTCTTTCTACACCTCTGTTGCTTCTTTCAGCAATTCTCTTGCCTCTTTGTGCACTTCTCTTGCCTGTTTCTGCACCTCTCTTGCCTCTTTTTGCACCTCTGTTGGCTCTATCTGCTCCTCACTTGCTCCTTTCTACACTCCTCTTGCCTCTTTCTGCACCCCTGTTGCTTCATTCTGCACTTTCCATGCTTCTTTCTGCACCTGTCTTGCTTCTTTCTGCACCCTGTTGTCTCTTTATGTACCTCTTTTGCCTCTTTCTGCACTTTTCTTGCCTTTTCTGCACCTCTCTTCCCTCTTTCTGCACGTCTGTTGCCTCTTTCTGCACCTCATTTGCTTCTTTCTGCACCCCTGTTGTCTCTTTCTGCACTCGTCTTCCCTCTTTCTGTACCTTTCCTGCCTGTTTTTGCATCTCACTTGCCTCTTTCTGCACTTTTCTTGCTTCTTTCTACACCTCTGTTGCTTCTTTCAGCAATTCTCTTGCCTCTTTGTGCACTTCTCTTGCCTGTTTCTGCACCTCTCTTGCCTCTTTTTGCACCTCTGTTGGCTCTTTCTGCCTCACTTGCTCCTTTCTACACTTCTCTTGTCTCTTTCTGCACCCCTGTTGCTTCATTCTGCACTTTCCTTGCTTCTTTCTGCACCTGTCTTGCTTCTTTCTGCACCCCTGTTGTCTCTTTATGTACCTCTTTGCTTCTTTCTGCACTTTTCCTGCCTTTTTCTGCACCTCTCTTCCCTCTTTCTGCACAGTCTGTTGCCTCTTTCTGCACCTCATTTGCTTCTTTCTGCACCTCTGTTGTCTCTTTCTGCACTCGTCTTCCCTCTTTCTGTACCTCTCCTGCCTGTTTTTGCATCTCACTTGCCTCTTTCTGCACTTTTCTTGCTTCTTTCTACACCTCTGTTGCTTCTTTCAGCAATTCTCTTGCCTCTTTGTGCACTTCTCTTGCCTGTTTCTGCACCTCTTTTGCCTCTTTTGCACCTCTGTTGGCTCTATCTGCTCCTCACTTGCTCCTTTCTACACTCCTCTTGCCTCTTTCTGCACCCCTGTTGCTTCATTCTGCACTTTCCATGCTTCTTTCTGCACCTGTCTTGCTTCTTTCTGCACCCCTGTTGTCTCTTTATGTACCTCTTTTGCCTCTTTCTGCACTTTTCTTGCCTTTTTCTGCACCTCTCTTCCCTCTTTCTGCACGTCTGTTGCCTCTTTCTGCACCTCATTTGCTTCTTTCTGCACCCCTGTTGTCTCTTTCTGCACTTGTCTTCCTCTTTCTGTACCTTTCCTGCCTGTTTTGCATCTCGCTTGCCTCTTTCTGCACTTTTCTTGCTTCTTTCTACACCTCTGTTGCTTCTTTCAGCAATTCTCTTGCCTCTTTGTGCACTTCTCTTGCCTGTTTCTGCACCTCTCTTGCCTCTTTTTGCTCCTCTGTTGGCTCTTTCTGCACCTCACTTGCTCCTTTCTACACTTCTCTTGTCTCTTTCTGCACCCCTGTTGCTTCATTCTGCACTTTCCTTGCTTCTTTCTGCACCTGTCTTGCTTCTTTCTGCACACCTGTTGTCTCTTTATGTACCTCTTTTGCCTCTTTCTGCACATTTCCTGCATTTTTCTGCACCTCTCTTCCCTCTTTCTGCACGTCTGTTGCCTCTTTCTGCACCTCATTTGCTTCTTTCTGCACCCCTGTTGTCTCTTTCTGCACTCGTCTTCCCTCTTTCTGTACCTTTCCTGCCTGTTTTTGCATCTCACTTGCCTCTTTCTGCACTTTTCTTGCTTCTTTCTACACCTCTGTTGCTTCTTTCAGCAATTCCCTTGCCTCTTTGTGCACCCCTGTTGATTCATTCTGCACTTTCCATGCTTCTTTCTGCACCTGTCTTGCTTCTTTCTGCACCCCTGTTGTCTCTTTATGTACTCTTTGCCTCTTTCTGCACTTTTCTTGCCTTTTTCTGCACCTCTCTTCCCTCTTTCTGCACGTCTGTTGCCTCTTTCTGCACCTCATTTGCTTCTTTGTGCACCCCTGTTGTCTCTTTCTGCACTCGTCTTCCCTCTTTCTGTACCTTTCCTGCCTGTTTTTGCATCTCACTTGCCTCTTTCTGCACTTGTCTTGCTTCTTTCTGCACCTCTGTTGTCTCTTTCATGCACTTCTCTTGCCTCTTAGTGCACTTCTGTTGGCTGTTTCTGCACCTCTCTTGCCTCTTTTGCACCTCTGTTGGCTCTTTCTGCCTCACGTGCTCCTTTCTACACTTCTCTTGTCTCTTTCTGCACCCTGTTGCTTCATTCTGCACTTTCCATGCTTCTTACTGCACCTGTCTTGCTTCTTACTGCACCCCTGTTGTCTCTTTATGTACCTCTTTGCTTCTTTCTGCACTTTTCCTGCCTTTTTCTGCACCTCTCTTCCCTCTTTCTGCACGTCTGTTGCCTCTTTATGCACCTCATTTGCTTCTTTCTGCACCCCTGTTGTCTCTTTCTGCACTCGTCTTCCCTCTTTCTGTACCTCTCCTGCCTGTTTTTGCATCTCACTTGCCTCTTTCTGCACTTTGCTTGCTTCTTTCTACACCTCTGTTGTTCCTTTCAGCAATTCTCTTGCCTCTTTGTGCACTTCTCTTGCCTGTTTCTGCACCTCTTTTGCCTCTTTTTGCACCTCTGTTGGCTCTTTCTGCACCTCACTTGCTCCTTTCTACACTTCTCTTGCATCTTTCTGCACCCCTGTTGCTTCATTCTGCACTTTCCATGCTTCTTTCTGCACCTGTCTTGCTTCTTTCTGCACCTCTGTTGTCTCTTTATGTACCTCTTTTGCCTCTTTCTGCACTTTTCCTGCATTTTTCTGCACCACTCTTCCCTCTTTCTGCACGTCTGTTGCCTCTTTCTGCACCTCATTTGCTTCTTTCTGCACCCCTGTTGTCTCTTTCTGCACTCGTCTTCCCTCTTTCTGTACATTTCCTGCCTGTTTTTGCATCTCACTTGCCTCTTTCTGCACTTTTCTTGCTTCTTTCTACACCTCTGTTGCTTCTTTCAGCAATTCTCTTGCCTCTTTGTGCACTTCTCTTGCATGTTTCTGCACTTTCTCTTGCCTCTTTCTGCACCCCTGTTGATTCATTCTGCACTTTCCATGCTTCTTTCTGCACCTGTCTTGCTTCTTTCTGCACCCCTGTTGTCTCTTTATGTACCTCTTTTGCCTCTTTCTGCACTTTTCTTGCCTTTTTCTGCACCTCTCTTCCCTCTTTCTGCACGTCTGTTGCCTCTTTCTGCACCTCATTTGCTTCTTTGTGCACCCCTGTTGTCTCTTTCAGCACTCGTCTTCCCTCTTTCTGTACCTTTTCTGCCTGTTTTTGCATCTCACTTGCCTCTTTCTGCACCTGTCTTGCTTCTTTCTGCACCTCTGTTGTCTCTTTATGTACCTCTTTTGCCTCTTAGTGCACTTCTCTTGGCTGTTTCTGCACCTCTCTTGTCTCTTTTTTGCACCTCTGTTGGCTCTTTCTGCCTCACGTGCTCCTTTCTACACTTCTCTTGTCTCTTTCTGCACCCCTGTTGCTTCATTCTGCACTTTCCTTGCTTCTTTCTGCACCTGTCTTGCTTCTTACTGCACCCCTGCTATCTCTTTATGTACCTCTTTTGCTTCTTTCTGCACTTTTCCTGCCTTTTTCTGCACCTCTCTTCCCTCTTTCTGCACAGGTGTTGCCTCTTTATGCACCTCATTTGCTTCTTTCTGCACCCCTGTTGTCTCTTTCTGCACTCGTCTTCCCTCTTTCTGTACCTTTCCTGCCTGTTTTTGCATCTCACTTGCCTCTTTCTGCACTTTGCTTGCTTCTTTCTACACCTCTGTTGCTTCCTTTCAGCAATTCTCTTGCCTCTTTGTGCACTTCTCTTGCCTGTTTCTGCACCTCTTTGCCTCTTTTGCACCTCTGTTGGCTCTTTCTGCACCTCACTTGCTCCTTTCTACACTTCTCTTGCATCTTTCTGCACCCCTGTTGCTTCATTCTGCACTTTCCATGCTTCTTTCTGCACCTGTCTTGCTTATTTCTGCACCTCTGTTGTCTCTTTATGTACCTCTTTTGCCTCTTTCTGCACATTTTCCTGCATTTTTCTGCACCTCTCTTCCCTCTTTCTGCACGTCTGTTGGCTCTTTCTGTACCTCATTTGCTTCTTTCTGCACCCCTGTTGTCTCTTTCTGCACTCGTCTTCCCTCTTTCTGTACCTTTCCTGCCTGTTTTTGCATCTCACTTGCCTCTTTCTGCACTTTTCTTGCTTCTTTCTACACCTCTGTTGCTTCTTTCAGCAATTCCCTTGCCTCTTTGTGCACTTCTCTTGCCTGTTTCTGCACTTTCTTTGCCTCTTTCTGCACCCCTGTTGATTCATTCTGCACTTTCCATTCTTCTTTCTGCACCTGTCTTGCTTCTTTCTGCACCCTGTTGTCTCTTTATGTACCTCTTTTGCCTCTTTCTGCACTTTTCTTGCCTTTTTCTGCACCTCTCTTCCCTCTTTCTGCACGTCTGTTGCCTCTTTCTGCACCTCATTTGCTTCTTTGTGCACCCCTGTTGTCTCTTTCAGCACTCGTCTTCCCTCTTTCTGTACCTTTCCTGCCTGTTTTTGCATCTCACTTGCCTCTTTCTGCACTTTTCTTGCTTCTTTCTACACCTCTGTTGCTTCTTTCAGCAATTCTCTTGCCTCTTTGTGCACTTCTATTGCCTGTTTCTGCACCTCTCTTGCCTCTTTTTGCACCTCTGTTGGCTCTATCTGCTCCTCACTTGCTCCTTTCTACACTCCTCTTGCCTCTTTCTGCACCCCTGTTGCTTCATTCTGCACTTTCCATGCTTCTTTCTGCTCCTGTCTTGCTTCTTTCTGCATCCCTGTTGTCTCTTTATGTACCTCTTCTGCCTCTTTCTGCACTTTTCTTGCCTTTTTCTGCACCTCTCTTCCCTCTTTCTGCACGTCTGTTGCCTCTTTCTGCACCTCATTTGCTTCTTTCTGCACCCCTGTTGTCTCTTTCTGCACTTGTCTTCCCTCTTTCTGTACCTTTCCTGCCTGTTTTTGCATCTCACTTGCCTCTTTCTGCACTTTTCTTGCTTCTTTCTACACCTCTGTTGCTTCTTTCAGCAATTCTCTTGCCTCTTTGTGCACTTCTCTTGGCTGTTTCTGCACCTCTCTTGCCTCTTTTTGCACCTCTGTTGGCTCTTTCTGCCCTCACTTGCTCCTTTCTACACTTCTCTTGTCTCTTTCTGCACCCCTGTTGCTTCATTCTGCACTTTCCTTGCTTCTTTCTGCACCTGTCTTGCTTCTTACTGCACCCCTGTTGTCTCTTTATGTACCTCTTTTGCCTCTTTCTGCACTTTTCTTGCCTTTTTCTGCACCTCTCTTCCCTCTTTCTGCACGTCTGTTGCCTCTTTCTGCACCTCATTTGCTTCTTTGTGCACCCCTGTTGTCTCTTTCAGCACTCGTCTTCCCTCTTTCTGTACCTTTCCTGCCTGTTTTTGTATCTCACTTGCCTCTTTCTGCACCTGTCTTGCTTCTTTCTGCACCTCTGTTGTCTCTTTATGTACCTCTTTTGCCTCTTTCTGCACTTTTCCTGCATTTTTCTGCACCTCTCTTCCCTCTTTCTGCACGTCTGTTGCCTCTTTCTGCACCTCATTTGCTTCTTTCTGCACCCCTGTTGTCTCTTTCTGTACTCGTCTTCCCTCTTTCTGTACCTTTCCTGCCTGTTTTTGCATCTCACTTGCCTCTTTCTGCACTTTTCTTGCTTCTTTCTACACCTCTGTTGCTTCTTTCAGCAATTCCCTTGCCTCTTTGTGCACTTCTCTTGCCTGTTTCTGCACTTTCTTTGCCTCTTTCTGCACCCCTGTTGATTCATTCTGCACTTTCCATGCTTCTTTCTGCACCTGTCTTGCTTCTTTCTGCACCCCTGTTGTCTCTTTATGTACCTCTTTTGCCTCTTTCTGCACTTTTCTTGCCTTTTTCTGCACCTCTCTTCCCTCTTTCTGCACGTCTGTTGCCTCTTTCTGCACCTCATTTGCTTCTTTGTGCACCCCTGTTGTCTCTTTCAGCATTCGTCTTCCCTCTTTCTGTACCTTTCCTGCCTGTTTTTGCATCTCACTTGCCTCTTTCTGCACCTGTCTTGCTTCTTTCTGCACCTCTGTTGTCTCTTTATGTACCTCTTTTGCCTCTTTCTGCACTTTTCCTGCATTTTTCTGCACCTCTCTTTCCTCTTTCTGCACGTCTGTTGCCTCTTTCTGCACCTCATTTGCTTCTTTCTGCACCCCTGTTGTCTCTTTCTGTACTCGTTTTCCCTCTTTCTGTACCTTTCCTGCCTGTTTTTGCATCTCACTTGCCTCTTTCTGCACTTTTCTTGCTTCTTTCTACACCTCTGTTGCTTCTTTCAGCAATTCCCTTGCCTCTTTGTGCACTTCTCTTGCCTGTTTCTGCACTTTCTTTGCCTCTTTCTGCACCCCTGTTGATTCATTCTGCACTTTCCATGCTTCTTTCTGCACCTGTCTTGCTTCTTTCTGCACCCCTGTTGTCTCTCTATGTACCTCTTTTGCCTCTTTCTGCACTTTTCTTGCCTTTTTCTGCACCTCTCTTCCCTCTTTCTGCACGTCTGTTGCCTCTTTCTGCACCTCATTTGCTTCTTTGTGCACCCCTGTTGTCTCTTTCAGCACTCGTCTTCCCTCTTTCTGTACCTTTCCTGCCTGTTTAGCATCTCACTTGCCTCTTTCTGCACTTTTCTTGCTTCTTTCTACACCTCTGTTGCTTCTTTCAGCAATTCTCTTGCCTCTTTGTGCACTTCTCTTGCCTGTTTCTACACCTCTCTTGCCTCTTTTTGCACCTCTGTTTGCTCTATCTGCTCCTCACTTGCTCCTTTCTACACTCCTCTTGCCTCTTTCTGCACCCCTGTTGCTTCATTCTGCACTTTCCATGCTTCTTTCTGCACCTGTCTTGCTTCTTTCTGCACCCCTGTTGTCTCTTTCTGCACTCGTCTTCCCTCTTTCTGTACCTTTCCTGCCTGTTTTTGCATCTCAAATGCCTCTTTCTGCACTTGTCTTGCTTCTTTCTACAGCTCTGTTGCTTCTTTCAGCAATTCTCTTGCCTCTTTGTGCACTTCTCTTGCCTGTTTCTGCACCTCTTGTGCCTCTTTTGCACCTCTGTTGGCTATTTATGCACCTCACTTGCTTCTTTCTACACTTCTCTTGCCTCTTTCTGCACCCCTGTTGCTTCATTCTGCACTTTCCATGCTTCTTTCTGCACCTGTCTTGCTTCTTTCTGCACCCCTGTTGTCTCTTTATGTACCTCTTTTGCCTCTTTCTGCACTTTTCTTGCCTTTTTCTGCACCTCTCTTCCCTCTTTCTGCACGTCTGTTGCCTCTTTATGCACCTCATTTGCTTCTTTATGCACCCCTGTTGTCTCTTTCTGCACTCGTCTTCCCTCTGTCTGTACCTTTCCTGCCTGTTTTTGCATCTCACTTGCGTCTTTCTGCACTTTTCTTGCTTCTTTCTACACCTCTGTTGCTTCTGTCCGCAATTCTCTTGCCTCTTTGTGCACTTCTCTTGCCTGTTTCTGCACCTCTTTCGCCTCTTTTTGCACCTCTGTTGGCTCTTTCTGCACCTCACTTGCTCCTTTCTACACTTCTCTTGCCTCTTTCTGCACCCCTGTTGCTTCATTCTGCAATTTCCATGCTTCTTTCTGCACCTGTCTTGCTTCTTTCTGCACCCCTGTTGTCTCTTTATATACCTCTTTTGCCTCTTTCTGCACTTTTCTTGCCTTTTTCTGCACCTCTCTTCCCTCTTTCTGCATGTCTGTTGCCTCTTTCTGCACCTCATTTGCTTCTTTCTGCACCCCTGTTGTCTCTTTCTGCACTTGTCTTCCATCTTTCTGTACCTTTCCTGCCTGTTTTTGCATCTCGCTTGCCTCTTTCTCCACTTTTCTTGCTTCTCTCTACACCCCTGTTGCTTCTTTCAGCAATTCTCTTGCCTCTTTGTGCACTTCTCTTGCCTGTTTCTGCACCTCTCTTGCCTCTTTTTGCACCTCTGTTGGCTCTTTCTGCACCTCACTTGCTCTTTTCTACACTTCTTTTGCCTCTTTCTGCACCCCTATTGCTTCATTCTGCACTTTCCTTGCTTCTTTCTGCACCTGTCTTGCTTCTTACTGCACCCCTGTTGTCTCTTTATGTACCTCTTTTGCCTCTTTCTGCACTTTTCCTGCCTTTTTCTGCACCTCTCTTCTCTCTTTCTGCACACTTGTTACCTCTTTCTGCACCTCATTTGCTTCTTTCTGCACCCCTGTTGTCTCTTTCTGCACTCGGCTTCCCTCTTTCTGTACCTCTCCTGCCTGTTTTTGCATCTCACATGCCTCTTTCTGCACTTTTCTTGCTTCTTTCTACACCTCTGTTGCTTCTTTCAGCAATTCTCTTGCCTCTTTGTGCACTTCTCTTGCCTGTTTCTGCACCTCTTTTGCCTCTTTTTGTACCTCTGTTGGCTCTTTCTGCACCTCACTTGCTCCTTTCTACACTTCTCTTGCCTCTTTCTGCACCCCTGTTGCTTCATTCTGCACTTTCCATGCTTCTTTCTGCACCTGTCTTGCTTCTTTCTGCACCCCTGTTGTCTCTTTATGTACCTCTTTTGCCTCTTTCTGCACTTTTCTTGCCTTTTTCTGCACCTCTCTTCCCTCTTTCTGCACGTCTGTTGCCTCTTTCTGCACCTCATTTGCTTCTTTCTGAACACCTATTGTCTCTTTCTGCACTCGTCTCCCCTCTTTCTGTACCTTTCCTGCCTGTTTTTGCATCTCACTTGCCTCTGTCTGCACTTTTCTTGCTTCTTTCTACACCTCTGTTGCTTCTTTCAGCAATTCTCTTGCCTGTTTCTGCACTTCTCTTGCCTGTTTCTGCACCTCTCTTGCCTCTTTATGCACCTCTGTTGGCTCTTCCTGCACCTCACTTGCTCCTTTCTACACTTCTCTTGCCTCTTTCTGCACCCCTGTTGCTTCATTCTGCACTTTCCATGCTTCTTTCTGCACCTGTCTTGCTTCTTTCTGCTCCCCTGTTGTCTCTTTATGTACCTCTTTTGCCTCTTTCTACACTTTTCTTGCCTTTTTCTGCACCTCTCTTCCCTCTTTCTTCACATCTGTTGCCTCTTTCTGCACCTCATTTGCTGCTTTCTGCACCCTTGTTGTCTCTTTCTGCACTCGTCTTCCCTCTTTCTGTATCTTTCCTGCCTGTTTTTGCATCTCACTTGCTTCTTTCTGCACTTTTCTTGCTTCTTTCTACACCTCTGTTGCTTCTTTCAGCAATTCTCTTGCCTCTTTGTGGACTTCTCTTGCCTGTTTCTGCACCTCTCTTGCCTCTTTGTGCACCTCTGTTGGCTCTTTCTGCACCTCAGTTGCTCCTTTCTACACTCCTCTGATCGACTTAATCCCCCAACTTAAAACACGCCACAGAGTGTGTTTGCACACATATCTCCTCAGGCCCTGCCCCCTCCCTTCACCACTGTGCAAACGCGCCCTGTGGCGCGTTTTAAGTTGGGGGATTAAGTCCCCTTGAATCCTGAGGGTCCCTGGGCTCCAACTAGCCCACCATGTACCTCCAGTATGCGCCAGGGAGCTGCGTTGCAGAGAGGTGTTCAGAGGCCACGCCCCTTTTTACACCTCTCTGCAACGCAGCTCTGTGGCGCTTACTGGACGTACCTGGTGGGCTAATTGGCCCCCAGGGACCTTCAGGATTGAAGAGGAATTAATTCCCCAACTTCAAACGCGCCACAGAGCATGTTTGCACACATATCACCTCAGGCCCCGCCCCCTCCCTTCACCACTGTGCAAACACGCCCCGTGGTGCGTTTTAAGTTGGGGATTAAGTCTCTTGAATCATGAGGGTCTCTGTGGTCCAACCAGCCCACCAGGTACCTCCAGTAAGCCCCACAGAGCTGCGTTGCAGAGAGGTGTAAAGGGGCGTGGCCTCTGAACACCTCTCTGCAACGCAGCACCTTGGCGCATACTGGAGGTTCCTGGTGGGCTAGTTAGCCCCCAGGGACCCCCAGTATTCAAGGGAATTACTTCCCCATCTTATAACACGCCAGGGGGCGCGTTTGCAGAGTGCTGCAGGGAGGGGGCGGGGCCTCCGGCACGATGCCGGTCTTTTTTGTTGTTGTTTATTTATGGGAGGGGGGCTGTGTGGACCCCCTTCCCTCGGCCCCTATTGGCCCCGGGGACCCCATCCCCCGGGGCATGCGCACAGTTTTTAAAAAAAAAAAAATATTTGGAGGGGGGCTGCGTGGCCCCCCTCCTCAGGCCATTTAAGGCCCTGGGACCCCATCCCCCGGTACCGGCCTTTCTGTCCATTTTTTTTTTTTTTTTTTAATTTGTGGGGAGGGGGGCTGCATGGCCCCCCTCCCGGGCCACTAATGGCCCCCATCCCCCGGGGCCTGGCCACTCGTTGGGGATCGTGGGGGTCCCCAATACCCCCACTGTCCCGCCGGCTCCCCGCGTCCTGCGGAGCTGGCATACTTTTCCATAAGGAGCTGCTGACATGCAGCTCCCCTTATGGAAAAGCAATCTGCTTTGCTTCATTGAAGCGAGAGCAGGTTTCCCTGCTCTGGCTTCAATGAAGCAAATCAAGTTTGCAATGACAGGGCGGGAGCCGCGAGGCTCCCGTCCTGCCATTGCAACAGCAGTGTCCCGGGGTAGGCACCCCGGGACACTGCAGGAGCCGGCTCCTGGGGGTGGCGGTCCCCATGGCCATGGAGGCCCCCTCCCTTCATTAGTAAAGCCTCGGGGGAGATGGTGGTCCCCGGGGCTTCGGGGGTCCAAAACGGACCCCCACATTTCTTTTGTTAGTGCCCTGGGGAGGTGGCGGTCCTCGGGGCATGTGGGGCTGGAGCCCCCCACACAGGTCATTTATTTATTTAAAAAAGAAGCCCCGGGGGTGGCGGTCCCAGGGGCTGCAAGGGGCCATGTGCCCCCCCGCCACCCTTATTTAGTTGAAGCCCCAGGGGGTGGCGGTCCCCGGGGCTTGGGGGGCCTTAGAGGCCCCCCATACATAAATTATACAAACCCCCGCATGCCCCCGGGACTTGGCCCACCCGGGGGCCAAATAACAACGAAGCGCGGGAGTCCGCGCTTCGTTTTTTTTGTTTTTCACGGCGGGATCTGCGCACCCTAAGCGCATCCCGCCGATCATTTAAAAAAAAAACATGTTTTTTTGGGCCCTGGGGTTCCTTGTGGGACCCCCTGAGCAGGCCTAAGGGGTTAGGGTGTTTCTACCCTGCCCCCTTTTTGCGTTTTGCGCACTTGTTTCTGTGCCTGAGGCACAAAATGGCTGCCAACACTTCCTGATTTGGAGTGTTGACAGCCAATTAGCATGCAGCTCGTGATCGGGAGGGTGCGTGGACCCTCCGCGGCCATAGATATATATGTGATTTTACTTTTGATTTTCTCAGGAACTACTGAACGGATTTACACCATTTAACCAAAAGGCACGACACTGAACCAAGGGCTACTTTTTGACAAATTTGGTGTAATTCCGTTCAGCAGTTCGGGCTGTAGCTGCGACTAAAGGTTCCTATGGAAAATTGCATGGGGAAAACACGTTTTGGGACCCCCCTTTTTTCTCGGCCCCCACTTGATGAATCACCCCGAAACTTTCAGAATAGGAGCGGACCAGAGCGGGCCATAAGTTTTGAGAATTTTGCGAAAATTCGTCAACCGGCGCCAAAGGTATTGGAAATAGAATGTTGCGAATTTCCTATGGAAAATAGGTCCTAACTATAACTATCTACTGGCGACCGCCAGTAGATAATATATATATTATCACCCCCACGCTTTGAAATGCGTGGGGGTGATCGCGCCAGGTGTTGAAGTGACATTGGAGAGATGGATAACTGGATGAAAGAAAGAGAGGAGGCAGCAGATTCAGTGTTCAAAGAGGGACCGGAAGAACTTGTAGAAGGTTCGCAAGAGACACATTCAGCCGTGATAGAGAGAGATGCTACCACGCTCATGCGGAAATTAGAAAAGCTAAAGTGTAATGAAGTGTCTAAGTGGTGGGAGGTGAAATCTTTAACCAAATATTTAGATGTGGGCAGAGTGCCTCGTGGGTTGAGAGTTCTTACAGCCCCCACCTATGAAAATCCGGATCCAGAAATGCTTTGTGAATGGGACAAGAATAACAACATGGCATCGCAAAATATGATGAAAATTCTTGTGAAATATGCCAGTAAGGACCGTGATAAAATTCTGGAGGAGATCAAAGTAATTGAAAGTGAACTAAAGCAATTATTAAAGGAAGATGCAATAAAGAAGTTTGAAGTTGAAATGTATGCCCGCCTAAAGAAACACGAACAAGTCATAACTGAAAGAAAAGCCACTAAGTTTCAGAGAGATAGGTTGGATTACTCACGTGGACAGATTTACACATTTGCGCGCAGATTTGACAATATTAGAAGGCAGAGGATGTCGAAAGCCGTCAATATTAATGTGGTGAGAAATGATGAGCCATCCACAGATCTGAGCTCGGAGGCAAGCTCTGCAGTGAGCTCTGATGCAGAAACTGGAATAGATCAAACCAGTAGTGGTTTGAGGCAACAGGAACGACCATCAATTATTGAGGAGTTTGGTTTTCTGTACGTGGATCGAACGCAAAATGTCAGGCCGAACCCACAGAAAAGAAAAAAGAAAAAAGACAATATAGGAGGAGAAAAAATCGGCGGCATGGGCATGGAATTGAGATCCAAAACAAAAGCGAGGGAAGCATATCAACGTCGGTAACTGAAGCAGACAAGACCATCATAAATCTTACGGACCTTGCACTTACAGAAGAAGAAAAACGAATTTTATCATTGGGACTAACTTTTTGTATTCGGACAAACTTTAATTACACACAAACTAGGATTGATTTTTTTAAATATACTAGGAAGTTGAAACTCAGAAAATTCTTTTATAACAAGAGACAAGCTCCAGAGAGGTGCAAAGATGATCTACATAAAGAAGGTGGTTTAGAATGTGGTGACATGGAGGTATTGTGTGCATTACAGAATCTTGCTTGGGAGGGAGAGGGTTTAACTAGTGAAGCTAGTGTAAGAGAAACTGTGGATTTGATGGGTCTTAATGTCTTTGAAAATGAAAGGTCAAATTTCAGACCGAAATCCACCTTTACCCCAAATACCCCAAGGGATGCAATTGATATGTTTTCGGACAGAGTGATTGAAGATTTTAAAGAGCTAGCTATCACCTCCAGTAAATCCTTCCCTAAAGAATATGGTCAATTTGAAAAAGAGTATCATATGATCATAAACAAAATAAAAGCGAGGGATGATGTGGTAGCCCGGCAAGCGGACAAGGGTGGGAACGTAGTTCTCTGGCCATTAGAAGCTTATAACATTGAGGCGAAATTGCAATTAAGAGACCGTCACTGCTATATGAAAGTGCCAATGAGTAATCTGGATGAGATAAAAGTTAAATTTTGGAAGGACCTTGCTCGTTGGAGAGGAATGGGATTGTTATCACAATCAGAATACCTCTTCATGAAAGTAGAACATCCTGTTACTCCTATCCTCTATTTAATTCCGAAAATTCACAAGAACAGAGAGACTCCACCGGGAAGGCCAATTATATCGGCAATAGGAAGCTTATTTGAGCCAACTTCGAGGTACTTGGATTCTTTTTTACAACCCTTTGTTAAAACCCTTCCAGCATATATTCAGGACACCAGAGATTTTTTAAATAAAGTCTCTGAGGTGTGTTGAAGGAAACGTTTCTACTGATGACATTAGATGTCACGAGTTTATATACGAGTATAACTCATGAGGATGGTCTTAATGCAACTCGACATTTCCTAAATAGACGTTCCATTAGCTTATACCAACATATTGGAATGCTGATGGAAATGTGTAGGTTATGTCTGACCAATAATCATTTTATGTTTGGAGGTGAGACATATAGACAGCTTCAAGGTACGGCGATGGGCACCTGCTTCGCCCCCAGCTATGCTAATTTGCATATGGGCTGGTGGGAGGAGCAGGTGCTCAAGGTTCAGTTTGCCGACTAATGGAATAACAACATTGTGACATGGACCCGCTTTATAGATGACTTATTTGTGATCTGGAATGGGTCCATGGAATCAGCTAATAAGTTTGTGTATGATATAAATGTCAATGAGTTGAATTTAGGATTTACAGTTAACATCAGTAAATATGTAGTGACATTTCTAGATCTGGAGGTATATGGAGAGGATGGCTTGATACAAACTAGAACTTTCAGGAAGCCAACAGCAGGGAACACAATCCTACATGCGGGGAGTTTCCATCCTCAGAGGCTTAAAATGAGTATTCCCTATGCGGAGCATTTGAGGATGAAACGGAATTGTAGTAAGGATCAGGCCTTGGCGGAAGCGCAGGAGTCCCTAACAGAGAGATTTGTGGAGAGAGGATACAATCCTAGTACCCTAGAGCAAGTTAGAAGTAGAGTGTCTGTTGTGGATAGAGGCACTTTACTAAAACCAGACTGTGAGAAGGTCTTAAAAAAGAAAACTGATGCAGGGAGTCAGATAAGAATGATTACAGGATACAGTGCCTACCAGACTAAAGTGAGAGATAGTCTGTGCAGGCACTGGCACCTGATTCGACGGGATCCAATATTGAGTGGAATGGTATCCCACAAACCCATGATCACTTTTAATAAAGCCAAATCTATGAGGGCAGAATTGGTAGTCAACAATCCTGAAGTAAACAAAAATCTGGTTGGTTGCAGAGTGTACCGGGTTTCCATAGATGTCTGAAATGTAAGGCGTGCAAAATTGGACGCAATGAAAAGCAAGTAACATCTCCACTTATGCATAGTCCATGGAAAATTAGACAATTTTTGAACTGTAGAAGTGATTACGTTGTCTATATTTTGCAATGTACATGTCCTAAGCTGTACATAGGAAGCACCATCCATATGGTTCATGTTCGCATTCTACAGCATATGCGAGCTGTTAAGAACAATGATAAGAACTATGTGGTGGCCAGACATTTAAATGAAATACATAAAGGAAACCTGGACGAGTTATCCTATTTCGCCATTGATCAAGTACCCAAATCGAAAAGAGGAGGGGATAGAGAGGGAAAACTTCGTAAATTAGAGTCCAAATACATTATGATGTTCAATACAAAGATGCCGATTGGATTAAATATTGAAGAAGATTTGCATGTCCATTTATGTTGATCCAGTATGGCGTCTCTCCAAATTTTAGTTTTGTAATGCAGAGTTAAGTGTTGTGTTTCAGATGCAGAAAAATCAATTCTTTAAGGATATTTTATACTTGTGAATTAATTTTAATGACATAAGAAACTGATTGAATGTACATTATTAACTGATGGGGTATAGTTGGATTCATTACCCTCTTGGATCAGATTTTGGGTAAATTAGTTAGATTAGTTTGGATGAGTGTTGTGTTTATTTTACGTATTAGCCAAAAATAAGCAATTGTTTTTTAAATAAATAAGTACTGTAATGCATTTGCACTTTATATTAGAAAGCCATTTTGCACTTTGTCAATATGATAACACAATAGTAAATTGCATTTACAATGGAATTTTTCATATTGATAAAAACATTAACATAAACAAAAACTTATTTACAATAGCACTTTAATGCGGCAATGTGCATTAATGGTGTTGTGGTCATGTTCACACCAGCAATTAGAACTTGCACAACCACAACAATTTCTCGTCACAGATTAAAAGAAAAAGTCTAACCCTAAAAGAAATCCAAAGAATATTTCCACAAATTATCTTCACTAAATTTTTGTGAACTTAGTACATATGGAGATAAGACAAATAACTCCCTTCAAATATTTGATAAGTGGATATGTCATAAGTAGAAAAAAGGAAGGAAAATATTAAAAAAAAAAAAAGGGGGAGGGGGATAAAAACCCTCCCCTTTGCTTTGGATTTATCAGAGTAGGGAGTAGTCACACATTGGTTTTTTTTAGATAAGTTTGTTCTTTATTTAATTTTTTAATGAATATAGTGTTGTATGATGATTTATGATGTTCATATGGTAATGCAATGGGCATGTAACAATTGTTATACCTATTATGGTGCACAATAGATTACAGAAAAGGACCCGTTTGTGAAGATCAATATGGGGCACTGGCCCATTATTTGTGTTTACATTGATACATATATATATATGTATGAATATATATGTATGTATTTATTTATTTATTTATTGCACTTGCACTTTATTGAATTCCAATGATGTTTTACAATGGTGACATGCATACTCTGATATATAATTGTATTCAAGTAATTTAAAATATGAAGCCTTAATTGAAATGAATTGGAGATACTATCTAAGAAATATGGAGTGCATTAAAGAAATGTGTAAAAACCTTTTCAACCAAGTGATAGAAACTTGGCAAAATGTACCTATATGATAGTCTGTTTTCCTGCTTCATGAAAAACTTGCCGGTCATGTGATCGGGGTACTCTGCTGAATTTTAATTTATGCACGTAATACAGGAAGTGATCACTGTGTGATCAAGGCAGTGAATGCCGAAACGCGTCGCAGCGTAATGGAGGAATAAAGACTTTCAAATTCCTAAATCCCCTGTGTCGGTGTCCGGTTTAATTGTGAGAAATCGGATGTGGTGTTCATATATATATATATATATATATATATATATATATATATTTCAAAGCATCCGTTGCGATGAGCCGTTCACCCTCCTGACGACACCGGTGCCAGCAGCGGTCACAACAACCGCTATAATTATCAAATAAAGCAATTTCGGGAAATCCCAAAGAACTTAAGCGGCACACCACAGGACGGCACAATAATTTGATTTATTGTGTCACAAACAGAACAACGCGTTTCGGCGAAGCCTTCATCAAGTTAGTGACATGTGCTCCACCAACCTTAGAAATACAGGTCAGCGTTCATAGAAAGTGAGGAAATCTTACAAAATACAATCGCAATGATAACGTTTTCAAAATTTCAACAATACAAAAATGGATTCCAGAATTAACAAGCTTTTAAATTCATACCATATTATGTTCGTAATGACGAATTAATAATATTCCAATGCATGTTATAAAACATAATATTTCATGAATAACACAGTGCAAAAAAAAATATACAGACCCCCATTAGCAATCACAACTCTCTGCTTAAGTTTATCTGTAAAGTGAACATATTATTTCAATTACAGTAAATAACTGACTGTCACGGGTAATGTACCCTCTGTTAGCAATCTCCAATGGCTGATAAAATACCGATTGCAAAATGAGACCTACACAAGTCAAAGTATATACAATCATTACCCAAAAATTGCGAAATATCATAGCCAAGGAAATATTATACAGTTATAGCAGCAGAGCATCATCCAGGGGTCTCCAAAACCACATTATAAATTCATTACACTAAAAAGCTTCCCAACCAATAACATATTGATACCAATACTAAACACATGATTCTTAAATAAAAGATATATAATAGCAATTATTTCCAATTTCATCATGAATTTACCTCTGCGATGTATTTTCAAAAAAAGGGGAGGAGGGGGGCACAGGTACACAACTGATTGTGATAGCATAAATCTATTAACTAATATATAAAGGAGTAAAAAGTGAGGAAAACACCATTAAAGAAAAAAGGGGGGGGAAAGAACATATTAACTGTCAGGGCTTATACTCATAGAAGGATTGAGGAAAGGATGGACAACCTGGCAATGCAGGGAAATATCACAATTCACACATTTATCTGTATATATAGTTTTACCATCTCATATCCATGATATATCCCATATGAGTAAATTAGACAGCCTTATTAAAAAGTGAATAATATAAAAACAGCCATAACTAAACATCAATCATTCAAAAAACATTATCATAATCATCACTTTATTTATATCCAATATGGGTGGCAAGCTCCTCTCCATAATTCATTCCATTTGGGATTTTGGTATTGAACTCGATTATATACTTGGATTCTGTTACTCGAAGGAGTTTCTCTCGATCTCCCCCTCGGATGTGGCAAAATTCTGTCAATGCCAAAGAATTTAATTAAATTGGCATTGCTTTGGTGTTTTTCTTTATAGTGCCTTGCAACGGGGTAATTGAAGTCTTCATTCGTTATAGCCCACATATGCTGTAAAATGCGAGTTTTTAATTGCAGTTTAGTGCTGCCCACGTAGTTTAAACCACATGGGCATTCTAACACATAGATGGTAAAGTCACTCGTACATGTTATACATTTCTTAATCTTTTTCTGTCTCTTATTATCCAATCCTACAAAGTAGCTATCGCGATTACTGCTATGCTTACATGCTTTGCAGGAATTACACTTCCTA
Organism: Calotriton arnoldi; assembly: GCA_963921515.1. NCBI lineage: Eukaryota > Metazoa > Chordata > Amphibia > Caudata > Salamandridae > Calotriton > Calotriton arnoldi. The sequence continues at coordinate 222,083 of CAWUFW010018252.1, forward strand.
AAACCCTTTGTAGTAGCCAGCCATGTGGTACTAGTAGATGAATTACTATAGCTACATACTAGATGATCTTTTAGGGACTTCGATTTTCTGTATGTTATAGAGGGTGTTTTTCCTATATGAGCCCCAATGATCGGGTCAGATTCCAACAATCCCCAATGCCGTCTCATAATACGTTTAATGTTATTAGACTTGATATTATAAGTGGTGATCATCCTGGGCACCTCATTGTTAACCTTCTCTTTTCTTTTTATGGAAAACAACGCATCATTGCGTGTAATATCACTTGCTTTTTTACTAGCAACTGTGATAACTTTGTCTTTATAGCCTCGTTGCCTAAATCTTTTAATCATAGTTTGTTGTTCATTAATGAAACCCCCTTCGGTACAACAGTTTCTTTGAGCCCGAAGAAACTCACCAAAGGGGATACTGTTACGGAGGGGAACAGGAAGATTACTATTTGCGTGGAGCAAGGTGTTTCCAGCTGTATCCTTACGGAAAAGGCTAGATACCATATGGCCATCCTCTATACATACAGCCACATCTAAGAACTCACAGTATGTGGAGCTGATAGTATGTGTAAAAGTCAAATTCAAATCATTTCTCCCCAACATCTCAATGAATTCCTGAGCAAGCTCCACCGGCCCATCCCATATCAGGAACAGGTCATCAATATACCTGATCCAGATGGGGATGTGCTCGGTGAATCTCTCATTGGCCTCTACCCACACAATACGTTCCTCCCACCAACCCAGAAAAAGATTGGCTAGGCTGGGGGCAAAGCATGTGCCCATCGCTGTGCCAGCTGTTTGGCGATACAGTGTTTTCTCAAAAATAAAAATATTTTTACTAAGACAGAAAAGCATCATAATTTCTAGCATTTGAGTGTGTCCCCAAAGTGAAATATGTCGTTCTTTTAGAAAATACATACATGCCTCGACACCCTGTTTCTGATCAATACAGGTATACAATGAACACACATCTAGTGCTATCATGTGATAATTCTTCTCCCATGTGATATCATGTATGCGACGTAAAAAATCTGTACTGTCCCTGCAGTATGATCTCAGTCTCATGACAAAAGGTGACAAAAACAAATCAAGAAAAATGGATGTGTTCTCCAGAAGCCCCCCGTTGGAGGATACATTGGGTCTCCCGGTGGTCTGGTGGGATGTTTATGGATTTTTGGCAGTAAATAAAAACAGGGGACACGTGGATTATCTGTTTTAGAAAAGATACTCTTCCTTATCCAACATGTCCTCCTCCCACCAGCCTTTCAATAATTCATGATATCTGATGATCGAGGATCTGTATTCATCGCAATTGATTTCTTCATAGCAAGAAGTATCTCTCAGTTGTCTCAATGCTTCTTGATTATATTGCACAATATCCATAATGATCACATTACCACCTTTGTCTGAAGGTTTTATTGTGAGAAGTTGGCCTGGTATATGCTGTTCACTAATTAAAGTGGACACCTTGCACCAGGGCAAATCGACTCTTATGGTAGATAGGTTTAAGACAACCTTTTAAAGAAAGCTATCCTAGTGGTAGCTGTGGAGAGCAGCCTTCAGGCTAAGTCTCGGAGGAATGTAAAGCAGCTTGTTTTACCATATAATCTCTTGAATCACCAAATGAAAAGACACCACACAGGTATATATATCAAATATATATGTATTTATTTCTAAATAACTCTCTACTAATCTCTTTATGAGATTAGAAGACAAACATATGCACAAATCAACGTTTCACAATAAGTTAAGCACAAAATATGGCTGGGGCCCTAGGGGCGTACTCAGACCATATACTAAGTAAGAGACTTAGAAACAACGACTTGCAAGGAGACAAGGCCTAGGGCCTTCAGAAGTGCTGGGGCCTCACGAAACCACCCAAGGCAGGTAAGTAAAGGACCCACGGGGACGCGTGCAGTGTGGATACACAGGCGCGAATCGCCGTTAACTTCAATGGGGCAAGTCGCGGTTGGAAATAAAGAGTTTTAGGATACTTCGGGAGAACCTACAAGCAAGTCACTTACAGGGTAAGTAGTTCTAGGGCCCACACCCACAGGCACACCGTAGTGCTGGAGTTACCTCACCCAGGGAAGCCGGGTGCACAGGTGTCCTTTGGTGTCGGGTCGCGGCGTCGTTTTCAATGGCGAACAAAGAAGACTTGCTGCTTGCGGGAGCTGAAGAAGTGTCCGGTGGAATCCAAGCCTGGATTCTGAAGAAGGATGACCTGAAAGCAGAGGGGACAGTGTTCAAAGTCACTTGGCAGTGACCCGGGGCAAGGAAGATGGATGCCCACCGTCGTCGGTCGCTTCAGGTCGGTTGCAGGTGCCTTGACTCTTCAGCCACGTGGTCCAGGAGGCGTCGACGACGACCAGGAGCTGGATTCGGTGTGTCCCTCGACGTCTGCAGCTGACTGCGGTGTCGGCAACTCGATCGGAGCCAACAAGCCTTGGCAGCCGCAAGTCTCGGGGAGATGAAGAAAAGTCGATGGCGCAGACCAGCAAGGTCTGAGGGACTCACCCAGCGAGGGTAAGTCAGGGCAGGCCTGGAGCAACCAGGGGAGCCCTTTGGTTTCTTTAAGAAGTCTTCTGGGGACCCACAAGCCAGCGGGCAAGGGATCGCGAAGACACCTCGGGCGGAATCACTCAACAGGGGCCCACGGTCACTCGGGACGGTGTAGGCCTCTGATCTTCGGAGGGATTCCTGCTGGAGGTCGGGACCACACGTGGTCCAAAGCACAAGTTCGTAGAACGTTGTGAAGGGGTTGCACTCGACAATAGTGCACGGTACCCAGGGGTCGCGGTTCCTCGTTACTCGTGGGGTCCACTTGCCTCAGCTTCGCTGGGGACTCACGATGGCCTGGGAGAGGTCAGGAAATCTACTTCTTGGGCTGCAGGGACTTCGGACTCCAGCGGGAGCGGCGTAGTTTGCGACCGTCGTTGTCGTTTTTGGTGCCTGCCAAGCAGGGGAGTCACTCCTTGACTCCAAGGGAGATTCTTCTGTCTTCCAAAGGTAGTGGAACGTCGAAGGGCCAGGATTCTTCTGTAGAGCGTCGTCCAGGGGTTATCTGCTTTGCAATGGCAAGGTTCCCCCTCTTATACTAAAAAGAGGGGATGGACTAGCTCTATGACCCCACCTATGGGAGGGTCAAGGGAGGGGTGGCTACACCCACTTCCCTTTGTCCAGTTCGCGCCAGAGCAGGGGCAGGTAGCCCCTGAGCTGGTTTGAACTGGCATATGCACAGAGGAGCCTTCTGCTCCCCAGTGCAGGACTTCAAAGCACTCTAAGAGTGCACCCACCCAGCCCCAATACACTAAACCCTGTCTGGAAGGTGGTTACACCTCCCTGTGACAGGATGCCTATTGTTGGGCTTCCTCCACTGTGAGTTTCGGTCATCAGCAGGAGGGCAGCCCAGTGTCTGTGACTGGTGGCATCCATTTTGTGATGCCAGGGCTCTTTAGGATTCTACCGCGTTTCCACAGCAGGTACATGTCTTCTCCCTCTAGAAGGGTGGAATGCTACCCCGCCGCCAAGATTGGCGGGGGGTAGTATTCCAAGATGTTTGACACCAAACACGACATGTTTTGATGCAGCCATTCCAAAGTTAGCATTTACCGCGAGGATATAATGCACTTAAATAGTATATGGTTTAACCGCATCCACAAACAGCACCAGAGAATGGACTCTGAGAACTGCAGAGGGCCCTGCTCATGCAGAGGCACCCCCTCACATAGAAGCCAAGCACCCTGCCCTCAGGATTGATAGGGCCTGCCTTAGGGGTGACTGATAGGTTTATATGTGTGTGCAGGAGAGATATAGGAAACCTATATCTCAGTGAGGGGTGCTAGCACCACCTCACCCAGGCTGCAGTAGCAGGCCTGTGGTGTCAGATTTAGACTGCTTCCCAGGGGTGGCATAACACCTGCTGCAGCCCCTGGGAGGCCTGTGAAGTACCTATGCCCTTGGCACCTAAGGTACCATATACTAGGGACTCATAAGGCACCACAGTATCCAATCACTAGTGCACCTAGAGTGCACTCCATGTCGTTTAGAGAGAGCAGATAGACTGGGGCCCTGAATAGCAGGGTCCCAGTCCAACTAAGTCATAAACCAGCAAAACACCAGGAAAAAAGTGGGGGCAACCATATAGTCAGATTCCACCTTCCTACATTTATGATTATAGTTTTATCATTTGAGAGAGCATTTAAAGCGTTACGCTGTGACGTAGTCAAATTATCATAGCGTGCTGCAGTACTGCGATTTAAATGTTGGTCTCTTAGCTTATTAATCTCCTGTATCATGACACAGTTAAAGGCTTCAATATTATCATAGGGAACATTTGGATTATATATAGATTTGGGTCTCAAGCCTGTACAATATGAGGCATCCGAATTGAACCCCAACTCCATTAACATCCTACTTTTTTCTTTAGTAGAGAGATCTGCCATATCCTCTTCCATGTGGTGTAAATCCAGAATAAGATTAGCATCTTCCACAGTAAGGTCAGGTGCATCCTCAGATATCGGGCAACCAATTTTGGGTATTCTAGATTTCGTAGCCATTTTATATATTTTCATCAATTTTAATTTACGAATGTAAAGAAAAAGATCAATGCGTGTGCTAACAAAATCCATATCATTGGTGGGACAGAATGATAATCCTAATTGTAGTAGGGACTCTTCCTCTGTTGTTATAGGCCTAGAGGACAGATTAATCACTGACTTATCAGATAGAAACAGCGGATCAGCAAATTTTTGAATGGGGGTAGTCCTGCCACCCCGTCGATTCTTCACTCTGAGTCTTTGTTTATTCCTGCACCTCTCCCTCTTTTTGCGCCTCTTCCTTTTCCCCTGGTTTTTGCTTGTGGCTTCTCCTCTTGTTCCTTCTTTTGTTTTAACATTTGGAATTCGTGAAGGAAAGTGAGGGGGCGTACTCCTAAAGGGACACTCCGGACCTCTGAATCAGAACTCAAATCTGAACTTGAGCCCGTCAATGCGGTTTCCTGCTGTCTCTGTTTTAGGATTGTATGTAGATTCCTCTGTGCCCAATCAAATCGCTTCGCATATGTTAAGATGCGACCTTCGACCGTAAGAACTTGCGTTGTTTTTTTGCCTTAATAATATCTTCGTAATTTTTTAATTTCGTCTCCAGTTGTTTTTCGAAATCAATTACCACTTTTTCTGTTTTGAATTTATCCAATTCTTGTCTTAACTCCGCTAGTTCTTTACGAGTAATGTCCAGATCAATTTTTGCATACTTCACCAACATTTCTAACATGCCCTTGCATGTTTTGGCCATAAATGCCGACCATTCCTTTAATAATTCCGGATTTGGATTTTCATATGTGGGAATTATTGAAATTCTCAGTCCTCTTGGTACTCTATTTACTTCAATGTAGTTGGTGAGAGAAGTCACCTCCCACCATTTATTCAATTCTCGCTTTGCCAACTTTTCCAAGAGAAACAATTTTTGTTTAAGTGATGGTTCAGTTACAGTACCACTACTACTGGATGTTGATGGGGTACTTTCAGTTTCCAAGTCTTCATCGAATAAAGAAAGGGCTACTGCCTTCCTGGTGGTTTCCCATTCATTCATTCTCTTGCAATAAAAATAGATCGTCCATAGACGCCCTCGTTGAATCACAGCATGGGCGTTGCGTCTGCTCCACGATTACTGACAATTCCGGGTAGCGTTAAATGCAATTGCGCAAGCAAACGTGGAAGCCGCATCCAACCCCCACCCTCCGGTGCGAAATTCGAGCGGCTCCCGCCAGCCAGCACAATGCCCGCTTACCACAAATAAGGAAATCAAAGTCACTGGAGCGGCGGGAACGGCTTCAATTGTAGTTCCAAAGCATCCGTTGCGATGAGCCGTTCACCCTCCTGACGACACCGGTGCCAGCAGCGGTCACAACAACCGCTATAATTATCCAAATAAAGCAATTTCGGGAAATCCCAAAAAACCTAAGCGGCACACCACAGGACGGCACAATAATTTGATTTATTGTGTCACAAACAGAACAACGCGTTTCGGCGAAGCCTTCATCAAGTTAGTGACCTGTGCTCCACCAACCTTAGAAATACAGGTCAGCGTTCATAGAAAGTGAGGAAATCTTACAAAATACAATCGCAATGATAACGTTTTCAAAATTTCAACAATACAAAAAATGGATTCCAGAATTAACAAGCTTTTAAATTCATACCATATTATGTTCGTAATGACGAATTAATAATATTCCAATGCATGTTATAAAACATAATATTTAATGAATAACACAGTGCAAATAAATATATAAAGACCCCCATTAGCAATCACAACTCTCTGCTTAAGTTTATCTGTAAAGTGAACATATTATTTCAATTACAGTAAATAACTGACTGTCACGGGTAATGTACCCTGTGTTAGCAATCTCCAATGGCTGATAAAATACCGATTGCAAAATGAGACCTACACAAGTCAAAGTATATACAATCATTACCCAAAAATTGCGAAATATCATAGCCAAGGAATTATTATACAGTTATAGCAGCAGAGCATCATCCAGGGGTCTCCAAAACCACATTATAAATTCATTACACTAAAAAAGCTTCCCAACCAATAACATATTGATACCAATACTAAACACATGATTCTTAAATAAAGATATATAATAGCAATTATTTCCAATTTCATCATGAATTTACCTCTGGGATGTATTTTCAAAAAAGGGAGGAGGAGGGCACAGGTACACAACTGATTGTGATAGCATAAATCTATTAACTAATATATAAAGGAGTAAAAAGTGAGGAAAACACCATTAAAGAAAAAAGGGGGGGGGAAGAACATATTAACTGTCAGGGCTTATACTTCGCCGAAATGCGTTGTTCTGTTTGTGACACAATAAATCAAATTATTGTGCCGTCCTGTGGTGTGCCGCTTAAGTTCTTTGGGATTTCCCGAAATTGCTTTATTTGGATATATATATATATATATATATATATATATATATATATATATATATATGTGTGTTCACTGA